>CM051002.1:18096226-18116226 GCA_027704905.1 Muraenolepis orangiensis
CAAAGTGGGGTAGCCGGGTACGCCGGGGGTACGTCGGGGGTACGTCGGGGATACGCCGACAAAAAGTAGAGGGGGTACACAGCAGGAGGTCTGAGGGGTACAGGACCTTAAATAGTTAATAACACTGTCCTGTCTTCATATGTAACATCAGATGAGAGGTAGAGGGGGTACACAGCAGGAGGTTACATGTTTGAGGGGTACAGGACCTTAAATAGTTTAGGAACCACTGGTCTATTCTATTGGTATATTCTATTGGTTCGATTCTAAGCCAAAGGGTTCTTGGTTGGGACCCCCGATGTACGCAGTCTACCAGTAGGCATCGTACTCTAGAGCAAGATGTGCTAAGCCTAACTCATTCCTATCACATGTATTCCAAAAACAATTAACTTCTAAATATTGTGTAGAATTATGGTATTGAGAAAGGAATGTGGTGTTTCAAAAAGTTGAATTTTCCTCAAGTCTTTGAGGCATGTCTCCGGACTGTCTCCACATGCTTAAGAAAACATCACATGATGGTCTTTAGAGGACGGTTCAGTTCCAGCTACCTGGGGGGGGGGGGGGGGGGTTGTGCTTTCATGTCATGACAGATGAGATAGTTTGGCTAGCATGTTAGAAACCATGGGATGGATGAAGCTGGAGAGAGAGATCTGTATCTCCCCCCCACCCTTGTGCTACTGAACTGCTTTTTTTCATCTGGTTGTTTTCTGGCTCCAAAGGTCCTGCAGGTGTCCTGTGTGTTTTACGGTTTGTGATGGCTTCTTAATGCTTGAGTTGACCTGATCCACGTTGTGCATCAGTAAGACGTAGCTGACTATCGATGCTAATGTTGTCGCTTGTAGCTTCTTTTTGACTCAAACAAGTGTCTTATATTGTGTGTCTCAATGTTTGTTGAAGTTTGTTGAAGCTGTGTTTATGTCCATAGTCTCACAAGGGAATTTGTACTAGTTGTTATTTGTATGTACACTCACAGTGTGTTTTGACATTCATGTCACGGTTTGCGTAATCCGATGGTAATCCCTGGTCCGTTTGAACGGTGTAACGTGTTTGCTCCGGGAAACGTCTTGACAGCGTGGATCAAAGAGTTCACCCCTTCAGCCTGCAGCTTTCTCTACCAGCTCCAGCGTCGACCCTGTTGCTCTGTGCTAACTGCAAAAAAAAGTGACGTTTTTTTTATCTTGATGTTGATCAAGCCAAGATTGAAACTATTTTGTCTTCCGAAATGTATAGAATTTGTTTTACATCCTGCTAAAATCAAAGACACACACACGCACACATACACACGCACACACACATACACACATACACACGCACACTCGCACTTTACACACATTCCAACCCTTCATTACATTACTGTGATTTAGCTTTTGTCCAAAGCAACTTACAATAGTGCATTCATAGGTATACTTATACTTACACACACACACACACACACACACACACACACACACACACACACACACACACACACACACACACACACAGACCACCTGTTGGTCTATCACTGGGGAGTGTAATCTAGAGAGCGGGGCTGTATGTCGGCCCAGAGGGCACTCTTCATCCTCCAGAGCAGGGGGGTGAGAACGAGGAGGGGGGGGGGGACCATCACTGCCTGCCATCCTCTGCCAAGGTGACCTGTCACCGCCGGCCTTCTTACCCAAAGCCCTCCGATGGTCTTATGTTGCCCGGGGGAGCCGTAAACGTGTTAACACGGCCCGCTCTGGGCCCCTGGTGGGGGACAGCAGGGGCCTGGTTACAAGGGGATTACCACCTGTTGCTCTGGCCTGGGATGGCCCCCCGTGGCCTCACCGCCGAAGCAAACAAGACACATGCAGAGAGTCAATCAGATAATGTATTTATATATAGAGAGAGAGGCTGGGAGAGTAATTCAGACAATGTATATATATATATATATATATATATATATATATATACATTCTATTTAAACGCATACCGTAGGAAGTGGTCAGCTTTTCTTGCCATTGAATTCAGAAATAATTGAATTTGTCCTCTTTGTAAATGTAATGTTTATAATCTCTGTTTTCTTTTTAGACATTGGGGCTAATCACAGCAGCGTTGGTGAGTGATGTCTGTTGACTTATCGGCCCGGGAGAGGATTTCCTGAGTGTGTGCGCTATTCATAATAAAATCAGCATGGCTATATTAGTAGGCTATTTGTCATAATAATGTGTTTTGGGTAATCATTCCTCCGGTCCAAAGACGTTCCACGGTCTGATTGGGAATGGCTGCGAGTCATTTCCTCTAAAAAATGTTTTACATTTATTGTCATCTGTTCTATTTTTAGTTATTGTATAATGTCTTTCTTTTGTCCTTTCTCTCATCTTTTCCTCGTACTTCCTTCCTTCCTTCCTTCCTTCCTTCCTTCCTTCCTTCCTTCCTTCCTTTCCTAGACAACAGATGCTCACCATCAACTTCATTCATCGCTCAATGGGAAACGTCACATACACTTGACTTAGACGACAAGCATGGTGGTCGGTGAGTGTGCGTAGTGTGTGTCTTGTGTCTTGTGTCTTGTGTCTTGTGTCCTAACATCTCCAATGAATTCAACCAACAGACGAAGATTAAACCCCATCTCCTGTTCACATTTCCAGCTCTGTATTTTTGGGGGGGGGGGGTCCATTTTTAGCCGGGGCCATTACTGTGGTACCGCGGGGTTTAGGGCCAGTGCCAATCTAACTTCAGCTGTCGAGCGGGGGCCTTCTTTAAGGGCCCATTCCCTCATCATAACCGGGTTATGAAAATATCAGCGCTCTTTATTGCACAAACATGCTGCAGATGGAGGAAAGGCCCGGGCTGTACACGACAGGAGGTACAGCACAGTGAGCCGACCAATCACAGACAGCCCCGCCCCCTCCAGTCAGAGTAACAGAGTAACTGTGTTATGTTATGTTGATCATATTTACTGATAGTATAGTAATATATAGTGTTCGTCGGAATTACCTCCACCATCCAAGATGGGACGGAGGTTATGTTTTCACCACTGTTTGTCTATCAGTTTGTCTGTTTGTTTGTTAGCAAGATAACTCAAAAAGTTATGTACGGAATTGTACAAAACTTCTTTCTCTTTGTGTTTATTTATTTTCCTTTTTTCTCAGTTATTTTTTTGGTCGAACTTGCATAAACTTAAATAAAACAAGAAGTGAAAGAAGGAAGAATAAATGAAAGACAGCCTGTGTGTGTGTGTGTGTGTGTATGCATGAGTGCCTGCCTGTTCTTGTGTGTGTGTGTGAGTGCCTGCCTGTTCTTGTGTGTGTGTGTGAGTGCCTGCCTGTTCTTGTGTGTGTGTGTGTGTGAGTGCCTGCGTGTTCTTGTGTGTGTAGTGTGTGAGTGCCTGCCTGTTATTGTGTGTGTGTGTGAGTGCCTGCCTGTTCTTGTGTGTGTGTGTGAGTGCCTGCCTGTTCTTGTGTGTGTAGTGTGTGAGTGCCTGCGTGTTCTTGTGTGTGTAGTGTGTATGCGTGAGTGCCTGCGTGTTCTTGTGTGTGTGTGTGTGTGTGTGTGTGTGTGTGTGTGTGTGTGAGTGCCTGTGTGTTCCTGCGTGCGCGTGTGTGTTTGGGTATAAATATCAGCATCAGTGTGGCAGCCATTAAACAGTCCATCACTTTCACGCCGCACAAGTGTCCCTGTGACATCATCCCCGTCCACAGAGTTGATCTCACTCCAATTTTCTTTTCATGGGTTGTTGGCACGGCCCCACACGTCCTCTCCATCAAACTCCACGCCTTTACCCGCCGAGTCCTCAAAGTAGTTGGTGTGTGTGTGTGTGTGTGTGTGTGTGTGTGTGTGTGTGTGTGTGTGTGCGTGTGCGTGTGTGTGCGTGTGTGCGTGTTTGAGAGAGAGAAAGGGGGGGGGTGGTATTCTAACTAAACACGTGGCGACATTGTTTTTCTTTCCAATTATCTCTGCAGCGACTGTGTAGTAAAAATGAAACGTCTCCAGCGGTATAAAACATTTCACAATGTTCCTCATTACCGTGTTGGGTTCTTACTGTACCTTTCCTCCCCCTAATCAATATTTCACGGTGTGTGCGCCTCTCTGTACAGTCCATTACCCGCGGCCCAAAATTGATAACACGTTCTCTCTCTCTCCTTGTGTGGATTGAGAACAGCGAGGCATGTGTTATTGCAGAGCGGGGGGGAGGGCCCCTGGAGGGCCCCTGGAGGGCCCATGTGCTCAGTGGACCCTACGCGGTTCCGTGTGGAGCTCCCTACGCCATGTTCCTGGAGCTCTCCTGTAAGAGGAACAGGACCAGGCACGTGGGCCCTCAGTCTTCAGCCATGAATACATTAGGGGGGGGGGGGGGGCCCTGTGTCGTCTTGTTGGAGGCCCCCCCGGGCCCCGGGGAGCAGCGGTGGAGAGACACTGGTAATATGAAGAGAGAGAGAGGATATGGGGGAGGCTGTGGTGTGTGTCTGACAGGTGATAAACAATATGGGGGGGGGGTAACCATAGCAGGCCAGCAGTGAGAATAAGTGGCCCCTGAGGGCCCCTGAGCATAGCATTAATACTGGATCCTGTATGTATGTACTTTAGGGTTTGTCCGTGTTGGGGAAGTGTGTGTGTGTGTGTGTGTGTGTGTGTGTGTATGGCTATGGTAAAAGAGCTGCTCTCGTGAAGGAGGTCAACCTTTACCCATCCCAAGAGACTCCAATAAAGCATTTTAATTTGAACCTCTTCCAAGACTCTTCTCCAAACCAAAGGTTACCGTTCAATCCAAGTAAGAGCTGTATAATTGCAATGAATTCTCTTTTAATGGAAAGGTCTTTAATGGTGGCCCGATGAGGGGCCGTCTGATGTCTGCGTTGAGGGTTTGGATAATTGATCGTTCAGGGGTTATCATGACTGTGCACAAACCTTCTACCGTAAGAGTCACCTTTTGAGTGCCAAGAAGTGTTCTGCCTTTCTGAGTCAGCGTGATGAGGAATGCTCGTACTAGACCCAACACCATGCAGGGCCTTTGAATGTGATCTGAAGTTCCATTGGAGAGAGAGCTTCAAACCCGCCATCTTGGTTCTACTGGACCAGAAATTCTGCAATAACTGACCAGCAATGTTATAATGGGCGGAAAAGCGCCAAGATGGCCGCTTGCTTGCGATGTGCGTGACGTCATGTGAAACTCCTCCTCCATGTACTAAATAAATATGCATGTACGTTTGTAGCAGCTTTTTAAAAAATATTCATGTGTATTTTATTAGTATTTTGAAAGCAGCTAAATTAGAACCAGCGTCTTGCAGAAGAAAACCAAAAAAAATGCAGAAACAGAAATGCAGTTTACATGTTTATTCACTTAGCCGGTCAAAGTTTGTTTTGCATCGAGATCAGACCAAATCTAAGATAGCCATCTGGTACAGATGGGCTACAGGGTAACTAGCCTACATGCTCATCACTGTGATGTCTGACTGGGGTTAACATCCACAGCTGTACCTCAGGACCTATCATGGTCTCTGTCTGTCTGAGTGACTACCTGTCTGTCTCTCTGTCAGTCCGTGTCTCACCCTGTCTCTGTCTCTGTGTGTGTCTCTCTCTCTGTCTGTCTGTCTGTCTCTCTCTCTGTCTGTCCGTGTCTCTCTGTCTCTCTGTCTCTCTCTCTGTCTGTCTTTGTGTGTGTCTCTCTCTCTGTCTGTCTGTCTGTCTGTCTCTCTCTCTCTCTCTGTCTGTCTCTGTGTGTGTCTCTCTCTGTGTCTGTCTGTCTGTCTCTCTCTCTCTCTCTCTGTCTGTCTCTGTGTGTGTGTCTCTCTCTCTGTCTGTCTGTCTGTCTGTCTGTCTGTCTGTCTCTCTCTCTGCTCTCTCTCTCTCTCTCTCTCGTCTCTCTCTCTCTCTCTCTCTCTCTCTCTCTCTCTCTCTCTCTCTCTCTCTCTCTCTCTCTCTCTCTCTGTCTGTCTCTGTGTGTGTCTCTCTCTCTGTCTGTCTGTCTGTCGTCTGTCGTCTGTCTGTCTCTCTCTCTCTCTCTCTCTCTCTCTCTCTACTCTCTCTCTCTCTCTCTCTCTCTCTCTCTCTCTCTCTCTCTCTCTCTCTCTCTCTCTCTCTCTCTGTCTGTCTCTGTGTGTGTCTCTCTCTCTGTCTCTCTGTCTGTTTCTCTCTCTCTTGTCTTTCTGCCAGTATATGTCCTTCCAGTTGAACTGGTACTGATCAGGGAACCTTCACAGCAGACCGTGGCTGACTCTGATCATTCCTGTGTCATTTGAACAGAACAGCCAAATCAACGGCATGGATGGATAAGAAAACCGATTGAATACTTCCCCAATTATCCCCATCCGGCAGACCAGTGACTTCCTGTGGTTGTGTTTCGTCCGGATACGCCCCGGGACCTTGGGAGCGGCACAAGCCTCCTGTCAGACTCCTTCCTTGTGGGTTTGCTTGATGTCCGAGAGCGTTGGGCTGACTGTGAGCACGGAGGAGCAGGAGCTCTGTTCCACGCGGTGTGAGGTACAGTAATCGCTGAGCCAAGCTGGAAAGAATAATCTCCAAAAGCTTCAAAGTTACCCAGGCTGCATATGGATGCAGTTGAGGCGACGCCATGTTGTTATGTGTTCTGTAACCTGTGATTATGCACGAGGGAGAAGAGCCTTGAACAGGACCTGGGATAAATGTTTCCCCCCCGAGAGAGAGAGGGTCGCTGGGAATGTTCCTTTATTAGGTCCCCCCTGAAACGGAGAGCAGAGGAAAAAACGTGGATTGTGTTTGGCCTGGAACCGGTGCCAGGCATGACCAGGTTCAGGCCGTAAACACACGTCCATTAGCGAGCACAGAACACACACATGTAAACATACAATATGTCCGTGCGTGAGAGTGTACATGCATGTGCCACCACCGTAAATGTAAAAAACGTCTGTTGTCTTTCGTCTGTCTCTCTCCCCCTCTCCTCTCCCCCCCCCCCCCCTCCTCTCTCCTCTCTCTCTCTCTCTCTCTCTCTCTCTCTCTCTCTCTCTCTCTCTCTCTCTCTCTCTCTCTCTCTCTCTCTCTCTCTCTGTGTCTTTCTCCTCCTCCTCTCACTCCCTCTCTTTCACTCTCTCTTTCTCGCCCTCCCCCTCTATCTCTCTAACTCTCTCACTTTATCTTGCTCTCGCTCCCCCTCTCTCGCTCTGTCCCTTCTCCCCCCTCTCTCTCTCTCTCCCCCTCCCTCCCTCTCTCCCTCTCCCGCCCTCACACTAACAGACTGTAATGTGTATTTCTCTTTCACAAACCACATAATTGTGTTTCTCCTTTGCCCACCACGGGCCAGTCACAGTGGATCAACAAAACATCGCAGGACAAACCAGAGTCACCTTGACCTTTTCGATCTTGACAAGAAGCTTCAGTGCGGTGATTACATCGAATTCCGTCACGCCAATATCCGTCAAAAGCGGGATTCTTTGCGGAGGCATTTGGTGCAGGGCCGCTTCGGGCAGCGGTTTTTAAAGTCGTCTCTCGTGTGTTTGGCGGTATTGGAAGAGACACGGTCGCCTGTGGATTTTCAACCCCCTGCAGCACGGCTTGGGGGGGGGGGGGGGGGGGGACGACTGTTTTCACGAGCCGACGTGATCTTACCCAGTTGTGTACTTTAGAAATTACCTTAAATTGGGGGGGGCTACGAATTTGAGAAAAAAATAAAAAGAATGCAGAGGACATGGTACCTGGAAATAATCATAGGCCAATTTATGTGTGTTTTTGGTAACTGACACAAAGTTGTTACCTGTTATGTCTAAATCCTATACAGATATTATGAAGTTATGACTATGTTAAGAGTTGGACGCAGGCCTGAAAAGATTCAGATTTGGTTACGCGGCAATCATTCAAACCATACCATCGCCTCGGCCGATAACCGTCAGAATATCTGTATATTATCTGGAGACGACTGCGACAGAATGGAAGGTTAAGCTGTGCTGCACTGCAGAGCTCTCTCTCTCTCTCTCTCTCTCTCTCTCTCTCTCTCTCTCTCTCTCTCACTCTCTCTCTCTCTCTCTCTCTCTCTCTCTCTCTCTCTCTCTCTCTCTCTCTCTCTCTCTCTCTCACTCTCTCTCTCTCTCTCTCTCTCTCTCTCTCTCTCTCTCTCTCTCTCTCTCTCACTCTCACTCTCTCCGCTGTAGGCTAAAGTCCCTTAGTCTAGCTACGCAATGGGTTTTCCCCGCTCTCTCACAGCTATTACAGGTCCTTGCACTGCAGGGCTTAGCGGCCGTCTGCTCCTATTCACACATGGGGAGTAGTCCCATCGGTTTTAAAAGCCCTGCGCCCCACAACACACCCACCCACCCACCCGCCCAGCCAGCCAGCCAGCCAGCCAGCCCGCCAGCCCGCCCGCCCGCCCCTACCTGCCGTCACTAATCTCCAGTGAAGGTCTCCAGCCATGCGGGGGCCCGGCGGCTAGCTGCTCTGCGGGGGCCTCTCCCTTAAACCTCCTCTTTCCTCCTAACCACTTAACTCACGAGAGGGTTTGCACGAGGATGAAGCGCTAAGGTCTCCAGTGCTGTCCAAGCATGTGGTGAAGTCCGTGATAACCCTATGAGAAATGCCCTTTGGTTGGTTGTTTGAGGATGGGTGGGGGGAGGGGGGTTAAAGCGCTGTGTCAAGGGGCATGGGGAGCCCTTTGGAAGACAGCCAACCAACCAGTGCTTGTCTGTTGCCACGCTGATGCTCCACCAACCACCGCTGTGAACAATGCCTCACTCCTAACTATACAAACCCCTGTAAGACACAAACACACATGGAGTGTGTGGACCTTTTGTGTATTCATTGACGATTCATTCAAGGTTTGAAGTTTTTGTTGTCGTTGTATTCATGCTGGTTAGAAAGAATGAACCTAAAAGAAGCAGCAAACGTCCCCCCAGTCGCCTCATTCACATCGGTGGGTCTTATCAGGTTCAAGTGCTTCTGGAAAGCCAGACCATATCTGACCACTTCTGGATTTTGGACCTCCTTCTCTGATGGTTTGGAGTAGTTTTTTCCCCCCCAGTGGTTAACCTCCTCATCCAACTTCCACCCATGGCTGAATCAGATCTAAGCCACTGCCAGCCCTCTGTTGAACTTCAGCTTGTCTGCTCTACTCCTTAGCCCTGGCCCATCGCCTAGCAACCCCCCAATCTCTCTCTCTCTCTCTCTCTCTCTCTCTCTCTCTCTCTCTCTCTCTCTCTCTCTCTCTCTCTCTCTCTCTCTCTCTCTCTCTCTCTCTCTCTCTCTCTCTCTCTCTCTCTCTCTCACACTCTTCCCCCCCGTGGCAGCTCCATGGTGAACTGAGCTCTCTGCCCACAATCAGAACGATGGAATGGCGGTCAATCTTCTCCTAGAAACGGAGGACCCCATTTGTTCAAATTAAGTACCTGGATGATCCTATTTCCAGTGAACTATTTCCATATTAGCATTTCTTTAAAGTCAAAGTTGCCATGTTGTTCAGAATTTGCACAATATTTAGTGGCCACATATGTCATTCGAAACCAATCAACAGTTGGTCACTTTTTGCCTTTTTTTTGCTACTCATGTGAAGTTATCAAAACGTACAAAGTTTGGACGGCTGAAGAAGTAATAATTCAAGGAAACCTTTTTCCACGGAGGCTGAAATAACCTTTTTTATCAGACATTGACACATTTTCCTGCTGCCCATCACGGCTGCTTCTGAGGCTGGATGTATATGTCCTGGTTTTGCTATCAGTCATCCCTGGTGAGAAAGCATGAAACAGACATTAAAAAGAAGACTTTCCCCTCTAACTCAGAGGTGTCAGAGTTTGGACCAGAGGACAGCATCCTTTTCAAATTCGGGTTGACAGTCTGTAGTTTTGATCATCCCGCGGCACTTCTAAGACCCAGGAAACGCATGAAGACATCCTTGGAAAACAGAGGCAGCTCGCCTCTGATCTCCCAGGATCTCCCTCGATACCAGTTTTTTCATCTCCTCACTCACTGATGGTTCTCTGCAACAGAAGTCAAAGAACAAGGGGTTGTGCTGTTCTTCACAGAAGGCTGGGAAAGCGCGCAGACAGACACACAGTCAGGGGTGGAACGCCTTTCATCCGTTGGCCGGGAGCATCTTGCCGAGGGCTCCTTTGCACATTTTTTGTGATTTATGTTCTTTTCATGTTTTTTATTTTTTTTGGTCAAATACAACCCTGACCGAGAGAGGCCGGATGGTCGTGGAGGCGCAGTGGGAACCTCGAAGCCTCCCGCCAGGCAGGAAAGGGGGATCCTATGGAGACGTGGGGGACCCCTCTGTGGACGGAGCCTCTGTGGATGTACCCTCTGTGGACGGATCCTCTGTGGACAGACCCTCTATGGACGTACCCTCTGTGGACAGACCCTCTGTGGACGTACCCTCTGTGGACGTACCCTCTGTGGACATACCCTCTGTGGACGTACCCTCTGTGGACATACCCTCTGTGGACGTACCCTCTGTGGACAGACCCTCTGTGGACAGACCCTCTGTGGACGTACCCTCTGTGGACATACCCTCTGTGGACGGACCCTCTGTGGACATACCCTCTGTGGACGGACCCTCTGTGGACAGACCCTCTGTGGACCTAACCTCTGTGGACAGACCCTCTGTGGACGGACCCTCTGTGGACAGACCCCTCTGTGGACAGACCCTCTGTGGATGTACCCTCTGTGGATGGATCCTCTGTGGACAGACCCTCTATGGACGTACCCTCTGTGGACAGACCCTCTGTGGACGTATCCTCTGTGGACGTACCCTCTGTGGACATACCCTCTGTGGACGTACCCTCTGTGGACATACCCTCTGTGGACGTACCCTCTGTGGACAGACCCTCTGTGGACGTACCCTCTGTGGACATACCCTCTGTGGACGGACCCTCTGTGGACATACCCTCTGTGGACGGACCCTCTGTGGACAGACCCTCTGTGGACCTAACCTCTGTGGACAGACCCTCTGTGGACGGACCCTCTGTGGACAGACCCCTCTGTGGACAGACCCCTCTGTGGACGGACCCTCTGTGGACAGACCCCTCTGTGGACAGACCCTCTGTGGATGTACCCTCTGTGGACGTGACCTCTGTGGACAGACCCCTCTGTGGACAGACCCTCTGTGGACGTACCCTCTGTGGACGTACCCTCTGTGGACGGACCCTCTGTGGATGTACACTCTGTGGACAGACCCTCTGTGGACAGACCCTCTGTGGACAGACCCTCTTTGGACATACCCTCTGTGGAGAGACCCCTCTGTGGACGTACCCTCTGTGGACATACCCTCTGTGGAGAGACCCCTCTGTGGACAGACCCTCTGTGGAGAGACCCCTCTGTGGACAGACCCTCTGTGGAGAGACCCTCTGTGGACGTATCCTCTGTGGACAGACCCTCTGTGGACGTACCCTCTGTGGACATACCCTCTGTGGACGTACCCTCTGTGGACAGACCCTCTGTGGACGTACCCTCTGTGTACGTACCCTCTGTGGACAGACCCTCTGTGGACGTACCCTCTGTGGACGTACCCTCTGTGGACATACCCTCTGTGGACAGACCCCTCTGTGGACGTACCCTCTGTGGACGTACCCTCTGTGGACATACCCTCTGTGGACAGACCCCTCTGTGGACGTACCCTCTGTGGACATACCCTCTGTGGACAGACCCTCTTTGGACATACCCTCTGTGGAGAGACCCCTCTGTGGACGTACCCTCTGTGGACGGACCCTCTGTGGACATACTCTCTTTGGACATACCCTCTGTGGAGAGACCCCTCTGTGGACGTACCCTCTGTGGACGGACCCTCTGTGGACATACCCTCTGTGGACGTACCCTCTGTGGTCAGACCCTCTGTGGATATACCCTCTGTGGACAGACCCTCTGTGGACGTACCCTCTGTGGACATACCCTCTGTGGACGGACCCTCTGTGGACATACCCTCTGTGGACGGACCCTCTGTGGACAGACCCTCTGTGGACCTAACCTCTGTGGACAGACCCTCTGTGGACGGACCCTCTGTGGACAGACCCCTCTGTGGACAGACCCTCTGTGGATGTACCCTCTGTGGATGGATCCTCTGTGGACAGACCCTCTATGGACGTACCCTCTGTGGACAGACCCTCTGTGGACGTATCCTCTGTGGACGTACCCTCTGTGGACATACCCTCTGTGGACGTACCCTCTGTGGACATACCCTCTGTGGACGTACCCTCTGTGGACAGACCCTCTGTGGACGTACCCTCTGTGGACATACCCTCTGTGGACGGACCCTCTGTGGACATACCCTCTGTGGACGGACCCTCTGTGGACAGACCCTCTGTGGACCTAACCTCTGTGGACAGACCCTCTGTGGACGGACCCTCTGTGGACAGACCCCTCTGTGGACAGACCCCTCTGTGGACGGACCCTCTGTGGACAGACCCCTCTGTGGACAGACCCTCTGTGGATGTACCCTCTGTGGACGTGACCTCTGTGGACAGACCCCTCTGTGGACAGACCCTCTGTGGACGTACCCTCTGTGGACGTACCCTCTGTGGACGGACCCTCTGTGGATGTACACTCTGTGGACAGACCCTCTGTGGACAGACCCTCTTTGGACATACCCTCTGTGGAGAGACCCCTCTGTGGACGTACCCTCTGTGGACATACCCTCTGTGGAGAGACCCCTCTGTGGACAGACCCTCTGTGGAGAGACCCCTCTGTGGACAGACCCTCTGTGGAGAGACCCTCTGTGGACGTATCCTCTGTGGACAGACCCTCTGTGGACGTACCCTCTGTGGACATACCCTCTGTGGACGTACCCTCTGTGGACAGACCCTCTGTGGACGTACCCTCTGTGTACGTACCCTCTGTGGACAGACCCTCTGTGGACGTACCCTCTGTGGACGTACCCTCTGTGGACATACCCTCTGTGGACAGACCCCTCTGTGGACGTACCCTCTGTGGACGTACCCTCTGTGGACATACCCTCTGTGGACAGACCCCTCTGTGGACGTACCCTCTGTGGACATACCCTCTGTGGACAGACCCTCTTTGGACATACCCTCTGTGGAGAGACCCCTCTGTGGACGTACCCTCTGTGGACGGACCCTCTGTGGACATACTCTCTTTGGACATACCCTCTGTGGAGAGACCCCTCTGTGGACGTACCCTCTGTGGACGGACCCTCTGTGGACATACCCTCTGTGGACGTACCCTCTGTGGTCAGACCCTCTGTGGATGTACCCTCTGTGGACCTAACCTCTGTGGACAGACCCCTCTGTGGACGTACCCTCTGTGGACTGACCCTCTGTAGAGAGACCCTCTGTGGACGTACCCTCTGTGGAGAGACCCCTCTGTGGACATACCCTCTGTGGAGAGACCCTCTGTGGACAGACCCTCTGTGGACAGACCCTCTTTGGACATACCCTCTGTGGACGTTCTCTCTGTGGAGAGACCCCTCTGTGGACGTTCTCTCTGTGGAGAGACCCCTCTGTGGACGTACCCTCTGTGGACGGACCCTCTGTGGACATACCCTCTGTGGACATACCCTCTGTGGACAGACCCTCTTTGGACATACCCTCTGTGGACATACCCTCTGTGGACGGACCCTCTGTGGACGTACCCTAAGGTGTAGTTGTTTTTGTCTCTTGTGCGTTGAACTCTGTTCCAAAACCCTCATAGACATTTGACACTGAATAAATACCAGCGTGCAGTGGCTCTTGAGTGTTCAACTCCCAGGCAGAAGGAGGCGGGTTTGATTCTCTCTGCATCCACAAAGACATGTAGTTCCCCTTGAGCAAGATGCCTCACCCCTGTCTGCTCTTTGTTGATGTGTTTCTGAGTTCACTGCAAGTTGCCCAGGATAAAAGCCTCGTCCGCTCAAGGACAATGAGGAGTAAAATAAATAAATTTAATAAAAGTTGAATCTGACATGAAATTCCTCCAAACTTTTAACAAGGGGAAGGAATGAGAAGACCGTAAGACCTTTTATAAGCATCAGAATAAACCACAGAGCCTGCCTCTCTCCTCCAAGGAGGAGGAAGAGGAGGGGCTGGACTCCGGCAATAAACGTGACAAGCCTCCTCCTCCTCCTCCTCCTCCTCCTCCTCCTCCTCCTCCTCCTCCTCCTCCTCCTCCTCCTCCTCCTCCTCCTCCTCCTCCTCCAGTTAAGCCTCCTGCTCCAGATCAATCAGTGTGGTTATTTTCTGCTCCACTGGTTCAGGGAGAGGAGGTCTGCAGGAGAATAGACTGCAGCGCCACTGTTAGCCTGTAGCTCCATCACCTGCTAGTCAGGCCCGGAGACACACTGTGAGTGAAGGCACTTAGACACACACATGTGCACACACACCTGAATCAACGCACACACACAGCGCACACACACACACACACACACACACACACACACACACGCACACACACACACAGTGTGTGTGTGTGTGTGTGAGTAGCAGACGCAGGTGCAATACGTAATTTCTTTGGACGTTGTTTTTCCTATTTTGGAGCATGATGGAATCATATCTTGTATTTATAAATATGTAATTAGTTATTTTTTTGGTAGGGGGGTATTTCAAAGCCTTTATTAAAGCTAGCATGCTAGGTATGTGCATGTCTTTTTGTCTATGTGCATGTCTTTTTTTATTGTGTGTGTGTGTGTGTGTGTGTGTGTGTGTGTGTGTGTGTGTGTGTGTGTGTGTGTGTGTGTGTGTGTGTGTGTGTGTGTGTGTGTGTGTGTGTGTGTGTGTGTGTGTGTGTGTGTGTGTGTGTGAGAGAGACATAGAAGATGGGGAGTTGAGAGAGAGAGAGAGAGAGAGAGAGAGAGAGAGAGAGAGAGAGAGAGAGAGAGAGAGAGAGAGAGAGAGAGAGGATAGGGAGTTGAGAGAGAGAGAGAGAGAGAGAGAGAGAGCGAGAGAGAGAGAGAGAGAGAGAGAGAGAGAGAGAGAGAGAGAGAGAGAGAGAGAGAGAGAGAGAAGATGGGGAGTTGAGAGAGAGAGAGAGACAGAGGGAGGAGGAGGAACAGTTATCATATCATATTCTTCTGCTCGCTCATCACTGTTATCTCCCAGTTCAGACCTGGCATCAGCTCTCCTCACCGTCCATCAATGCCAGGACCTCTGTCCTGCTCTCCCCCAGGTAGACACAAAGACACACAGTGTGTGGCCCAGGGCACAACAGAACAACCACCTTTATTCATGTGTACATCTACCCATCTCTCTGTCTCTCTCTCTTCTTGTGTCCACACTACAGCACACAGAGAGATGTGAATAAGCAGGGCAAACCGCCCGCTGCTGATGGTCGCCGAACAAAGAAAGAAAATGACTTCGTAATTAGAGCAAGTGACAGACAAATGAACCCACGTTTCCCTCCCAGAACAGAGGGAACTGACACTGGACCTGGACCTGGAACTGATACTGTTCCAGAGAGAGAGAGAGAGAGAGAGAGAGAGAGAGAGAGAGAGAGAGAGAGAGAGAGAGAGAGAGAGAGAGAGAGAGAGAGAGAGAGAGAGAGAGAAGAGAGAGAGAGAGAGAGAGAGAGAGAGAGAGAGAGAGAGAGAGAGAGAGAGAGAGAGAGAGAGAGAGAGAGAGAGAGAGAGAGAGAGAGAGAGAGAGAGAGAGAGAGAGAGAGAGAGAGAGAGAGAGAGAGAGAGAGAGAGAGAGAGAGAGAGAGAGAGAGAGAGAGAGAGAGACCTACTTGTGTGTGGCCTTCCTGTGTTGGATTTGTGCCACCAACGTGGAAGCCGGCCTTGTGCGACACAGATCTGAGAGCCAGTCGAGGTCCATAAGTGGTCCACAGAGAGAGAGATGAATTAACCAGCCCTGGTATGATGGCGCTGTGTACACGTCTCAGACTTCCTGGTAAGAGAACAATAATAGTTAATAGTTAAAGGCTGAGAAAAGTTCCCGTGCACTCAGACCCACACCGTCGCTGTACATTTTTATTGGCTCTTATGATATTAAGTATTAAGTATAAGTTATTATGGAAGTATCAGAGCTAAGTCGAGACCACCTCGGTCGAGTTAAAGTCCAGATTGAGTCATCGATTGGAGACCAAGACCATGTGGTTTATTATATCGATTGCCTGAAATTGAAAAGGAAGGTTTTTGAAAGCAGACTTCAACAAAGTCAGCATGTTTTGAGGACAAAATTCATTGTAGACAGCTTGTTTATGTTCATAACATAGTTGCAACATTACTTAACGAGGATTGGATGCATCTATTCAAATTATAGAAGTAGTAGAAATGATATGTAACTCTGCTCTTTCACAACAACTCTTCTCAACTCTTCTCAGAAGTCTTCCGAGAAGTCTTACAACTACTATTACCATTCATTATTCATTTAGCACAGGGGTTCCCAACCGCCGGGCCGCGGACCGGTACCGGGCCGTGGAGGTGTTACTGCCGGGCCGCGAAACAGCTGTGTGTTTATCATCATATTTGACTCAAATAATTTGAGTATAGGTGAACGGCGGGCGGTATAATCTATATATAGAGATTATATATATTGTATAATCAATATATATAGATTATATAGCGGTATATATGGGCGGTATAATCTATATATATAGATTAAATCTATATCTGCGGCATAATAAGAGACTTTCAGTTGCACGTGCTACTAAAGAGACTACGCGCTAGTGACGTGTCGGTCGCGAACGAGCCGGGGTTTGTGTTACGGTGCTCCGCGTACATGCGCGTTTATACTGAAATAGAGCCCTGCCGTTTTGTTAGGGGTGTGTGTTGACACACACTTTGACAACCGGTCCGCGAAAATTGACAACCAGTCCGCGAGATTTTTTTCATGTATCTGCCGGTCCGTGGCACAAAAAGGGTGGGAACCACTGATTTAGCAGATGCTTTTATCCAAAGGTAGTGACATTAGATAGGAGCAGACGGGGTAAGGCATCTTGCTCAAGGAAAGCTGTGGACATCCATAACCTTCAGACTGGAACACTGCAGCTACCAGGCTATCTGCTTCCCTGAGATCTAGGCTCTTGAATGATGGCCTATCTCATCAAACTTCAACCCTCAAACACCACCTTCAACCCTCAAACACCACCTTCAACTCTCAAACACCACCTTCAACCCTCAAACACCACCTTCAACCCTCCTGCAAAAACCACCAGAAACCAAAGCTGGAGGGGTCTCGTTGCTCAGCATCAGCTAAAGCCAAGACACATCACCTGTGTTCATGTGTTCATCTGTTTCCCATTCATTTAATGAATTAATTTATTCACTTCACTTCTTCTTCTTAAGGCACTTCAGGGGTAGGATAGTGTAGTGGCTGTTGAAAAGAGACTGCGTTCGATCCCCGATGTACACAGACTAACCTGTAGGCGTCCTTGAGCAAGTCGCCTCGCCCTGTACCGCTTAATGACTGCAGCTGTGTCCGAAATCCTTCCCTACTCCTTCTCTAGTAGTTCAATGTAGAGGACTATATAGTGAAATCCTTCCCTCATTCCCTACTCCCTCTCTAGTAGTTAAATGTAGAGGACTATATAGTGAAATCCTTCCCTCATTCCATACTCCCTACTCCCTCTCTAGTAGTTCAATGTAGAGGACTATATAGTGAAATCCTTCCCTCATTCCCTACTCCCTCTCTAGTAGTTCAATGTAGAGGACTATGGACTATATAGTGTAATACGTCCCTCATTCCCTACTCCCTCTCTAGTAGTTCAATGTAGAGGACTATATAGTGAAATCCTTCCCTCATTCCCTAATCCCTCTCTAGTAGTTCAATGTAGAGGACTATATAGTGAAATCCTTCCCTCATTCCCTACTCCCTCTCTAGTAGTTCAATGTAGAGGACTATATAGTGAAATCCTTCCCTCAGTCCCTACTCCCTCTAGTAGTTCAATGTAGAGGACTATATAGTGAAAACTATATAGGGAGTAGGGAAGTAGGGAACTATAGATCCCTACTCCTACACTAGTAGTTCAATGTAGAGGACTATATAGTGAAATCCTTCCCTCGTTCCCTACTCCCTACTCTAGTAGTTCAATGTAGAGGACTATATAGTGAAATCCTTCCCTCGTTCCCTACTCCCTACTCTAGTAGTTCAATGTAGAGGACTATATATAGTGAAATCCTTCCCTCGTTCCCTACTCCCTACTCTAGTAGTTCAATGTATAGGCCTATATAGTGAAATCCTTCCATCATTCCCTACTCCCTACTCCCTCTCTAGTAGTTCAATGTAGAGGACTATATAGTGAAATCCTTCCCTCATTCCCTACTCCCTCTCTAGTAGTTCAATGTAGAGGACTATATAGTGAAATCCTTCCCTCATTCCCTGCTCCCTCTCTAGTAGTTCAATGTAGAGGACTATATAGTGAAATCCTTCTCTCGTTCCCTACTCCCTACTCTAGTAGTTCAATGTAGAGGACTATATAGTGAAATCCTTCCCTCATTCCCTACTCCCTCTCTAGTAGTTCAATGTAGAGGACTATATAGTGAAATCCTTCCCTCATTCCCTACTCCCTCTCTAGTAGTTCAATGTAGAGGACTATATAGTGAAATCCTTCTCTCATTCCCTACTCCCTCTCTAGTAGTTCAATGTAGAGGACTATATAGTGAAATCCTTCCCTCATTCCCTGCTCCCTCTCTAGTAGTTCAATGTAGAGGACTATATAGTGAGATCCTTCCCTCATTCCCTACTCCCTCTCTAATAGTTCAATGTAGAGGACTATATAGTGAGATCCTTCCCTCATTCCCTACTCCCTCTCTAGTAGTTCAATGTAGAGGACTATATAGTGAAATCCTTCCCTCATTCCCTACTCCCTCTCTAGTAGTTCAATGTAGAGGACTATATAGTGAAATCCTTCCCTCATTCCCTACTCCCTCTCTAGTAGTTCAATGTAGAGGACTATATAGTGAAATCCTTCCCTCATTCCCTACTCCCTCTCTAGTAGTTCAATGTAGAGGACTATATAGTGAAATCCTTCCCTCATTCCCTACTCCCTGTCTAGTAGTTCAATGTAGAGGACTATATAGTGAAATCCTTCCCTCATTCCCTACTCCCTCTCTAGTAGTTCAATGTAGAGGACTATATAGTGAAATCCTTCCCTCATTCCCTACTCCCTCTCTAGTAGTTCAATGTAGAGGACTATATAGTGAAATCCTTCCCTCATTCCCTACTCCCTCTCTAGTAGTTCAATGTAGAGGACTATATAGTGAAATCCTTCCCTCATTCCCTACTCCCTCTCTAGTAGTTCAATGTAGAGGACTATATAGTAAGCTCGTCGGTGAAATGAAAAAACACTTTGGAACACTATTCAAGTTGCCGTTAATGACGTCATTGCTGTCTCATAATTAAAAGGGCCATATCTTCATCGGTGGATGGTGCTTGTCATTTTGCTTTTCTTTCAGCTCAATGCATGATGGTCTATGTTGTTGGTTAGTGGCTATCGGATGTACACTTCTTTTCACGATGCATTGTGTGAAACGAGTGCACTATTAATAAATCTCTGAGATTTAGTGAGTAGTGAGTGATTTCGGACAGCCTACGAGCCACATCTGCGAAAGGCCTTGATGCACGTACGTCACAAAAGGAAAAGGCCGTTAAACCCAACGGTCTACATCACCAAGTCACCATGTCACCAAGGAGCTGCTGAAGGTCTAGAGTCACACGCCACCAGCTTAACTCCCTGGTCGAGGAGTACTTCCTTACACACTGCGGTCGGCCCCTCCTCCTCCCTTCCCCCTCGGACCCCCCCCCCCCCCTCCCAGAAAACACCCGCCCAGCGACACCTCATCCTGCCGAGAGCAAACATGGATTCTTTTGAGCATGGGAGGTGGTGGTGGTGGTGGGTGGTGGTGGTGGTGGTGGTGGTGGTGGTGATGGTGGTGGTGGTGGTGGTGGTGGTGCTGGTGGTGGTGGTGGTGGTGGTGGTGGTGGTGGTGGTGGTGGTGCAGTGTTGGTGGTGTTGGCGGAGGTATCCGTTTTGTAATTTTAATCGGTAATCTCACATGATCTGCATTCTTAAAAAACATGTCCCCCCCCCCCCCCCCCCCCTCTGGCTGTTGAGCTCATGAATACAGAGGCGGGGCCATGTCTCTGTAACACATGTCATTGGTTAAGGCCGGGGCTGCTTTCATGGGGTTCACCGTAACGCAACACCGCTGGTTTTAA
>CM051002.1:18121226-18136226 GCA_027704905.1 Muraenolepis orangiensis
TTGCTCTCCTACGACCAAACACCAAACATCCTCTGTGTTTACCAAGTGCTCCTTCATCCGTGTGTGCGTAGATCGAGGTGGGGATGGAGGGATGGATACAATGGGATCATCATACAGCGGAATGTACCGGTGGCTTTCTGGTTTCAGTGTGTGACTGACTGAACAAACTAAAGTCCAAGCCCATTTTCTACTTTCCACACTTTGTACATATTTCTGTTTCTTCTATTTGTGTCTAAAAAAAAAGACAATGCGACATAAAGAGAAAACAATTTTTACTCCATATATTCCAAATATTTTACAAATTTGCTTGTATATAATTTGTATTTCCTTATTTGACATTTTTGTCTGTTGACTGATGGTTAGTAGCCACTGTCCCATATTGCACTCATTCCCTGTTCAAAATTAACACGACTGCCTTTTATTACCACAGCCACCCACAATGGAACCGGAGCACAAGATTGATCGGTGCTCCGGCTTCCACAGATGTTCCTTATCAGCCCCATCTGTTGAGATACTCTCACTAAACATAGACACACACAACCATCTCCACACACACACACACACACACACACACACACACACACACACACACACACACACACACACACACACACACACACACACACACACACACACACACACACACACACACACATGCACACGCTAAACATCCCGAAGTACCTCGGAGCGACGGAGCTTCAGATGTGTTGCATCACGTACGCTTGGGAGCCCGGTTGTTTGTTATTTGTGGGCGTTTGGCGTCCCTGCGATGAGGGAATGGAACCCCAGACCCTGCCTTCCCCAGGGTCCCGTGGTGTGTGTGCTCCGTCTCCCCCTCAGCTGCGGGCGCTCAGACCGGGGCCGGAGCAGATGTTAATGAGCTTGCGTTTGTAAATATTTAACCTGCCTGAGATCCGATGGAAAGGCATGTGTGTGTTTGTGAGCGCACGCACGCACGCACACACACACACACACACACACACACACACACACACACACACACACACACACACACACACACACACACACACACACACACAAGCAAGCAGTGTGTGTGTGTGCTTGAGTATGTGTTTGAGGGAGGTTGTGGTAGTGTATTCTGTATGAGTTTGCGATGAGAAGTCCACTGCCTTAAAGGGAACTTTAGAGGGGGACAAAGAGGATTTTCAACGGGCTCTGTATCATTTCCAGGTGGGTAGTATATATGCAAATGAAAACGTTTACCCTTCCTCCGTGTTCTTTCTCCGCACCGAGAACACTGTATCTCTAATGCGGATAGCTAGAGATAAGGTTAAAAATGCCCAAAGTTATCCTTTCAAAGCATTCCTTTTCGTATGATATGACATTTTTATATGACAGAAGATGCTTGGAAGTGAGCTAACTACTAGCTCCAGAAGTGGCCCCTTTAGCCGTGGTTTGGCCTTTTTCTGTACCTCCAGGGGAAATGGTGAAGAATAGCCTCAGGTACACCACAATGGGTGATAATATTAACATGCCATGATCATTAATATATCATAAATATAAAGTACATATATGAAAATAATATTATGATGTATTTAGACAAGTATGAAATCCTGATACAAGAAGTTATTTCACAGTAACATCCCTAAACCGCCCTGTTGACACTCAAATGTTTTGACACTTCACCTCATCAACCTCACAGTCAATCATGGCTGATTCGAACAAGTTGAACGCTTTACGAGCATTCTTCCGGAGGGTGGGGGTGGTGGGAGGGGTGGGAGGTGGTGGTGGTGGTGGTGGGAGGGGTGGTGTTGAGGAAAGCGAAGAAAAAACGTTTTATTTAACCTCTCCCAAGTGAGCTTGCGAGAGGCATGCGTGCCCTGAAGACGGAGAGAAGCAGACAGAGGTGGTGGAGGTGGGTGGTGGTGTAGCAGAATAACTCTTAGTGTGACATTTGGACTGACCCAGGGCAAAGTGGCATGTCTCAGGGGAGAGGGGTCAGCGCTGGCACCCGCCTCTCTGTACTAATGGAGACAAAACCAGACAAGGCTTAACAATCAGCGGCTGCCCAAGCCATTACCGCCGCTAATTGGTAATCACTTGATTAATCCAACAAATGAGCTGTGTTTCAAAGATGGAACGTTTCGGTTTTTTTGGAAGCTTCCTGGCGGTTTTGTTTTATGGGATATGGATATTCCTCTGGGAACCCATTCTGTGCAGGTCACTCGCTCTCTTGACAGTATACATATATTTCATTTCTTGTATAACCAGTAGTAACCGGTTTAGTGCGAAACATGATTGTGTGTGCGTTTGCGTGTGTATGTGTGCATGTGTGCATGTGCGTAGCATGGGGGGGGGGAGGGCTTGTCTAATTCTCCGGCTGCACCCCCCCCCCCCCCCACACACACACACACACACACCCACACACACACACACACAAAGGCATGCAGGAAAGCATGAAAGTGGATTTTGCGGAAGAACAGCTCCGACACACCGCCGGAATGCTTCACGCATTTCTGGAGTGCCTGCATGGTGTCGGACATGATTTTGCATGTACCACCGCATGCAGACAACTGACTTTAGATGTTTTCCGATACGCCAATACCAAGGGGGAATTACGGGGATCAATTATGCATAGCGGTGGATGCCTATACGAGCACGCCGGATCTGGAAGGGGTAGCGGTGCTCCGCCGCCTTGCGACCACACCCTCCTCCTCCGTCGGGGACCGTCTCATTAGGGGCCCCCGGTTCCCAGAGCCGTCCCTGGGATAACAAGAGAGCCCCGGCGTTGGCTCTTTAATTGGCTCCTCTGGTACCCTGACGTTCCCCTCCCAGAGCACAGCGGTAGGCTTCCCTGGTTGAGGCCTCTCCTCTCCTCTCCTCTCCTCTCCTCTCCTCTCCTCTCCTCTCCTCTCCTCTCCTCTCCTCTCCTCTCCTCTCCTCTCCTCTCCTCTCCTCTCCTCTCCTCTCCCCTCCCCTCCCCTCTCCTCTCCTCTTCTCTTCTCTTCTCTTCTCTTCTCTTCTCTTCTCTCCTCTCTTTTCACTGTATGGAAGGTTGGGGGGTAAATTGACTGACTCCTCTTTAATGATAAATTCCCTTTGTGTCCAAGAAGCCTGTTAGCTAGTAGTAGTAAAGTCTTTGGTGCCGGCAGACCTTTTCCCATGCTTTAGGTGGGGCTATATTTAAGGCTCCTGAGGTGGTAGCTGTGAGAAGCCAAAAACAAGTTTGCCTTCAGGAAACTTCAGGTTGGGCCGCATCCCTGAGTCCGTCCAACTCCCCACAGCTTGAGCGTCAGCCTGCCATGGACTGTGTGTCATGGGCCGCCTGCAGTCAGGACAGGACTGCCTGTCGGAGACAGAAATGTTTAAATGTCTGGCATGTCCTCTCGTTGTGCGTTCCCTGGGACCGATCTTCACAGCGCTGACACGGATGATTGTACACCGCAAGCCTGTTATCGCTATGTTTTTGACACGGCGGCGCCCTGTTCCCCGACTTTAGGGGTGGGGGGGCTTGACCATGGCGGGGTTAGGGTGGGGTGGGGTGGGGGGTGCCACAAAGCGTCTAGTTGGCTAGCCCGACAAATCAGCTAAAGGGTACAGGGCAGAAGGGGAGGACAGCTCAGAGGGAGGAAGCATGGGGGGGGGGGGGGGGGGGTTGGGGGTTAATAGGCCAGAGAGAGAGTCAAGAAGTCGGCGGCGTGAACGACTCCCGGGTGAGCGACCCTTTCAACCGCGGGGTGTATGGTGTCTCCACACTACATGCCGCCGTTTATTTAGCACCAGGCAACAAGTTGTAGGGGGAGGGAAACACAATCTCCTTACCCGGGGGAGAGGGGGGGGGGGATGAGGGAGACCAAGCGAGCTTCTGGTCCTGCTGCTGCAGACGCGCGGGCCTGCCTCTCGCGGGGTCTCGGCGATCGTCTTTCCTTGCCGCGTGAAGTCTGGCGGTTTCGCCTGACGTCGGACGCCAGTTTTAGCCCCGGCAGCGGCTGGTCTTGGGCCCTCCCGCCTCCCCGCTCTCAGGTTACATGAACACTCTGTCAGTGACGGCCCGAGGGCAGACCAGACCTCTGTGTGAAGTTGGAAAGGGGTAATTTTTTAACCTTTTGCGTGAGCATCCCAGCACTTTCAGGAACAAAAAAAATACTTAACAGAAAGGGTTTCTGCCTCTGGTGAACATTGCTGATCTGTGTGACCTCAATCAATTTCTTCATATTCGGCACGTTCAAAAAAATCTGTCTTAGTGTTCCAGCTGATCCCTGGTCACCCCATTTAGGAGCTAACAGGTTGACCTCTGAACTGAACTTTGAAGTCATATTTCAACACTGGACACAGATTGTCAACATAAACCAATTGAATGTTGGAAATGGGGGAAGGCTGGTAGAGTTTCTCTCAGTGTCGTAGTGGACATTGAGAATGGTTTGGTGGAGGTGAACAAAGCTAAACCTGTAAACGCAAAGAATGCACATTCGTGTGCTCATTACCGTTATATGCTGCACATGTGGGGCTATAAAGCGGTAACTTAAGCTCGGGTTAGCCGAGCCGTTACTCCAGACAGGAATGGCTCCTAAGGCTGTTTAATATCCTTTTAGCGGGCTGACATTGATTACAAAGGATCTGCTTTGCGTTGCGAGGGCTTAGCTCTATCATTGGTGTTGTTAGGGGCAGCTTGTCAGGCCCACGCGCGTTTGGCTGGGTGAGATTGATTAATGACGGGGGGGAGGAGGGGGGTTCCCTGTTCCCTGGCTCTTGCTTCCCAGATAACAGCCAGAGGTGTGGGGTTCTCTGCTTTCAATCAACCGGCAGATTTATCCCACCGGGGTTATCGCCACTGAAACGTCCATCGTCCACAGCGAGCCAACAACGTGACTCGGGATGGTTGATCCTAAATGAACCCTTTAAAATGAATCACGACGGCCCCAGAGGAACCCGGATGACCTGTTATTTTTTAAACAAATGGTGTGGAGATAATGTGTAATGTATTATACACATTATCTGCACTTTCTGTGTGAAAAACACATGCTCCGTCATGGGCAGGAGGGAAGTCACCCACTGTTATATACGGCCCTCCAGACACTTGAATAAATCCTGTTCCATGAAAGGTATGCTGCTAGCAGATAGCATAACAACAACATGAGATAAAACATTTGGTAAATGGTCCATGGACTGCATTCATACAGCGCTTTTACCCAAAGCTCTTTACAATGATTGCCTCACATTCACCCGTTCAAACACCGACGGCGGTGTCAGCCATGCAAGGTGACAGGCAGGGTTATAGGCTAAAAAGCCTAAAGATACCAAGTTGCATTAGCCTCGGCAGTGAGACACTGTCGGCAGCTACACTAACTACTGTCACGTCCTCACATAGCTGGCCTTTCCTTTTCACTCACTTCAAAGCCACATTTGAGCTGGAGGTCTATTCCGGTCTAGTCGATTCAGCTTAGGTAGAAAGGGGTTCCGATGAAGAACAGACAAACAGTTCTCGGCGAGTCACTTTTGCTAATCATGTGGCGGAGGACATCTCTTCATAGCATTATCCAAACTCGTGGCGAACTGAGAGATAACTGTGTCGTTACCAGGGTTACCGGGAAATGTTTTGTTCTGACAAACTATGACCCTGGTGTTTGGCTGAGGCGTCTCCCGGCAGCTATGATAAAAACCCTCCCTCACAAAAGGCTCCAGAGATGACATCTCTTGCAGGTCCTCAACACTCCCACAGCCGCGATAAGACCCCCAGTCTGCCAGCCAGATGCAGAGATGCGGCTGTCTGCTTTAGATTCTGAGTTAGTTTATTTGTCACATGTATAAGGTACAGTGTACAATTTTCAGTGAAGTGGTATCACCAGCTTCGAAGATGTGCAAAACGTAACTGAATTTACAAGATTTACAAATTACAAAAATGTCAAATTTACAAAAATACTAAAGAAATATACAAATGTACATTCAAAAAATATTGAGCTGTTGCATTTGCCTCCAGAATGGGGTTTTGGGAAAACCACCTATAGAAACATTTCATTATTCATGCTCTCTGTTCTCACGCCATATCGCTCCTCAAAATCCTGTTGAGCGATTATTAATTCTTGTGCTGATTGCCTTGATAAAAGATAAATAAATCATGCCTTTCTCCATGCATTCCAGCGCCACGGCGAGCTATTAGGAGAAGTGTGTAGACTCGCAAGCAATCAAGGCGGATCTAAGTCAAACACCCCTATTCCCTATTCCCTATCCCCTATCCCCTATTCCCTATTCCCCACTCCCTATTTCCTATTCCCTATTCCCTACTCCCTATTCCCTATCCCCTATTCCCTATTCCCTACTCCCTATTCCCTATTCCCTATTCCCTACTCCCTATTCCCTATTCCCTATTCCCTATTCCCTACTCCCTATTCCCTATTCCCTATTCCCTATTCCCTACTCCCTATTCCCTATTCCCTGTTCCCTATTCCCTATTCCCTACTCCCTATTCCCTATTCCCTATTCCCTATTCCCTACTCCCTATTCCCTATTCCCTATTCCCTATTCCCTATTCCCTACTCCCTATTCCCTATTCCCTATTCCCTATTCCCTACTCCCTATTCCCTATTCCCTACTCCCTATTCCCTATTCCCTATTCCCGCCATGCAGCTACAAAGGCATTCCCGGCAGCCCCTTGGTGTTCTATGCAGGGCCGCTGGGCCCCGATAAGCGATAAGCGGCGAGCGGCGGGAAGCCTCCCGGTGTTGTCGGACAAGCGTCTGTCTTTTGTTCTGAAGGCCTGGTGGAGGTTAAGCCTCGGAGGGGGGCAGGGGGGGTTTAATCCGCATCCAATGGCTCTGTGGAATTAAGGAGTGTGATTAAGATAGGGCTTAACAGCGTGCCCACCGGTGGCATGCTGGCAATTAGCCAGACGTGATGGGTGTGAACACGGGTCGTTCACTGGGGAAATTATGATGTCGTGAGCCTTTATTATTTTTCCCGGGTTGGAGGATTTAGAAAACTCTATGGAGATAAAATAGTGTTCACAAACATTGGCATTAAAAACATGAGTCAGTTAGCATTCATTGAGCAATATGTGTGACGTGTTATTTGTGGCAAAGACCCGTCGCAAGCTATGAAGCTAGGATGCTTTGACTCTCTGGAGTTGGAAGGCACGTGGCCAAATGTCATCCGAGGCGAAGGGAGCTGTAAAGTCAGCCAACACTCGGCCTGTAGTCCAGCTTTGAGGAATTGCTAGTTAGCTTATCTTCTTGGTCAAATTGAACAGCTATTGCTTTGACCCAAAGAAATGCTGGAAAAATGTTAACAATAGCCATGCAAGACATTTGAATGGTTGCCAGTTTATATATATATAATAGTTTGAACCAGCCTGTCTGTTGACATTGCATGCCAAGCGTTCATAAATACGCTAGCGTGCCGTGGCTTGGGTCTGGAGTTGTTTTGCTTCCACCGCACGCCTGAGCGATAAGAAGAGAGAGATGCGAGTCAATGATAGCATGCCTCCTTCTCCCAGTTTGGCGCTAAACAGCTTCAGCTGAGCATGTTGACTGAGACACCACCTGGGGGGAGCATCCTTCATACCAATACTCTGCTTGGGGTCCACTGAGGTTGTGACATGAGGTCGCAGGAGATTGCTGACATAAGCTATGGATATTTGATGACCCATTTGAGCAAATCCTTTCAAATCAATATTGTTAAAGGTCTCATTGACGTCCTGTATAAACAAACTGACTGCCTAATGAGTCATAGCCCGGAGCAACACACTACTAATCACTTGGTGTGTAGCAGAGCGATGTGCTTACGTTCACCGGGACATCACTATTACCGGCAGATGTTGATTGGGTCAATTTGTGTGGAAGCAGAAGCACAAAAGTAAAAGTTTGGGTCGCAAACATTTTCAGAGCTAGAAAAATGTGGTCACAGGCCATAGGTAGGGCACCACTGCGGTAGATTGGGTGATGGGGACAGGACCAAACATAGATTCATACAAGTACTTTTCATGTGCCATTGGACTCGGTCATGGGAAACTTAAGATTGTGAGAAGCACAGTCCTTTTATTCTTTATCTTTCTCCCTCTGTCTCTCTTCTTTTCGTGTGTCCTTGTGAAGTTAATTTTCTGAATTATAAAATGGAAACGGTCGTGTTGTCCCAGCTGCCATTCATAACCAGGAACGACCGGACGACATCCCCTATAACAGCCTGGGCTTTACAGCACAGACCGGCAGTCTGCACTCCACCAGGGGGTCTGCTTTTAACCAGGGTCTGCTGGTATTAACCGTCCACTCAACGCTGGCTTCAGCTGCTGGTCGTCGCCTCGCTTGGAGCACGAGGAGAGAACTCGCCTTGTTGACGTCTGGTCAATAAACGGTTCTGTAAGGTCTCCCCCCCCCGCCCCCCTGGGTTATGCAGCTGTGTGCTCAGATGGGCAGACTCTGGCCGGCCAGGTGTAAGGAGCTCTGGTCCATGGACTGTATGGTCCGGTCCGCTCTCTCCTCTGGAACCTGAGGCTCCGCAGCTGGGCCACTTCGTCACGAGGCAAATGAGGACATTCTTGCTCATGATATCGGCCTTCGTACACCCAGAATGCAACACCTGGGCTCTGTGTGAGTGTGTATATAAGTGAGTGTGTGTGTGCATGTGGGTGGGTGGGTGAGTGTGTATATAAGTGAGTGTGTGTGTGTATGTGGGTGGGTGGGTGAGTGTGTATATAAGTGAGTGTGTGTGTGCATGTGGGTGGGTGGGTGAGTGTGTGTATTGGAGTGACAAATTGTAAACTAGAGGGCCCTCAGTAGAGCGCATACCAACAAGTATCCTGGATTCTGATCCGGATCCGTGCCAAAACCGAATCAACTGTTCCTTGGAACATAAGTAATCTAACCACCACGTTTTGTACATAACTTTTGGAGTTATCTTGCTAACAGACAAACAAACAGACGGAGGAAAACATAACCTCTGTTCCATCCTCCATGCCGGAGGTAATAACGACCAAAGACATTTTACACATAACGGAAAATAAATCATAGAAGGAATGTATGTGACGGATACATTCGATAGCGCTGTAACCGCGTAAGCGCCCCTGAGTGGTTTCCTTAATAATGGAAGCAGCACAATTGCCGGACCATTAAAGAGAATATAATCCTACTCAACCTATGAATACATGAATAGGATTACCTTCACCGCTCCTCTGAATGTCACGGCAGCTGTTGTTGAAGGGCTGAGGAACCAGGGGGTTACTGTTCTCTCTGGTTCCCCACGCCTTGCTCGTGAGACCTCTGGTAGGGATGAGGTCATCGTGCACCTCGCTGTCACCTGGACCACCACGTGTTGAATGGATGGCTTGTGCATGGTGGGATTTAAAGACTTGGGCGCACCTGTGCGTGAGGTGAGACTGGGTAGGAGAGGGGGTGCTGGTCCCCAAGGCAGGCATGGTGTGGGCATTAGGAACAATGGACTAATTAGCCATTTTGAAAAAAGGTGTGGAATTCAGATTAAGGCGAGCAGGCATTATTTACGAGTCAAAATGTTTTTTTTACATCAGAGATCTGAGAGAATCAGAACTGGAATCGCATGCGTCTAAGAAAGACAAAGGTAATGATGTACACACTGAACTATAGAAAGACATTCAGAGCAGGTGGGTTGGTTCTCTCATTAGATAAAACCATTGTTCTGTCCCCATAGCTGATAGGATTCACATGTTATCGTACGCTGGTGTCTTTTTATTCAAAGGTCAGCTTGTGATGTGATATTGTGTTTTATGTTGACCGACTGACATTTAAATGAATCTAAATTCAAATGATGCATGGGCTTATCTTTAGTTTAGCTATTATTAATTTTGTGTCTCTTTCAAACACACACACACACACACACACACACACACACACACACACACACACACACACACACACACATACACACACACAGAGGACCTGTGGTTATCTCATACCCACACATTGCCCTATGCTTTCCATTTGCTTGTCGGTGATTGAAATATGGATTATTTAGTAGAATCCCTTATGTGTGTACGGCTTTGTCAATACTTCTAAAGGTAGTGGGATGTGATAACCTGGCACAAGTCAATTGCCGATGTGTAAACGCCTTGCTGCCTGTGTGTGTGTGTGTGTGTGTGTGTGTGTGTGTGTGTGTGTGTGTGTGTGTGTGTGTGTCGTGGTTGCTGTGCTTGTGAGGCCGAGAGAAAAGGAAAGAGAGCGAGAAAGGGAGATAGTGAGAGTGAATGTGTTTAGTTTAGTTTCCGTCCATCCATCCATCCATCTTCCCCCGCTTATCCGAAATCGGGTCGCGGAGGTAGCAGCTCCAGCAGGGGACTCCAAACTTCCCTCTCCCTGGCAACATCGACTAGCTCTGACTGGGGGATCCCGAGGCGTTCCCAGGCCAGTGTGGAGATGTAATCACCCCATCTGTACCTCGGTCTGCCCCGTGGTCTCTTCCCAGTTGGATGTGCCTGGAAAACCTCCCTCGGGAGGCGACCAGGAAGCATCCTTACTAGATGCCCGAACCGACCGAGTTTCCGTGTGAGAGTGAAATAAAAGGTGATAGAGTGAGAGTGAAAGAGAGAGAACGAGTTTGAGAGAGAGAGCACTAACCAGACTCTGGTCTTGACAGGGAGGGCCATTGGAGGGCCTCTGTGGTGGCGAGGGGGGCCAAAGAGCCGGGGGCCCCCCTGTCACACTGTATTCCACCGGCCCCTGGCTACACTAAAGTCAGCCGGGCTCTGCTCTGCATCTCCCAGGGCGAACACCAAGGACCACAGCCTGGTCAACGGGCCCCAAACATAATGGTCATATTCACCATATGCAGTTCAACTGCCACTCTTACTTTCTAAGATTGCAGTATCTTGAGCAACTTAGCAGTGAATTCCGACAAGGAGCAGGTAAGCGTCTTGCTCAAGGGTCCCCACAGATAGACAGTACAGGACATTGGGGATCAGACCCAGAACCTTCCTCCTGAACTTGTCCCCCCCCCCCCCCCCCCTGCTGAAATGAACGAGCGCAGACACTGCTTTGCGTTTTATAAATATCAAGAAACCCCAACTGAGAAAGGCTCTCTTGTGTTCTTGCCGTCTGTCTTCGCAGCCTTCAAGTGGACCTCAGGTGGCTTCTCAGTGAGAGTATAGCGATGCACTATCAGAGCTGGACTGGCAGGGTCAGCAGGATCCCCGTGGTTGATGTGTGCCCTGGCAGTTAGTTTGCGTCCTAAAATAAGACGAGCTCCGCTTAAGTTCTCGCTGGCGTGGAGAATTCTGACATTCGAAACGGAGCGGAGGTCAGATTTCTGCCCTCTTGTTTTTGCCGGTTTGTTTCGTTCTTGCGCTGGACACTTTGAATGTAGAACCTTCCATCCGTGGCGCTGGCGAGGGGCCCCTGGGAGGAGGAGTGGGGGGCCCCTGGGAGGAGGAGTGGGGGGCCTCTGGGAGGAGGAGTGGGGGGCTCCTGGGAGGAGGAGCGGGGGGGCCCCTGGGAGGAGGAGCGGGGGGGCCCCTGTGTTGTAGTTTGTCCCTGTTTCCTAATCAGGTTGTGTTGTTAAGCCCAACATCTGTTTCTGGTTCCTCTGGGAAGCAGCGAGGGGGGGGGGGGCTACATGTGTTTCTATGGGTTAAGATTTTGAGGAGACGAGTAATTGAGATACGGGGAGTAACAAGAGGTGTCGGGTTACCGCGCTAAAGCTGATGCTCATTACAGCGAGAAATGCTAATTCCTCGTTCCTGAATCTGTAGCTGGTTATGTGTTTCTGAAGAGGTTCCTCCCCCCCCCCCTCTCCCTCCCCCCCCCCCTCTCCCCCCCGCTCCCCTCTCCCCTCTCCCCCCCCCCCCTCCCTCAAAAATAGGGTTTAACCGCTTACCATCTCTAACACTTCCTACACATGCAACTCCGAGGAGCTGAGGAGCTGAGGGGTCTGAGAGTGAGGCTGAGGAGCTGAGGAGCTGAGGGGTCTGAGGAGCTGAGGAGCTGAGGGGTCTGAGGAGCTGAGTGACAAGGAGACGGCTCCTTCTTGGGGACTGTAAGTATATAATACGGTCTCTCCATATTGGGCTCATCAGTCCCAGGTGAGCCCCCCCCAAACAAGTACTGTACTAGTGAGCTGGGGGTCAGAGGAGTCACTTAAAGCACAAACAACATATCTGGTGTTACTTAGGAGGAGAGGTCCATTGGTCTGCGCCTTGATCAACTGGAATGGGGTTGAGTTTGGGATGGGGTGGTGGATGGGGTGGGTGGGGTGGGTGAGGTGGGGGGTGGGCACTCTGAATAAAGCGGCTTTCTCCGGTTCAGAGGACCTGCTGTACGTCAGACGGAGTGATGTTGAGACGTCGCACACACGTCACGGTGCCGGACAACAGTGGAACACGTCCCGTCCCCCCCACACCACACACCACCCCCCCCCTGTCCCCCCGTCCCCCGTCCCCCGTCCCCCGTCCCCCGTCCCCGTCCCCCGTCCCCCGTCCCCCGTCCCCCGTCCCCCGTCCCCCCCACACCACACACCACCCCCCCCTGTCCCCCCGTACCCCCGTCCCCCCCACACCCCACACCACCCCCCCCTGATCCCCCCGTCCCCCTGTCCCGTCCCCACACCCCACACCACCCCCCCTCCCAGGGTAGTTTTGCTCTGGCTTCACTCCTCTGCCTGTAGGTTTAGTGAGGCCCGAGGATGTAAACAAGCTCAAACTCAACTAACACTAACTAACACTAACTAACACTATCTAACACTAACTAACACTAACTAACACTATCTAACACTAACTAACACTAACTAACACTAACTAACACTAACTAACACTATCTAACACTAACTAACACTAACTAACACTATCTAACACTAACTAACACTAACTAACACTAACTAACACTAACTAACACTATCTAACACTAACTAACACTAACTAACACTAACTAACAATTGTGGATGTAAACAAGCTGCAACTCACTAGTTGATGGAATTGTTTCAATAGATAGTAGTAGTAGTAGTAGTAGTATAGTATAGTATAGTAGCATAGTAGTAGTATAGTTCACGGTGTATAGACGTTGTTTTAAAATGTAAGCGTAACAACCAGAAAGGTACAGTGGGGCGGTCATTGAGTGGTGTTGTTTAGTGGGGGCCTGGACCCAATAAAATGTCTACTGTGAAACAGAACCTTAAATTAAATTCAAATTACTAAGTAATGTGATATCTAAAAGAATAAACAGGACGGACATTGTTGTTTGTGAAGCTTAAAAATGGTTCCAGATGAGTAGTGGTGGTTGTGAGCGAGGATCCAGAGAAAAGACAAGTGGCAAAAGTGAAAAAGCTAAATGAGGATACCAGAAGGTCAGCCCTTCCCTCGCTCTCCATCCTGATGGTTTCTATTGTGGGGAGTCACCATCAGGGTTAGCCAGGCGGGCACGACCTCACTCCCTATCAATATCTCCCCTAAACGTATCAATCCTAATTATATGGTTGGATAATGAGTGTGATTACAACACGGCGACGTTCATTTGGGTTGAGCTAACACACACGTGGGCAAACACCCCAATACCACACACACACACACACACACACACACACACACACACACACAAATGAAAATGAAAATCCGAGCTTAGTGGAGATGTGGTTCAAAGAGTAAAGTATTGATGTTTTATCAGTGGACCATGAATTACAGCGAAAAGCTCCTTTGGGAGGCTCAAGGGAGCCAGGCAGAAAATGGCTGTAATGATAGGAGGTGGTTGAACTTAGCGATAACTAGATAGATATCGCTCTCTCGCAGCCTAACTCTAAAAGCCCTATTTAAATCAACTGCTGCAGGGACAACCTTTACTGGTCTGGAGGTTGGCTGGCAGTAGCCTTCTCTTAAAGGTCTCTGTATCTTCTTTATGTGTCTGTGTCCTCTCTCTCTCTCTCTCTCTCTCTCTCTCTCTCTCTCTCTCTCTCTCTCTCTCTCTCTCTCTCTCTCTCTCTCTCTCTCTCTCTCTCTCTCTCTTATTCTCTCTCTCTTCGTAGCAAAAAGCCCTGGTCTTATTGTACCCAGAATTTGGGTGAAGCGGCTTCATAACTCCCTGTGCGACGGAGTGCTATATCTGAGTTGTAGATGACATCACCTTGTTCATTTATACTGTCCTCAAAGCCCAGTCCAAGTCTTGGTTTCTCTTTGAACGGGCCTTCTCCATAATGGGCCTGTCAGTGAACAGTCTGGAAGGGTCAGGCCTGTTTGGATAATCAGGCCCCCGATGAAAGTATGGAAACAATAGTTGGAGGGAGGAAACGACCCCCTTATTCATAAATACTGCTGGGCTTTAGCCAGTGTGTTTATGACTAAATACAGTGGTTTGTAATGGACGATCACAGTGCACTGACAGTTTTACATTGTACTTACACTGAGTTTGGGCGTATCTGATCTCGTTCATAAGCCTTAATGTACGTTCTGTTCCAGTTGGCTGACCCAAATACAAAAATAAAATAAAAATACATTCTCAAAATATAGTGAAATCATGTCAACTTAATCGCATGTGTGGTTGGCATACTGTGCCCCATTAACCAATGTATTGTTCATTATTATAACTTCTGAATCCTCAATAGCGATTTAAACCACCACCATATCACTAGGTTCATGTGTAATTAGTGCATTACACAGTCAATTACACAGTTACCAATTATGAAGTGAATATCGCCCACGCCCACATTCACTTTTTTCCAGTTGATGCCTGGAACTAATTAACCACTGGCGGTGTTTTCGACATCTTGTTTGATTGCGACAACAATCAAAACAATAACAATGAACTAAATGCTTCAAAACCCTCCACAGTATGACTTCTATCTCCTTATCTTTAAATCTGGCCCGGTTGTGCTGGCCCTTCTAACCCTTCTGCCCATGTAATGCGGCCCTCACACCATAGCGATCACCAGTTGCGTATGGTTGCGAATAAAAAATAGTGGTCATAAGTTCCGAACGCAACTCACACGCAACATAGGTTGTATAGGTTGAAGTACGCAACAAGCACGCAGGTGATCGTAGACACACGCAGAGTAAGTTCAGAAATTTTGAACATGTTCAATAATTCTCTGCGAATGCCTGCG
>CM051002.1:18146226-18158726 GCA_027704905.1 Muraenolepis orangiensis
GCAGACATCATCCAAGAATGCTACCCAATAGATCATATGCGGGGCTCAGTGCGAGCGGCAGTGATCCCCTACTATGAGAACCAGGCCCTACTGCTTATCCCCCTGGCTCCGGCCGGCACTGTGCTGCGGCTCATCCATCACGTGGTGACTGAACCTTGGGCTGAGGGCTCTCTAGCAGAGAGTCCCTTTAGACGGTGCATTACCGTGTCTTTAATGGAGGGTTTATAAAGCACTCTTAGCGCTGTCACACAAAACCTCTGGATGAATCAGCGATGCCCTGGAGGGAGAACAAAGAGCCATGGAGCCTCCCTTGGAAGGCAATATCGCTCAGTGTTTATGAGCAACATTCCACCTAGGGAGTATTTAATAATTTGCTTTCTTTCTTTTGCCGCTGACATGCATGCCTGCCTTTACATTATGCACAGTAAAGAGAGGCAGTTTGATGGAGTCGAAACAGTGTTAGACTCTCAGTGTTAGACTCTCAGGGTTAGACTCTCAGGGTTAGACTCTCAGGGTTAGACTCTCAGGGTTAGACTCTCAGTGTTAGACTCTCAGGGTTAGACTCTCAGGGTTAGACTCTCAGTGTTAGACTCTCAGGGTTAGACTCTCAGTGTTAGACTCTCAGGGTTAGACTCTCAGTGTTAGACTCTCAGGGTTAGACTCTCAGGGTTAGACTCTCAGGGTTAGACTCTCAGGGTTAGACTCTCAGGGTTAGACTCTCAGTGTTAGACTCTCAGTGTTAGACTCTCAGGGTTAGACTCTCAGTGTTAGACTCTCAGGGTTAGACTCTCAGGGTTAGACTCTCAGGGTTAGACCTCAGGGTTAGACTCTCAGTGTTAGACTCTCAGGGTTAGACTCTCAGGGTTAGACTCTCAGTGTTAGACTCTCAGGGTTAGACTCTCAGTGTTAGACTCTCAGGGTTAGACTCTCAGGGTTAGACTCTCAGTGTTAGACTCTCAGGGTTAGACTCTCAGTGTTAGACTCTCAGGGTTAGACTCTCAGGGTTAGACTCTCAGGGTTAGACTCTCAATGTTAGACTCTCAGTGTTAGACTCTCAGGGTTAGACTCTCAGGGTTAGACTCTCAGTGTTAGACTCTCAGGGTTAGACTCTCAGTGTTAGACTCTCAGGGTTAGACTCTCAGTGTTAGACTCTCAGGGTTAGACTCTCAGTGTTAGACTCTCAGGGTTAGACTCTCAGTGTTAGACTCTCAGTGTTAGACTCTCAGGGTTAGACTCTCAGTGTTAGACTCTCAGGGTTAGACTCTCAGGGTTAGACTCTCAGTGTTAGACTCTCAGGGTTAGACTCTCAGGGTTAGACTCTCAGGGTTAGACTCTCAGTGTTAGACTCTCAGGGTTAGACTCTCAGGGTTAGACTCTCAGGGTTAGACTCTCAGTGTTAGACTCTCAGTGTTAGACTCTCAGGGTTAGACTCTCAGTGTTAGACTCTCAGGGTTAGACTCTCAGGGTTAGACTCTCAGTGTTAGACTCTCAGGGTTAGACTCTCAGTGTTAGACTCTCAGGGTTAGACTCTCAGGGTTAGACTCTCAGTGTTAGACTCTCAGGGTTAGACTCTCAGGTTAGACTCTCAGTGTTAGACTCTCAGGGTTAGACTCTCAGGCGTACAGTAATGTGTCCAGTATCGTGGTTGAATCCACGCTTTATGGGCGACGCCTGGATAATGCGGACCATGACTAATAAGCTACAGTCCTCACCTTACGTGTTAGGTGAGGACACGTGTTACGCGCACGTGAAGCCTGGTAACTGTGTCACCTGGAGATCCCCGGGTGAGAACATCTGTAGCCGGGGCGGAGCTTAACGACACGCATGGCCTCAGTTGACATCCTGGCTCGATTGTCTTTCCCAACCCTCCTCTCTGGTCTGTGACTCATGTTTTTACCCCCGCTTGTCGTTTGTTTGTCTTTTTGCAAGATAACCCAAAAGGTTATGTACGGAATTGGACAGCACTTGGTGGTTACATTACTTGTGGGCCAAGGAACAGTTGATTTGATTTAGGCACAGATCTGGTGTGACCATGGATCCAGGGGACTTTTCTGTGTGGCGGATGAATGCGCTCTACTGAGTGCCCTCTAGTTTCTTCCTGTGATTTCCGCATATTGACAGGAATCCTGGCCCTTTGCCTCGTCATTAAGTTTATTTTAGACTCGAAGGGGAGTAGTTTCAGAACTCTGCCCATGACTTCATCCAACACGAGGGGGTTTCTGTATTGCAAAACAACAGAAAAAGCAAATAACACCATAATCTGCTATTTGAACATCTGAACATCATTTTAACGTTGAATAGCACACATTCAAACTTCATATATTTAAACAGAACTTGTGTTCCACAAGATAAGAAAATGTCACAAAACGTGTAAACCATTAGCCATTCCATGCACGCTAACCCGGTTAACACAGAGCATTAACTCTGAGCTGCGAGCGGCGTTGTCTCTCTGGAGCTTGGCGCTGGGCTGTCTGCGCTCTGGGAGAGAGAGGCAGAGCAGCCCAGACATGCTGGGCCCTCAGGCCCTCCAGAGCTGGGGCTGACAACACACACGGACCAGGAATAAAAGGGCCATGGCTTGTTCCCCAAGGCATGAGACACCCTATTACTTAAGCCTCTCCTTACCTTCAACCTAACACACACACACACACACACACACACACACACACACACACACACACACACACACACACACACACACACACACACACACACAAACACACACACACACACACACACACACACACATACATCGCACTGTCGCCCAAACAGGCGGCCTCAGGCAACACGGTGCTTATTGCGTTTAAGCCTTTCTTAACACGCATCTTCTTTACAAGGACATCAAAGAGTGTATTGTGAAGTGGGGGGGGGGGGCTGGGGGGGGGGGGGGGGGGGTAGTGGATGTTGTGTAATAACCACTGGTTTCAGGATGCGACTTTGTAACCCTGCCCCATGTAACAGGAACTGGCTTCCTGGCTCCATCACTGCTGGGCGGCGGGTGTTTGAGCGCTGTGTGTGTGTGTGTGTGTGTGTGTGTGTGTGTGTGTGTGTGTGTGTGTGGGCGGGCGGTATGTACTGTATCTGTGTGTATGTGGGTCACACCCATCGGCACTGGCACTGTGAGTGTGGGTGACCTCTGTGAGGTCTGAGTAGAGGAGAGAGGGGGAGGGAGGAGGGAGGAGGGGGGAGGGCGAGGGAGGAGGGGTGTGTGTTAGCAGAAACACCACGGTCATGCTTCCTTCCACGCTGTCCCTTAGTGACGAGATGGCTCTCAAACATGCTTGGTCAAGGCCCTTGGAAAGTGACATCATTTGACCCTATAATGCTGTGGGGCCAGATGTGTAATCCTGGATAATTCCTAATAGACTCCGAAAAAAATGAATAAAGTCTTGACTTGCCTGCCAGATCGGTCCCACACGTCACCATGTCATGTGCTCTGGTGTACGATGGCGATGGACTGTTTTGTGGGAGCTCATGCGAGTGGCTTCTCTGAGGTGTTAAAGTTGCTTTATGGGTTGTTTCAGATGAATGTAGGTTTGATGGCTTAGGGCTAACACCCTAATAGAATAAAATAAAGCAATGAGCTAATCCCTACTACTGGCTCAAATATGCTCAATAACTGTCGTGCGACATTACTTGTTACATGACCAGTGTCACAACAACGATGTAATGCAGTATATCAAGCCGATGCTATGTTTGCACGGGACGCCAGCCACTAACTGTGAGTCAAAAACAATAGAATTGTCTAAAATGATCAATGTTGACATTCTGGAAGTTTCTCACGGTTTGAATTCTTGTGTGAGACGGGCGAGTGGGTTGCAGCCTCGACGGCAGAGAGAGGAACCCTCTTCCTGCAGCGCCCAGTAACTGATAGCGACAGACGCCAACGGTTTTACGGGACGAGTTTTAACTTTTTCGAACTAATTCCAACGTTCTATGTGACCTTTCTGCCATGGAAACTCCTAACAGATGGAATGATATGCAAGTGACGTATCCATTTACAGTTTGGCGCTGTATTGGGAGGGGAAAAAGGACTTGGAAAAAAGGAACTGTTTTCTGACTCAATGTCTATTATTATTATTATTATTCATCATCATTGGCAGTTGCTTCAATTAGCTTAGCTTAGCTTTCCTCCCTCCCCAAAAAAATACATCTGTCAATGTTAATCCGACTCATTAGACCAATTTGTGTTTTTAACATCCTGTGGATTTACAGCTTTTGGCAACAGGACGTGTGTACGATCCAGTATCTGTCCTCATGAATCATTTATCATTAAACATGAGATAACAGACGCCACTTATCCGTCTTTGTTCACCACGTCTGTTGTCACATTTTTACACGCAATCAAAATAGGTCGAGCCGGTTCGCCGACTTCAGGGCAGTAAAGAACACCTGTTCTCGACCCGGCTCTGTCTGGCCTGCTCAATGGGTAGTAGCTAGTGTGACTCTCTCTGAGAGAGAGAGCGGCTCAGCCAACGCCACTCTGAGCAGTAAACCACCATTGCACATTAAGGTCACGACACCGCCGCTGACCGATCAGAAGACGGCGCGGGAAGACCCGGTGACTAATAGCTGCTCTGCCAACCCGACGGCGTTTCCGTGGCGACCCCCGGAAGGATCCGTGGAGGAGAAGACAAAAGCCCGACCGCAAGCCAGGACACGGTTTGGTGTCATCTGAGTTGCCTGATCCGTGGCTCCTGTGTGATCCGTACTACCGTGCATACTGCACAGACTAGCGCTCTTTAACGACCCTATAACCCTATCAGGGTGGGTTTATACCTTACATTACAGTCATTTAGCAGACATTTCATCCAAAGCGACTTACAATAGTGCGTTCAACAAAGGAAGGTAAGAGAACAACTCGTCACCAGAAGTCAAAAGTGCATTTAATTCTCGCTGTCTCGCTGTCACAGCTCTCTGGAGTTGTCAACCATCGCAATGACAGCAGATGTGTGTGTGTGTGTGTTTTTGGGACAAACACACACACACACACACACACACACACACACACACATACATACACACACACCCACACACACTTGTCTGTATGCATGCAGGCACTCATGCACACAAACCCACAAAGTTCCCACAAGCATAGGAAAACAAAGACACCTACACACAGTCACACGTGCAACCCCCCGTGAGAAGGTCCTGGGTCGCTGTATTGTGTATTTCTTTCTGAGACCTTCAAGTCGTGCGGACCACCGTTCCGACGTGTCAAGAAAAACAGCCTTCATTGTTCACCTAGCGTGTTTTAGCACTGCAGTTGCTAAGCGGTTGCTCTATCTCTTGCTTTCTCCTCTCTCTCTCTCTCTCCCTCTTTCTCTCCCTCTCTTTCTCTCTCTCTCTCTCTCTCTCTCTCTCTCTCTCTCTCTCTCTCTCTCTCTCTCTCTCTCTCTCTCTCTCTCTCTCTCTCTCTCTCTCCCGCTCTCTCTCTATCCTCTATCTCTCTCTTTCCCCTCTGTCTCTCTTTCCCCTCTGTCTCTCTTGCTCTTGCTCTTCTCTCTCTCTCTCTCGCTCTCTCTCTCTCTCTCTCTCTCTCTCTCTCTCTCTCTCTCTCTCTCTCTCTCTCTCTCTCTCTCTCTCTCTCTCTCTCTCTCTCTCTCTCTCTCTCTCTCTCTCTCTCTCTCTCTCTCTCTCCTCTCCTCTAACTCCATCCCGGTACATGCGGTACCTCCCATAAAGTCTGGCAGCGTCGAGGCAGGATGACGCATGCTCTGCATGATTCATAGGAGGACCGCCGAGAGGACAAAGTGGGGCTTATTGCACCTCATCAAGCCCCGCCCCCTCCCGCCTCCTGAATGAAATCATCCTTCAAACCTCTTTTTTTTTTGACAGATTATTTATTCTTTCAAATGGAGGCACTCATTTCTGCGGTGGCCAAGCGAGGGCCGCGGAGGTCCCGGCCCTCCGAACAGAGGAGCATTGATGGGGACAGAGTGGACTCTCGCTGGACTCCTCCTCAATTACCCAATGTTTGCCCAACACGTCACTTCAACATTGATGCAAGGCAGCGGCGGCTAGAAATTAACTCACCTGTTCCGCAATGCACATATACTCACACGCATGCACTCACACACACACACACACACACACACACACACACACACACACTCGCATGCACGCATGCACTCACACACACACACACACACACCCACACACATGCTACCTCAAACACACACACACTCACACACCTGCATGCTGCCTCAAACATACACACACACCCACACCCACACCCACACCCACCCACACACACACACACACACACACACACACATACCATCTGCATCACACACAGACACCCCAGCAAACACGCATGCATTGTGCTCCCACACACACACACACCCCCCCACACACACACACACACACCACACACACACACCCACACCACCCACCCACACACACACACACACACACACATTTCTCTGCAGGTCATAATAAGTCTGTTTATCCAGCTTGGTAAAGAGCAGAGCCTCCTGTTCCTTCCCTGGTGGATGTGTGAAAGGTGGAAGGAAAGCAGGAGTGTTTCCTCTCGGTGGCCTCAGACTCTGGCCTCAGACTCTGGCCTCAGTCTCTGGCCTCAGCGGCTTGTGGTTCTCCTCGGGCCAGACTGGCAGAGCAGTAAAATAGTGACCGCAGAGTCTGGGAAACACACAGGGGCCTCGACCTGCTGCCAAACACAACACAGGAGACGCTCTTCACCGCACACACACCTCAGGTACCTCACTCACATATACACACTGATACATGCACACACACACTCGCTCACCTGCTCACACACTCACTCACTCACATATACACACTGATACATGCACACACACACTCGCTCACCTGCTCACACACTCACTCACTCACATATACACACTGTACATGCACACACATTCGCACCTGCTCACACACTCTCACTCACATATATTACATTACACATATATATATATTGGGGGGGGCAGTAGCTCAGTGGATAAGGACTTGGCTTGGGAGCCGCAAAGTCACCGGTTCAAGACCCAGAAACACCAGGTTACTGCCTAAGTGCCCTTGAGCAAGGCACCCCCTACACTGCTCCCCGGGCACTGTACTAATGGCTGCCCACTGCTCCTAACACTAGGATGGGTCAAATGCAGAGAACTAATTTCCCTCGGGATAAAAATAAGGATATATATATATATACACACTGATGCATGCACACACACTCTCTCACACACACGATGCATTCTCACACACACACTCAATCATTTCATTTGTAATAATTGAGGACCACATAATCTTAACAATATGTTGCTTTAGCTCAATCAATGCAGATTGAGTTTTACTTATTATACTATACATTACTATATATTATTTGGTTTAGCTAAGTTTTAAGTTTTAATTTATATTTCTCAATCTGAATTCTAAATCTGAATTCTGAATTCTGAATCTGAATTCAATCCAAGTAAAAGTAAACAGAGTACCCCTGTGTTATGTTCTTACCTGCAGTCACGGTGTGCGTTACCATGAAAGCTGAAGTCTGTTTATCGGATTTCACCGCTGCTGTCGAGCCCCTTTCACGTCATTAGCTCCAACTCAAGATGAACCCTTCATATTCTAGCCCTCTGAGAGAGAGAGAGAGAGAGAGAGAGAGAGAGAGAGAGAGAGAGAGAGAGAGAGAGAGAGAGAGAGAGAGAGGAGAGAGAGAGAGAGAGAGAGAGAGAGAGAGAGAGGAGAGAGAGAGAGGAGAGAGAGAGAGAGAGACAGAGAGAGAGAGAGAGAGAGAGAGAGAGAGAGAGAGAGAAAGAGAGAGAGAGAGACTTTCAAACTATAGAACCAGCGTGGAGCACCTGGTTTGCGGTCCCGTCCTCGCGTCTCAGACGGAGAGCAGCTCCCTGCGTGCCGACCCGCGGCGTCAGACATCCCTGAGAGGACGTCAAACGCCACGCATTCAATCAGCGCGGAGCCAGATTGGATCTCAAGTACTGAATCAAAAGCCAGGAACCCGCCGTGTGTTTTTGGGCCCTTAATGCACACGTCTCACTCAAGGACTTCAGTCAAACGGAAAAGGAAAACCACTTCTTCCTGGAGGAACTCACCGTCCGGGTTGGGATGTGATGGGGCTTCAGAGGGAGGCCCCCCCTCCTGCTCATCCCAGCAGTCGCTCTACTACTCTAACTCTCTTATCTTCCTCCTCCTCCTCCTCCTCCTCTCTCGCTCTCTCTCTCTCTCTCTCTCTCTCTCTCTCTCTCTCTCTCTCTCTCTCTCTCGGCTGAATGGATAACTCGCCCCTAAAGAGGAAGCAGACGTCCTGCCCTCAACAGAGTGATGCCTTTGTATTCCACTCTTGCCAAGTTCTTTTTAAAGAGAGAAAGTTAGAGAGAGAGAGAGAGAGAGAGAGAGAGAGAGAGAGAGAGAGAGAGAGAGAGAGAGAGGGAGAGAGAGAGAGAGAGAGAGAGAGAGAGAGAGAGAGAGAGAGAGAGAGAGAGAGAGAGAGAGAGAGAGAGAGAGGCTTCAGGGTGGAATCTCTGTCAGTGCTTCGTATGGAGGAGAACTTTAGAGAGACAGCTCCTTTTGACCTGATGGATTCAGAAGCTTAACTCTCTCTCTCTCTCTCTCTCTGTCAGTGTCTCTCTTTCTTTCTCTCTCTCTCTCTTTACTTCTTTCTTTCTCTCTCTCTCTCTCTCTCTCTCTCTCTCTCTCTCTCTCTCTCTCTCTCTCTCTCTCTCTCTCTCTCTCTCTCTCTCTCTCTCTCTCTCTCGCTCTCTTTACTTCTTTCTTTCTTTCTCTCTCTCTCTCTCTCTCTCTCTCTCTCTCTCTCTCTCTCTCTCTCTCTCTCTCTCTCTCTCTCTCTCTCTCTCTCTCTCTCTCTCTCTCTCTCTCTCTCTCTCTCTCTCTCTCCCCCTTTCCCCTCTCTCTCTCTCTCAGACAGCCTTTCTAGTGGAAGCCAGACTCAGGTAATTTCAAGGGCAGCAGATTGAATGAGGAGCAGATAACTCGAGTGAGAGGAGAGGGGAGGGGAGGGGAGGGGGAGGGAGAGAGGAGAGGAGAGGAGAGGAGAGGAGGGAGGGGAGAGGAGAGGAGGGAGAGGGAGAGGGGAGGGGAGAGGAGAGGAGAGGGAGGGGAGGGGAGGGAGAGGAGGGGAGGGGAGGGAGGGGAGGGAGGGAGGGGAGGGGAGGGGAGGGAGGGGAGGGGAGGGAGAGGGAGGGAGGGGAGGGGAGGGGGAGGGGAGGGGAGGGGGGAGGGGAGGGGATACCGTTGAATGGAACGGGATTTAAGAAGGGAGGGAGTTTAATTTTCTGGGCTTCAGAAAGTCCCAGTAGATACGAGGGACTTTGGAAGTGGTCCATCAGTGTGTGAATGGGGGGTAAATTAACAGCTCAACCTGGACTTCTTCTTCTTAATGGTGTCAAGTGAATGACATTCACCAAGCTTATTCAAATCACTCACAAAAAACATGGCAGAGATAAGCTGAAAGTAATTCTGTGAGAACGTCAGTCATGTCCACAGTGGACATCACCTACGGAACATCTAGAATACCCCAGAGAGAAGGATGGGGTTTAATCTTCATACTTTTACAAGTTAATGTTTCTAATTTTCTAATCATTTGTTTTCTGTCCATTTTTTTTTTCTGTTGCATAGCAAACACAACTTAACTTTACTCAAACTGAGGCAAACATCCAAATAAAGTTAATTAACTAATTGGTTTGAAAACAAAGTAAGACAAGAAATACCATTATTATATTGAAGGATGATGAGATGATGATGATGATGGTGATGGTGATGATGATGATGCAATTAATTAATCAATAAAATACTTGAATGCACTTGAATGATGATTATTATAGTAATACCGGTAATAAATAAATAGTAATAATATGAAATTATCTTATTATTATTATTAACCACCAAGTTGGTCCATTTCATAGCATGCGGATGAGGATATAGGAGTCCTTCACCGGCCGAGAACAGCCCGAGAACAGCCCGAAAACAGCCCGAGAACAGCTCGCGGGACCAAAACACCTCACTTACGGTGTTCTGGTCCCGCGAGCCGCTCCCGTTCTTATAGGGCGGCACGAATGGGCGGTGTCCACCGTGTCCCAGCGCCCCGCCCCCTGGGCGTGTCTACAAGCTGGACGTCCGCATCCACCTGCTGCTGCGGTGCTGCTGAGCTCCCTCCCCACTCAGTCTCTCGTCTCGAGCGCTCCCACAGTCTCGTCTCGAGCGCTCCCACAGTCAACTTCCAGGCGCGCGTCACGCAGCGTGGAGCCGCTCGGACCAGCCCCGCGCGGAGGAGGACTACCAGGTGGTTCCTCAGGAGTTCTGTTCTGACCCTGACTGTTGGTTTTTTTTGGCTCTGAATTGAACAATAACGTTTTTTTAAAGTGTTTTCTCTGAGGACTCTGAGAGCCGCTCGGTGAAAGCTGTCCGGGATTTTAAATGCTTCGAATCGGGAGACGAAACTAGACTACAGTGATTGGAATTGGGGTTTAATAATCGATGACTTACACCAGAGTGCAGGTCGGTAACTTTTCTTCTCTTTTCTGGGACGTTATGCTGATTCTGCTCTGATTCTCATCCTCTGAATGGACCGGGCTTTGCAGTTCTCAGATCATTTATTTATTTATTTAGACTTATACAGACTAATGTGTTATCTTAAATAGTCACAAAGAAAAGCTACAACCATTAGCCCTACTTATAGGTGTTTATGCTTGATTATTTTTACGAATACGCTATATCGTATAATATTATTATTAATTATACGGTAATTATAAAATAAAAAAATGATAAGCCCTCATTTGAATTTACCAGGTCCCTTCCACAATGTATGGTGCTATTATATTTCCTGCAGGTCGATTGAACAACACACACACACACACACACACACACACACACACACACACACACACACACACACACACACACACACACACACACACACACACACACACACACACACACACACACACACACACACACACACACACACGTGCAACATGCCGATAGGCAGACATAAAGCCTTTATATAGGCCTTATAGTGTTATATTTATAGGCCTAATGCCCAATAGCTGTTATTTGCTAATCCTTTGTTGTTGGTGAAGGCTGGTTGTGTCAGGCCTCTCTTCACCAGGAGGACCTCAGGACACCACAGGGCAGAGGAATAGACTGACCTTAGTCAGACCTCAGTGTAACCATGAGGTTATAACTGGTATAGACATATATATATATATCTCTGTTTATATCAAACTATGTTCTCCTTTTCTTTCGTTAATATTGAAAGTGATGTATCAGGACTCAAGGCACCTTAAGGTGGCCTCGCCTCCCTCCCTGGGCCTCTTAACGGTCCCCGGGCCTCTTAACGGTCCCCGGGCCTCTAACCGGTCCCCGGGCCTCCTAACGGTCCCCGGGCCTCTTAACGGTCTCCGGGCCTCTTAACGGTCCCCGGGCCTCTTAACGGTCTCCGGGCCTCCCCGGGCCTCTTAACGGTCCCCGGGCCTCCTAACGGTCCCCGGGCCTCTTAACGGTCCCCGGGCCTCCCCGGGCCTCTTAACGGTCCCCGGGCCTCCTAACAGTCCCCGGGCCTCTTAACGGTCCCCGGGCCTCTTAACGGTCTCCGGGCCTCCCCGGGCCTCTTAACGGTCCCCGGGCCTCTTAACGGTCTCCGGGCCTCCCTGGGCCTCTTAACGGTCCCCGGGCCTCCTAACGATCTCCGGGCCTCTTAACGGTCCCCGGGCCTCTTAACGGTCCCCGGGCCTCGCCGGGCTCCTTGTGTCCGCAGGCACTTGTTGATTTCATTGGCTTGTGGAAGGAGTTTGTCTCTGACTCCCGAATAAACAGCTGGGCGGTCAACACATCAGTAATGTCAGTAAACAGCTGAGGTTTAAACAGCTGGTTATGCTCATTATTCTTCAGCAGCCAGGCCGTCTTGTGTGTGTGTGTGTGTGTGTGTGTATGTGTGTGTGTGTGTGTGTGTGTGTGTGTGTGTGTGTCTTGCTTGGCCCATGTTCTTCCAGTCTGGGTCTTCCAAGTGAAAACTCTGGCTGGTCCTGTTCTGGTTATAGTGTTTGAACTAGAAGGAGACTGGAGCCGTTGTTACGCGGGAGTCTCAGAGAGAGAGAGGAAGAGAGAGAGAGAGAGAGAGAGAGAGTGAGAGAGTGAGAGAGGGAGAGAGGGAGAGGGAGGGAGAGAGGGAGAGAGAGAGAGAGAGAGAGAGAGAGAGAGAGAGAGAGAGAGAGAGAGAGAGAGAGAGAGAGAGAGAGAGAGAGAGAGAGAGAGAGAGAGAGAGAGATAGGTTATCCTACGCAGTGTTTTGACTGTGAATTAAGGATGCATTGGACGCCGGGTGTAAAGAGAAGTTACTCTTAGTGGGTTGGAATGCTAGGCTCCGTGGGGAGGCTGTCTGGCCCTTCACCATGACGAGGGCTGGGGAGAAGGCACAATGGTGGAGACCCCCACCACCTCCACCATCACCACCATCACCTCAACCACCACCACCATCATCAAGATACAAGATTTTTATTTGCCATTTGTAGTAC
>CM051002.1:18161226-18166226 GCA_027704905.1 Muraenolepis orangiensis
ATAATGGTGAATAGTAAATACATGTTAGGTCTTTCAAATGCCTTAGACCAGAGCATCGAGGCGTGCGTGGAATAGGACTACAGACTACAGAGTCCTATTGATCTGATTAACCTCAGGTAAGGATTTCTGTTTGTGCAGAGAGAGAGAGAGAGAGAGAGAGAGAGAGAGAGAGAGAGAGAGAGAGGAGAGAGAGAGAGACGAGAGAGAGAGAGAGAGAGAGAGAGAGAGAGAGAGAGAGAGAGAGAGAGAGAGAGAGAGAGAGAGAGAGAGAGAGAGAGAGAGAGAGAGAGAGAGAGAGAGAGAGAGAGCGAGCGTGCGCTAGGGTATTACCAGCAGCAAATTGCCAGGATCAGCCAAGTGAAGCTGTGTCCCAGAGGCCGTCCTGCCCAGGGATCAAAGCCTTTGATCAAGCCTTTGATTAGCAGCCAATGAAAAGCTGCAGCTCCGTCCACCGCGGCCCAACGCCGCTCGCCCCGTCCTTCCCGGCTCTCTGCTCTCTCCCCTGCAAGTTGTCTTAATTAAGTGACCTGGTGCAGTTCATTGTTTAAAGCATCCCCCCCCCTTTAATCACGCAGGATTGAACACCTGGTTGAGCACATGTGCTGCGCTCAGCAGAATTGTTTAATCAAACTCGATTATTTTAACAACGGCGTATTGACGCTCTTTAATCTATTTCTATTTCATGCCTAATGTTTTCTTATTCATGTGGATGTTTATTTACCCACAAATCCGTGTCAATATTTTCCAGCGTCTCAGAGAATGCATTGGAAGCTTTTTGCTGACCAGCCTCTGGCTGGCTGGGCTGCTTGGTGTGAATAGAGGATAGAGGGTAGAGGATAGAGGCTGGAGGCTAGAGGAGAGGATAGAGGATAGGATAGAGGGTAGAGGATAGGATAGAGGCTAGAGGATAGAGGCTAGAGGGTAGAGGATAGAGGAAGGGGGGATAGGATAGAGGATAGGATAGAGGATAGAGGAGAGGATAGAGGATAGGATAGAGAATAGAGGAGAGGATAGAGAATAGAGGATAGAGGAGAGGATAGAGGAGAGGATAGAGGAGAGGATAGAGGATAGAGGATAGGATAGAGGATAGGATAGAGAGATAGAGGAGAGGATAGAGGAGAGGATAGAGGTTAGATGTTAGAGGATAGAGGAGAGGATAGAGGATAGAGGGTAGAGGATAGACGATAGGATAGAGGATAGGATAGAGGGTAGAGGATAGGATAGAGCATAGAGGATAGAGGATAGGATAGAGGATAGAGAATAGAGGGTAGAGGATAGAGGATAGAGGATAGGATAGAGGATAGGATAGAGGATAGAGGAGAGGATAGAGAATAGGGTAGAGGATAGAGGATGGAGGATAGGATAGAGGATAGAGGATAGGATAGAGGAGAGGATAGGATAGAGGATAGAGGATAGGATAGTGAGCACAGGAGAGGGTAAACCAGCAAGTCTCTGGTCTGGTTGCCTACCTGTAGGCTTGTGTTGTGGTTTGGTTGTAGTACGCTAGTCAATATGAATTTCACAGTCTGCTGGCGCTGGCTCTCTCTCTGAGGGACGCCTCTCTCTCCTCCTTAATTGCTTTTTGAGAGGCCCCCGAGGTACCTGGGCCTCGGGAAGGAGGCCGCCCTCCGACTCGATTGGATTTCAAACGTTTACTTTTCACCTCAATATATTTCTCTCTTTTTTTTCTGCTTTATTTTTTTTGCAGCACTTGATCAAATCCCGTGGGTGACAATGTTGTTCGCCCGGTGCTGTGTAAAATGGCCGGGTTTTTTTTACAAGAAAATAAATGTGTAAGGAACATTAGTCCCATGATTGATGATATAACTGATGTCCGAGCGCCCCCCCCACACCACAGCTATTAAAGCGTAATGTCTTCTCTGTCTTTTCTGGACGTAACCCGATAGCCCCAACTCATTAAGTGGGTAGCCCGGCCCGGGACTTAGGCAGCGTGACGTGACCGTATGGGAGCTAATGTGTTCCTCTATGAACCCAGGTAGGGTCAATCAAGGGCCCTGATTGGTTTAGCCTGTGCTGCTAATTGGGTAAACGCTTGTTAAAACATGGGCTTTGCACACGCCTGTGTGTGAATGAGACGCTGATATGAAGGCTGAGGTCCAGATCTGCCCGACGGAAGGCAACTGTTTACTTTCTAAGTGTTGACCAAAAACAGATAACGGGATGGTGTGTGTGTGTCTGTTTAAGTGGGTTTGTGTGTGTGTGAGAGAGAGTTTGTGTGTGTGTGTGTGTGTTTGTGTATGTGTGTATGTGTGTATGTGTGTGTGTGTGTGTGAGAGAGAGAGTTTATGGTTTGTGTGTGTGTGTGTGTGAGAGAGAGTTTGTGGTTTGTGTGTGTGTGTGTGTGTGTGTGTGTGAGAGAGAAAAAAAGACTGTGTGTGTGTGTGTGAATTCTGACCTTTTTATTAACTACCCCCCCGCCCCCTAGACCCCTGAAATGTCTGTGCCTGTTCCTTAGAGAAGATCCTGGACAAGTAAACTCCTTCCCAGGCATCACCCCCTCCCCTCCACCCCCCCCCCCCGTAATGCACCGTGATCACCCCCTCCCCTCCACTCCCCCCCCCCCCCGTAATGCACCGTGATCACCCCCTCCCCTCCCTCCACTCCCCCCCCCCCCCCACGTGATCCTGCTGGAGGGCGGCGGGAGAAGGGAGAATCGATGCAGAGAAAGCCTCTTAAATTGGCAACCGGAGAGTGGTGCGGAAAGGGCAGTGAGCAGCCAGCCGGCCAGCGTAGCCAATCAATTGGACGTTTCAAAGTTAGGTGAGACAAGACTTCTGCCGCCAGCCTCCCCCCTCCACCCCCACTCCCCCCACTCCTCCCCCCTCACCCCACTCCACCCCCACTCCTCCCCCCTCCACCCCCACTCCTCCCCCCTCCCCCACCCCCACTCCTCCCACTCCTCCCCCCCCACCCCACTCCTCCCCCCCACCCCACTCCTCCCCCCTCCACCCCCACTCCTCCCCCTCCACCCCCACTCCTCCCCCCACCCAACTCCTCCCCCCTCCACCCCCACTCCTCCCCCCACCCCCTCCCACTCCTCCCCCCCCACCCCCACTCCTCCCCCCCCACTCTTCCCCCCTCCACCCCCACTCCTCCCCCCCCCCTCCCCCTCCTCCCCCCCCAATCCCCTCCCACTCCTCCCCCCTCCAACCCCACTCCTCCCCCTCCACCCCACCCCCTCCCACTCCTCCCCCCTACCCCCACTCCTCCCCCCCACCCCCACCCCCGGGAGTAATATTTCTCCCAGGCACGCTCGCTCAGCAAGGGCACGCCACACACACACACACACACACACACACACACACACACACACACAAGCGAGCGGTTACGAGCGAGCGGTTCAATATTGTCATAATAGCAATAGCTTTAGTTTAAGCGGGTCGCCGCCGAGGATTAGATTTGTTTTGATTGGCCGTGACGTTACAATTATGTAACGGCGTGGAAATGACAAAACATTGTCACGCGTGAGCGCAAGCGCGAGGCGGGCGTGCGAGGACGCTGCACCACAGTGCGCACTTTATTTTCCGGGCCGTGAATCACAGCGGGAGTGAAACCTCACCCTCTCTCTGACACATTTGAGTTCATGCGTTCATCTAAATCCACGCTTACAGCCATTTCCAGTCCCAAACCGCATATGATGCACAGCCATGAGAAGACAGAACCCACTGGAATCCATCTCACAGCCACATTAGGCTTTGGTCACCACTGCTGCATGCAGCGTTTATTTAAAGGGAATGTAGTGGCCGTTAATGTTCTTAAACACGCCACATTCTCCCCACCCGCCGTAAACAGAGAGCAGATCAACATTTGTTCGGTAAACAAAGGCACAGGGTCAATAGTAACCAGAAGAGCCCATCACGACCTCATCTAAGCTCCATGTCCTCCCCTCACTGAGGTCAAGGGGGAACGAGCTGCTCTGCAGGAACCGCTCACCTTCTACCAGCCCAGCTTCACTGTCATTTGAAGCAGCTGCTCCAGGGGTGACAGGGGATGGAAGTACAGTTCCCCTTGGGAGGCGCAAAGCCCTTTTCATTTCTGTTTTGTTTAATATGGCTTCTCCTCTCCTCTAGCAGCAGCGGGGGGGGGGGGGAGACCAGGGGGGTACGTGGTGGTGGTGATGGGGGGGGGGGGGGGGGGGGGGAGGCCGGTGACCCACGAGAGGAGGTGTCTCTGGCTTGTCATTCATTCACATTTCTCATGTGAAACCTTCCCTCCCCTCCTCTCTTTCTATTTTTACAAACCTCTACAACCCCCCCAACCCCAAGCTATCTCATCTTCAGTCTATATCTGGTTGTGTGTGTATGCTGCATTGCATGCATGTATGTGTGTGTGTGTGTGTGTATGTGTGTAGGGTTATTAGAAACGCCGTGCTGGGAGTTCTCTTCCTCCAGGGTTATCAGCTCATGTGTGTCCGTGTATCTCCCCCCCCCCCCAGCCTGCGTTGTTCTGCTCTCTCCAAGTCTGGGAACAACAGCCCAGGAATCAAGCAGCTCTCAGCACAGGTGATGTTAGTGAACACAGCTCATGTTTAATCAGCGTGCAGCCCGAGGCCTGCCACGGCACTGTCACCCTCTCGGGGCCGGTGAATGTTTAACCTGTGATTACCACCATTGCCGCTCGGTGTACGCTGTTCCGCTTCAGCTTTTCAGCGTGTAATGCTGTGCGACGCATCCACTCTCTCTCCCACGCTCCGGATCACTCCTGTAAAACGCATAGAAACTAAACCTGCCAGGCACTCGGTGGGGGGAACAGCCTCGCCCGGCTCCCTGTGGTCTGAATTGTCCAGGGATCGCGCTACGAATGAGGTTAATTCATGGATATTTATATATATATATGTATATGTCCACCAAGAATTTATATCACTTATAGCTTCCAGGATGGCCCCCGGCACTCCACCAACATGGCCCTATTTCTGCATCTGCGGTGGCCTCATTTGCAGGACGCCCCGGGCTGGTGGCCTCTTCCCACTTCAGCCTCTA
>CM051002.1:18173726-18178726 GCA_027704905.1 Muraenolepis orangiensis
TCGTCTTGGATCATCAACGGGGATGTTGCCATTTGGACCGTTGCTGAAGTATCGGTGCGGTGGTTTTGTATCAGTTGGGTTCAAGGCGTCCCATAACAGGACGGTCTATGCTGTCAGCCGTGACTCCTCCTCCTTGCAGAGCAGCAGAACGGCCAGAGTTTCAAGGCCCTCATTTTCCCCTCTTTTTTGCCCTTCTCCCAAAAAGCTGGAAAAGAGTCGACCGCTGACAAATTAAAGAGACGGCTTTGGCAAACGGTGCTTTTCCTAAACAAGCCAGATGTGACGAAATGATGGCCCCTCTTGGTGCGCTGCGTGGACCCGACAGAACGAGGAAACAGAAGAGGAGTGTGGGAGAAGAATTCTAAATGGCAACACAGTCCGCTGCTCTGCAAAAACATGTCAGCAATTAGCGTCTGTGTTTATGACAAAGATGCTTTATCGTAAGCTATCTGTAGAAAATAATATAAATGAACCGTTGAACACATGAATAAAACTGCGTCCGAATGTGTGTGTGTGTGTGTGTGTGTGTGTGTGTGTGTGTGTGTGTGGCAATAATCAAATGCCATCGCCATGTTGTTAGCGTACGTCTACACTGTTTCCCGAAGCCTCGCTAACGGAAAAGCTGTGTTTTAAACACATGAACATAAAGAGACAGAATATTCTTCATGGTTGGAATACCGTGGCTTTCATAAAGCTTGCTTGTTGTTTCTCTCTGATAGCAAACGTTGCTTGACAGACGCCCCCAAAGGGCTTCATCCTGAGGCCTCAGGTACGCAGACTTCACTCTGGTTCTCGTGGCTCTGAGAAGAGCTGTCATGACCGCTCACCCCTTCACAGTGTCCCATGGTTAGAGCCGTCAAAGCGGTTCATCTTGTTTTGTCTTTTCCCCGACGCTCTCTCTTTTGTATATAACGTGTAATCCAGTAATTGGTAAGCGGCTCTTTTCTGCTCCGATAGCTGCTTTGGTATCCGCCGAGGACGCATGTTGACACGGAGTGGACATAATTATAGCCTCTGTCCCCTCCGCCGGGGGGAGGCAGGCGGCCTCACGCCGTGTTCACCGTCCACACTAACACAGCACTTCCATTTGATTAAGTGCTTCCCCCTGTCTCCCTACCTCCACAGGGGGCTGAAGAAATATATATATATATTTGAAAAATAAGCACATATGTTTTTGCTCGGCGTGCCTTTATTTCATATCACGTGGCACACAGAGGACATTTTCTTTGTCCATTACCGATATGTGTAAAATGTGCAAAAGACAGCAGTGCGCCTCCGCTAGCCTCGAAGGTCGCCTCAGGTTCAGTGTAACTCGAAGCCGGTCCCCGGTCCCCGCTCCATCCCTCATAGCTTGTTAGGAAATTAAAATAGGGGCCTTTGATACATCATGTGTTAGAGCAAGTCCTCGCCTGGCCATGAATCACTCCCAGACCTGGGGAGCGTTACACGTCAAGCCCCTTTCTCTATAGGTGTGCTTCTCCCAGCGGGGGCTGCGTGTGTATACCTTAACCGTACCTCACGCATTACGTCCATGTGTTATCCTGTCTGGGGAACAGAGGGTTAGGGTTATAAGATGCACATCCATGTTCTGTATATGAAAAGAGTTGTCTCTTTCAGCGCTACTCAATCACATGACCTGACGACCATGTTGTGGTTGTATGTCGGTGCAAAGTGGAACCAGAACGATCCATCGCTCTCCATTGAGCTGATGTACAACACAGCGCGTGAGGATATTTCCCCCGTGATGTACTCGGTTATTCACACCCGTCCTTTGTTTCCATCGTGCTCCTGACAACGGCAACTCGAACCATATGCCTCCTCCTCCTCCTCCTCCTCCTCCTCAGAAGAAGAAGAAGAAGAAGAAGAAGAAGAGTGCTTTGCGTTCTCGGGCTGAATTCGCCGCGGGAAGCAGATTCTCCTCATGGTGTCACTAGAGGATTCAGGGGGTTCTGTTTTGACTTGTCCCGCCTAATCGCCGCGTCAATTAAAAGGTTTTGCAGGAACATGGCGGGGGGGCGGGGCCACGGGTCCGGGGTAATCCAGGTGGGTGTTGGGCTGCATTAGGCGTTGAGGGAACACAAATGACGACCACAGAAGAAGAAATGTAAACTGGTTTTCTCTATGGAATCAATGCTGTACCGAGAGAGAATTGAGTCGCCTATGCAGAAGCTTTGTCGAGACAAAAATGCAGTACGGTGACAATTTGTGATCCGCAAAGCTGCATAAGTTTTGCTCACGACATGTCATTGCATGTCGTTACCTATTGCAAATATGTTTTTTTTGGAGCTGGGTTATCTCCATATAGACCAGAATAGACCAGCACCTTGTGTCCTGGACTCGGAGACCTCAGCTGTGGGCCGTCCCCGGAGAATGACAATGAAGTCAACTGTTGTCAACATGTCTCGGCCCATCATGTAGCTTAACCAGGGACCCACATGCGGCGGTAACCACTCAAACACCCTCCTCTCAAACACCCTCCACTTGGGGGTTGGGGTTATTTTGGGCGGGCTGCCGGGATCCGTTAAGCGTTGCCTTTGGATGTTAGCTTTGTGGCCGCGTATCGGTGTGGTTAGCTGCTGGCCGTGAGGGATGCTTCTCTACGCTACAAGCTAATTATCACCCTCATTATTTCATAGCAGAGTTCTGAGAAAAATGTAGGTTTCCTCTTTCGTTTCTTCACTCCTGTTTATTTAACCCCCCCCCCAGCCGCACACACACACACACACACACGCACACACACACACACACAGCTCTCTACAAACAGGTGCACCATTTCCTGTTTACATGTAGCGGTAAAAGACACTTGCATTTGACAAATATTTAGGCCCCCCCAGACCGGTGGGACGGACCCCCAGGGGCCCGGGATATTAGTCAAACTGTTGCTTGTCCTCTGGGTATTTAGACCAAAACAAAGGCTGTTCTTAGCCTCTCCTTAATCTCTACTTCCGACGTTAGTTCCGCTGGCTGTTTAAGCACCACAGCGAAAACAGCCAAGCCACCTGAAGAGTGTGGGCTCCAGGCTCCTGTGTTGGAGATCTCCTGTCAGTCAGACGTCAAGCCGCTCAGGTGTGGCGGCAGGCAGACGACTTAAAGCCAGGACTGGCTGGCCATTAAAAAAAATCTCATGGGGAGGGGGGGGGGGGGGGGGGGAGAGTATGTATTGTATTTTTTTCCACAACTGTCAAGCTGTCTGCAGGTCTAGGTGTGTGTGTGTGTGTGTGTGTGTGTGTGTGTGTGTGTGTGTGTGTGTGTGTGTGTGTGTGTGTGTGTGTGTGTGTGTTTCTGTGTGTGTATGTGTGCGTGCATGGGTGTCTGTGTGTGTGCATGCATGTCTGTGTGTGTGTATGTGTGCGTGTGCGTGTGTGTGTGTGTGTCTGTGTGTGCATGCGTGTCTGTGTATGTGTGTGTGTGCGTGTGTCCATGCATGTCTGTGTGTGTATGTGTGTGTGTGTGTGTGTGTGTGTGTGTGTGTGTGTGTGTGTGTTTGCGTGTGCATGCGTGTCTCTGTGTGTATATGTATGTGTATGCGTGTTTGTGTGTGTGTGTGTCACACCGCAGGCATCTGGTGTGGAGTGTTGAGACAGTAGACCAGTGTTGTATTCCAGTGTTAAACAAGGTTGTTGATAATTGGGCCATACAGTATATAAGGACTAGCTTGGATTTTAAATATTGATTCATCATTAAATATTGATTGCCGGAACCATGCCTAGTGTTCTATAGTTTGCAAATCTTTGCTTGAGCAATGGATTTATACATTAGGACAGCACTACAAGAAGGTGAACTCACTATACAGTATAGCGCACAATGTAGTGAGTAGCGACTGATCTCAGACAATGAAAACTCCATGCATTCTTTTTAGAAAGCATTCCCATTTAATTAAGTCTTACTTTCCCCAAATATTCTTGAAGTTTTATCCACCTAACCAGCCAAGATGGCCACCAGGTGAATAAGTGTCTGTTAGGAAGTCAGGCTCCATCTGACCAGTCACATGACCAGCACCTCACACTCCCCAGGGTGTGAGGGGCTGGTCACTTGACCAGTCACATGACCAGTCACATGACCAGTCACATGACCAGCACCTCACACTCCCCAGGGTGTGTTATCGTTGTTCTCTATCCTGATAGACACGTCGTATGGGGCTTCTAGAAGGGCCTGCTGTCTACAGTGAACTCTCTGTATAGAACGTCTTGTCTTCTCTACCTCTTTCTTCTCAAAGATGCCCCCCCCACACACACACACACACACACACACACACACACACACACACACACACACTCCCTGCTGTTTACTGTTGTGCTGCCAGGCCCAAAGAGTTACAAATAACAGAAGATCGGTCAGCCTCTCAACCGTTTTAACACTTTAAGTTAAAAGTCGTCTTTTGTGAGGCATTGAAACCAAAAAAACAACAAGACAATTAAGACAATAAAAGCGTGGGGTATGGATATATATAATATATTATAGAGGGGCCCAGAGTGTGAACCTAGTTCATCAGGAGGACAGAGGGGCCGTGAAGCAGAAGAAGAATGAACCAAGCTTTAAGGGGGTTTTAGATTTTCTCAGCGGTGGGAAAGCGGGGGAGGGGGGGTGAGCGGGGGTGAGGGGGGGATGAGGGGGGGTGGGGGTGAGGGGGTGGGTGAGGGGGGGGGGGGGGCGGTGACCTCCAGGTGCACCGCCTCGCTGCGGTGGCGATTGTGGATCCTGAAGCCTCTGCCTCTGCCATTAAGAGGAGATAACACAGGCCGGGGGATTGAGGCGCTCAGCTCAACGTGTCAGAAATGGAAGAAGAAGGAGGGGGTGGGGTGGGGGGGGGGCTTCTTATTGGAGCCCGGGAGGTGCGATGCTATTGGTCCATGCTTTTAGCGAGAAAACTGACGTCTGGATTTTAGTCGTATTGAAGTAAGGGGATTTCTCTGGGGATTCGCCGTCGATTCGGTTGTTAAGTAGACTGTCCAGGCCTCACAGACAGGGGATCAGGGCAGTGAGGGGCAGAGGACTGGAAA
>CM051002.1:18183726-18188726 GCA_027704905.1 Muraenolepis orangiensis
CTGGTTCTCAAACCTCTGGAGACCAGTTGTTCAAACCCCCCCCCCCCCCCCCCCCCCACACACACACACACACACACACACACACAGCTGAGACTAACCAGTGTAAGATGATAGATCAGAGAAAGTAATTGTTTTCTTTTTCAGTCAAGTGAGCTCTACCTCCAGGCACATGGCTGCCTCTCAAAGCCTCTCACTTAATCACTCAATGATCTGAGTTCAATATGTCGCCCTCTCACGCCATCTCCTCCTCCCTGCGTGTGCGTGTGTGTGTCTGTGGGTGTGTGTCTTTGTGTGCATGGGCGTGTGTGTGGGTGTGTGTATGTGTGTGTGTGTGTGTGTGTGTGTGTGTGTGTCTGTGGGTGTGTGTCTTTGTGTGTGTGCGTGTGGGTGTGTGTGTGTGTGGGTGTCGGTTGCTTGCTAAGCTCTATGACTTTGGAAATAAACACAATAAGAAAACCAGATGGAATGCATATGCGTGAGCCTACAGATTCATCTGTGTGGGAGAGTAGGTATAACGTGTGCAGTAGCTCAGAGAACTGGAAGTGTCTGGACCCCAAGGTCACGACCCCAACGGCACATCCTGCTGAATCTGTGTATTTAAGTTTCTCTCTCTCAGCCATGCTGACACACACACACACACACACACACACACACACACACACACACACACACACACACACACACACACACACACACACACACACAGGCGGACAGACAAACAAACCCACTCTACACCCTTTGTGTGTCCCTGTTGCACACACAAGCTTCATTGGGATTCTGGACAGGCCTTTCCCTAATGCCACTTTACCCCCGGCAATCCCTGTTTCCTGATTCCACTCAGGCCCCGAGAGATAACCCTGACCCTGAGCTAATCCCAGATGAAACCAGGGTATAAAGCACCGCTACTGGTGACCTTTGACCTTCTCGCTTCTCCCGGCCTCGTACCACAGCGTTCTCCCAGATTACACAGAAGCAGTGCCGGGGGGTCAAACCGGGGCTTTCGTCCCGTGGAAGATAGACCGGAACGGACCGCTTCAGACGGGCTCCTGACAGGTGGGATCACCTGGCCTCTGGGCTGATCCTGTCTACTCCATAAAGATAGAACATACTGCAGGTAGGCCTACGAGAGGCCTTGGTTCATTAGTCTCTGCATACAACAGCCTACCAAAGAATCTAAATACGGATGACTCATCAGAACAGGATTTTCTCTAATGTGTTCAGAAGTGTTCCAATGAAAACATGTCTGTCCCTTATCTGGTTCCCCTGCAGGGCGCTGCTCAGGGGCCTGGCCGGGATACCAGCCCACCCATTTAGTTATTTATAGTTTGGAATAGACGCTACAGAAGCGTCGTGTACACGCTCTCTTTGCATATTGTTCAAGGAACGCTAGCTCTCATCACAAATTAGGGCTCAGGAGATGTTGGATTGCGATATCGTGGCCAGGTGTAGCTTGTGTTGCATCTCAGGCATGTTCTCTGTGTATGCTCCAAGCTACCGGGGCAAAACATCTAAATCTAAATCTGATCTAAATACAGATTGTAATCAGTGACAGTGTGTTTTATTGCAATTCACCTGCCAAGGAAAGAAAATCATTAACCGAACACGGATGACCTTGTGCTAACCTAAGGAAGTGGGGTGAATTGGATGGAGTGGTTTACTGGGTGAGGTCTGGATGTCTCCGTGGAGTCACTGCTAATGAAAGCCACGTTAAGCTTCACCCTTAGACCCGGCCTGTTTTAGGAGTAGCTCAGCCTCCCTTGTTCTACTCTCTCTCTCTCTCTCTCTCTCTCTCTCTCTCTCTCTCTCTCTCTCTCTCTCTCTCTCTCTCTCTCTCTCTCTCTCTCTCTCTCTCTCTCTCTCTCTCTCTCTCTCTCTCTCTCCGGCCGGCGTGTAGGTGTGAAGGTGTTCACTCACACACGGGGCTGTTTGGTTCTGCCTGCTTATCCTGCAACTTCATTAAACAGACTTCAAATCAATTGGAGGTCGCGGCTAAGCCGACTAAAGAGTTAACCCTTTGTGTTTACCACAATAGACCAGAGCAATGCAGTTTACACACCACAGAGCCTCCTCTCTAACACACTAATGCACTGTGTAGCTCACCTTTACAGAGAGAGAGAGAGAGAGAGAGAGAGAGAGAGAGAGAGAGAGAGAGAGAGAGAGAGAGAGAGAGAGAGAGAGAGAGAGAGAGGGAGGGAGAGAGGGAGAGAGAGAGAGGGGAGAGGAGAGAGAGAGGGAGAGAGAGAGAGAGATTGGCTATAGGAGCCAGAGGTCCTGTGATAAGCCCATCAGAGCTGACAGTGAATACAAATTGGTTCCATTAGCGAGTGGACAAGGGGAGGCTATGGAGTGGCTTCTAATTGTAGAGTTTGTTCCCCTCACCCGCCCTCACCCCCCATCCCCACCGTCACCCTCACCCCCCACCCCCGCCCTCCACCCCCACCCTCACCCCTCCCACCCCCCACCCCCACCCCCACCCTCACTCCACCCCCCACCCTCAACCCTCACTGGTGTATTAGCTCTGGTGTGTTAGCTCTGGTGTATTAGCTCTGGTGTATTAGCTCTGGTGTGTTAGCTCTGGTGTGTTAGCTCTGGTGTGTTAGCTCTGGTGTATTAGCTCTGGTGTATTAGCTCTGGTGTATTAGCTCTGGTGTGTTAGCTCTGGTGTATTAGCTCTGGTGTATTAGCTCTGGTGTATTAGCTCTGGTGTGTTAGCTCTGGTGTATTAGCTCTGGTGTGTTAGCTCTGGTGTATTAGCTCTGGTGTGTTAGCTCTGGTGTATTAGCTCTGGTGTGTTAGCTCTGGTGTTAGCTGGTGTGTTAGCTCTGGTGTGTTAGCTCTGGTGTATTTTCGGCAGCAATTAAAAAAAAACCATACCTAACTTGTGTCTTTAGATAAATGTTTTTCAATGGCCCTAAGGTACTTCCATACCAAAGGGGACCAGGCATCATGAACTGAACTCAACCTTTTGTTTGCGCTGAAACCCACAGAAGAGCATATGAACACTGAAAGAAACCAACGGCTTACCACAACTATACTAACTAAACTAAACTGTCTGCTTCTCAATTTCTTCTCAAATGATGTACCGATAAGCCACTCCTATACGCAAAGGGAAGAAAGAGGGAATTATAAGAATCCATATGAATCACGGCGGTTAATCGCCTGTCTCTTACTCACGCCGCTATTTGTCTGCCTCATTAAACCGACTGGTAGTTTCTAAGTGGTAATATACGCACACAACACACGGATCTGCCCTGAGTGTGTTTTTTTTCAGGGTGAAACGTGTCGAAACCGAACTGGGTTGAGACACGCATGAGACACAAGCTTTAATAACGCACAGGCGTGTCTGACTTCACCCGCTACAGCAGCCGCTACTCTCTCTCTCTCTCTCTCTCTCTCTCTCTCTCTCTCTCTCTCTCTCTCTCTCTCTCTCTCTCTCTCTCTCTCTCTCTCTACAGCAGCAGCTACACACTGAGGCATGAGAGAGAGAGAGAGAGATAGAGAGAGGGGGGGGGAGTTGGGGGAGTGTGTGTGTGGGGGGGGGGGGGGGTGGCCACTCCAACACAGAAAGCCCTCCTCCCACTACGCTGGCTGTGGTGAGGCAGAAGGTCAGACGATATCTCCTTAACCTTTCCTTCAGCCACAGGCCCCTTGTGTCTGCTGTTATCTGTCCCGCCATGCGTCCTATCTGATGTGACACAGTCAAAAAAGAGCATCGGGCCTCACTGACACACATAGCCACACACAGACACACACACACACACGCGCAAACACACACACACATACACACACACACACACACACACACACACGCGCAAACACACACACACACACACACACACACACACACACACACACACACACACACACACACACACACACGCATACACACACACACACACACACGCATACACACACACACACAAGCATACACGAGAAGCATGCACGGAGGAAGGGTCACTGCACGGAGGAAGAGTCACTGCACGGAGGAAGGGTCACCGCACGGAGGAAGGGTCACTGCACGGAGGAAGGGTCACTGCACAGAGGAAGAGTCACTGCACGGAGGAAGGGTCACTGCACGGAGGAAGAGTCACCGCACGGAGGAAGAGTCACTGCACGGAGGAAGGGTCACTGCACAGAGGAAGAGTCACTGCACGGAGGAAGGGTCACTGCACGGAGGAAGAGTCACTGCACGGAGGAAGAGTCACTGCACGGAGGAAGGCTCACTGCACGGAGGAAGAGTCACTGCACGGAGGAAGGCTCACTGCACGGAGGAAGAGTCACTGCACGGAGGAAGGGTCACCGCACGGAGGAAGGGTCACTGCACGGAGAGTCAGTCAGGAGGCGCCTGTGTGTTCAAGTGGGAGTGGGGACCAGCAGAAGGTTACCACTTGCAGGGGTTCCCAAACAGGGGTTCCCAAACTGGGGGGCCCGCCCCTAGAGAGGGCCCGAGGTTTGATTGGGGGGGGGGAGGGGCACGGCGAGGCTAAATATAAATTATGCAATATGGTAAAGGTGACTTGTTCCTATTTAGATAAGCCGTTGCAGTTCTGTTTTAATTACAGACCGTTTTCAGTCCATTCTATAGGAGTGAGCAAAGGATATGTCTGAGAGGGTCTCTATGTGGGTGCATGGAGGTGAGGGGGGGGCTGACATTTGCAGAAAAAGTTAGGGAACAACTGCATTTGAGGACTTCTTTATCTGTGGAGCCAGTGTGAGAGAGAGGAAGGGGTCTGGGAGGACATCAGCCACCCTGAGATGTGGGCATCCAGATATCCGACAATTTCCTTTTAGAGGCCTCTTTATAGAAGCCATTAGATTCTGATGTGCCGTGTGTGTGTGTGTGTGTTCTGTTTAAACTCTGTCTGAATGGCGGTCCACCTCTCTCGGTGTGAGGATAAAGAGGCCGTACACTGAGGTAATGGTTGGTTTAACGGCTTTGTCAGGACATTTTGCCAGGAGGTGCAAATTTGTTTGCACCCAACAGTTACATACCACACAAA
>CM051002.1:18193726-18196226 GCA_027704905.1 Muraenolepis orangiensis
GGGATTCACGGTGAACATTATGTGGCTTAAGTTCATTAAGCGCTAAACAAGGAGCAGATTTGATCAGGCTTTGTAGCCAACGCGCTTGTGTTGACTTAGTTACTTCCTCCCGATTCCAGGCGAGGTGCTCTTGTTATCCGTCAGCCAAAGTGTAAATATGGTCACGGTCTGCGTCGGGCAAAAAAACCCCCATTGTATAAGAAGTCATTACATGGGGGGCCTCGCCCGGGGGCCCCCTGTTTGGCACATACAAGTGACACTTAGGTTAGGACCTCCTTATCCCACCGTACATGAGGGTCCCCCGTAATCCCACTGTAGATGACACTGGATTACGTATTACACACAGTTCACACTCGGTGGGTGACGCAGACACTTTCCATAGGGTTTGCTGTTGCCATGCTACGTCCACACACACACACACACACACACACGCACACGCACACGCACACACGCACACTCTTAAACACACTCTCACACACACTCACACTGACACACTCACACACACACGCTCCGGCCTCAGTTGACAGATGGTCCTATCACCCAGAATCCACTCTGACAACAAACACACGCCACAGAGTTGCTGACAAGTCGCTTCACAGAGGGGTTCGCCTTGTCCTGAGGAATGTGTGTGTGTGTGTGTGTGTGTGTGTGTGTGTGTGTGGATGGTGTTTGTTGGCGTGTGATGTGTGTGGGCTTGTGATGTATGTGTGTGGTCAGTTCTGTGTGTGTGTGTATGTGTGTGTGTGTGTGTGTGTGTGTGTGTGTGTTTGGTCAGTTCTATGTGTGTGTGTGTGTGTGTGTGTCAGCGTGCACATAGGACGTGCATACCCATGTTAATTCTATCAAATGCTTAATCCAACTACACACACATACACAGGCCTACAAGTTCACACACACACACAAGCGCACACATACACAGCCAAGGGGCCGGTGTGTGTGTGTGTGTGTGTGTGTGTGTGTGTAGGGGAGTCATCATTCAACTCCTGAGTCTCAAATCCAAATAATCATTTCTCCGGACCACATGTCTGGCCCCTCCACACGGACCCTGACAGCTGCCACTCAGTCCGCTGAACTATAAACACAACCTGGGGGGGGGGCATGGTTATTAAATCAAACTGTATAAATAGAGCCAATCTAATGCCATTAATCAGCGGGTTATTGACCTAACCCCCCCTGCTAGGTTGGAGTTCTGGTAGGAAGCGTGACGTCACCGTTCTCCGGTTACCGGGGAGCAGCGGTGCGTTGAGAACACGGTGTGGTCGGACCCAGCGGGAATACGCGGTTCTTACGTTGGTGCGATTACAAGCTGTCGTACGGGTTGAGGAAAGGAGTTAACCCTTACCCTTACATTAGAAAACAAGCACACGCAAGAACACGTTTAAACCATGCATTAATGCATTAAGCTTTTCAGAATGTAAAATTCCAATTCTCGTGAGAAGTTGGGTTTCGGGGCTTTGGAGTTTCCACACCACAAGGTATCTCATATCTCGAGTCTCCCTTTCTTTCCATTTGTGAATATGGAATATGCCAAAAAAACATTTGGTGTCTCCATTATCCAACAATACTACTTTTGTCTTCTGGTTTCCCCAATTTCACCACACAGACATGACCGCAGAAGCTGTCCTTGGTGTCGAAAAATGACTAGCCTCTTCGTTTTTGTCCTTCTCCTTCTCCTTCACCTTCTTCTCCTTCTTCTTCTTCTTCTTCTTCTTCTTCTTCACCTTCTTCTCCTTCACCTTCTTCTTCTTCTTCTTCTTCTTCTTCTTCTTCTTCTTCACCTTCTTCTCCTTCACCTTCTTCTCCTTCTCCTTCACCTTCTTCTCCTTCACCTTCTTCTCCTTCACCTTCTTCTCCTTCACCTTCTTCTCCTTCTCCTTCACCTTCTTCTCCTTCACCTTCTTCTCCTTCACCTTCTCTTCTCCTTCACCTTCTTCTCCTTCTCCTTCACCTTCTTCTCCTTCACCTTCTTCTCTCTTCACCTTCTTCTTCTTCTTCTCTCTTCTTCTTCACCTTCTTCTCCTTCGCCTTCTCCTTCACCTTCTTCTCCTTCACCTTCTTCTCCTTCTTCTTCTCCTTCTTCTTCTTCTTCTTCTTTTCTTTTGTGTATTGTGGTCCGTGGCGTTAAGGACTTCCCATCACTTATGGCCTTCAGCCACTCTGTGTTTGCCAAGCAGTGTGTGTGTGTGTGTGTGCGTGTGCGTGTGCGTGTATGTATGTGTGTGTGTGTGTGTGTGTGTGCCACCCTGTGAGGCCGTGGCTCCTATAGATTGTGGAGAGTGTGTTTGTCTATGGTGCAGCGTGACACTCGGACGGCCCCCTCTGCTGCCCTCGCCTTTCAGACTTGCTGAACCCAGAAAGAAAACCCCCCTCACACACACACACACACACACACACACACACACACACACACGTACACACACACGCACGCGCACATACGCCGTAGCCAGAGACACTCTTAACACAGCGTGGTAAGCGCAGTAAGCATCTTTTTTTGGAAGCG
>CM051002.1:18211226-18266226 GCA_027704905.1 Muraenolepis orangiensis
CCTTTTGGGGGGGAGGATTTCCCAAGAAATGAGCCCCTCTGATGGCTGCTCACACACAATAACAATAGATGTATTGAGGTGGATGTATTGAGGTGGATGTATTTAGGTAGATGTATTGAGGTGGATGTATTGAGGTGGATGTATTGAGGTAGATGTATTGAGGTGGATGTATTGAGGTGGATGTATTGAGGTGGATGTATTGAGGTGGATGTATTGAGGTAGATGTATTGAGGTGGATGTATTGAGGTAGATGTATTGAGGTGGATGTATTGAGGTAGATGTATGAGGTAGATGTATTGAGGTGGATGTATTGAGGTAGATGTATTGAGGTGGATGTATTGAGGTGGATGTATTGAGGTGGATGTATTGAGGTGGATGTATTGAGGTAGATGTATTGAGGTGGATGTATTGAGGTAGATGTATTGAGGTGGATGTATTGAGGTGGATGTATTGAGGTGGATGTATTGAGGTAGATGTATTGAGGTAGATGTATTGAGGTGGATGTATTGAGGTAGAGGTATTGAGGTGGATGTATTGAGGTGGATGTATTGAGGTGGATGTATTGAGGTAGATGTATTGAGGTGGATGTATTGAGGTAGATGTAATGAGGTAGATGTATTGAGGTGGATGTATTGAGGTAGATGTATTGAGGTGGATGTATTGAGGTGGATGTATTGAGGTGGATGTATTGAGGTGGATGTATTGAGGTAGATGTAATGAGGTAGATGTATTGAGGTGGATGTATTGAGGTAGATGTATTGAGGTGGATGTATTGAGGTGGATGTATTGAGGTGGATGTATTGAGGTGGATGTATTGAGGTAGATGTATTGAGGTAGATGTATTGAGGTGGATGTATTGAGGTAGATGTATTGAGGTGGATGTATTGAGGTGGATGTATTGAGGTAGATGTATTGAGGTGGATGTATTGAGGTAGATGTATGAGGTGATGTATTGAGGTGGATGTATTGAGGTGGATGTATGAGGTGGATGTATTGAGGTGGATGTATTGAGGTAGATGTATTGAGGTGGATGTATTGAGGTGGATGTATTGAGGTGGATGTATTGAGGTGGATGTATTGAGGTAGAGGTATTGGCTTCACACTGGACTGCCTGCACCTCAGCGAGGTGTTATATTGCACCAGTCCTCAACAAACAGGCCAAAGAGTTATTTAGAGGAAGTCTTCTGTATCCACGCCTTATTAAAACTGCAAAATACAGAAGAGGAACTAAAGAAAATACCAGGCTACCTGGAAAAAGTTGTGTTTCTGGAACCTTCTGTATTGAGGAGTAGGGGGTAGCGGTGGATGCAGTGGTTGTTATTAACGTGCATAGACAGATATCCCCCAGGGCTGGAGGGCGCTGGCCCAGGAGCTCCTCTTACACGTCAGGAGCCTCTTCCGCTCCTACAGCCAAGCAGCCTTGATCCAGCGGGCTGCTGGAGCCACAAATCATCCACCATGGCTCTGTTCACTCACACACACATTCACACTTATATGTGTGTGTGTGTGTGTGTGTGTGTGTGTGTGTGTGTGTGTGGTGTGTGTGTGTGTGGTGTGTGTGTGTGTGTGTGGTGTGTGTGTGTGTGTGTGTGTGTGTGTGTGTGGTGTGTGTGGTGTAATTCCATCAATGCAACAGTGACAGCTGTGTGTGATAAGGCTGCTCATCTGTTTTGATGACCACCACCGTCTGTCCTGTGTACCCAGGATGACCCAGTCTAACTCAAACTAACTCAACACCAGCCACTGCCCTGTGTGTGTGTGTGTGTGTGTGTGTGTGTGTGTGTGTGTGTGTGTGTGTGTGTGTGTGTGTGTGTGTGTGTGTGTGTGTGTGTGTGTGTGTGTGTGTGTGTGTGTGTGGTGTGTGTGTGTGTGTGTGTGAGAGAGAGAGAGAGAGAGAGAGAGAGAGAGAGAGAGAGAGAGAGAGAGAGAGAGAGAGAGAGAGAGAGAGAGAGAGAGAGAGAGAGAGAGAGAGAGAGAGAGAGAGAGAGAGAGAGAGAGAAGTCTTGTGAGGGAGACTGCATGGTTACACAACACAGCCCATGCCCTGCTGTCTCACAGCTCCAGGAACGGTTTCACCAACACAGACACTCCCTCGGGAATAATGCTACTGACTGCCAAAAATGACAGGCAGACACATACACACACACACAATTACACCCACAATAACACAGTGACACACACACACACACACACACATAGGGCCTAACCCTAGTAGTTGTCAGTGGGGCGTCCCAGACAATGCTCCCCTCCTGGCTCTATCTGCATAGCAGCCTGACAGACAATCTCTCATGCTGCTCTATGAGGGACCGGCACGAGGCATAAATCAGAACCGCTGTAGCTCCGCCGTGGTTTGCTCAACACCAGAAACAGCGCCCACGCCGGGCTCCTTGCTACCCGACTTGAAATAGTTCACCCTCTTCACTCTCTTTTTTTTTGCCTTACTTTTTAACCCGTCTGCTTTACTGTGTCATCGGTCAGCCATGCCTCCACGGCCCGGGCCCTCGCTGGTCTCCCCTGTCTGTCTGGGGGAGGAACGGGGGGAGATCACTGGGGAGATTGAGTCAGTCTACTATGTAGGTCAGCTTCAGAAAGACAGACAGACAGACAGACAGACAGACAGACAGACAGATGTGGTTCCTGGACCAGGGTTTGCTCGCTGTCCCCCCCCCACTGGACGAGTCCCACCTGAATGGGGAAGCGCTGGAGGAAGCAGCCGAGCAGCAGAGCAGTCAGTGGACATCAGTTATGATTTAGGGTCTCCTTCTGCGGTTTGGCCTTGGGATATACGAGTCAGTCCTCAGTCCTGGAAGAAGGAAATGTCTGTTCCCCCCTCCCCCCAAAGGAGAACTCGTACACTGTAGACTCTCCAGGAAGAATCTTTGCAAGTCAGGCTTAAATCTTACACCTCCGGACGAGAAGTCCCAGGCGACCGGCCCGGTACGCTCCGTCTTGATCCCGTCTAGACGGCCGAAGGTTGGATGTCAGAAGTGCGTTCGCAGCGCTTCCCCAGAAATCCAATTTGTCATGGCGGCTGACGAGGAGGTCAGCCCAGCGAGGAGGTCAGCCCGGTGTAGACCAACGGGTTACGTCAACCGGAGCCTTCGCTGAGATGGGAGATTTAAAACTGAGGCCATTGTTAGATCCATTTAAAGGACTAGGTAGTTATCACCAACAAAACTTCTGATGGCTGATGCTTCAGATTCAGATTCAGATATGTTTATTTGTCATACATGTATATCAGGCAGAGTGTACAGTGAAATGTTATTGCCAGCTCTGAAGATGTCCAAAAAAGTTACAACACACACAAATGTACATATGTACTGTACATAATTGCAGAATCTATGAATCTTAAAACCCCAGTCGTGGTAGAGAGGTGATGGCTCCTAGGTTCCGCCCACTGCCTCCCCTTCTCTAGTCAAGATATTCAGAGTGACAGGATGTGCACCCCCCCCCCTCCCCCCGCTCTTGTTCATCCATGACCACAGCATGACAGAGCTGAGAACTGTCACCTAGAAGATATATGCTGCTGCTATGCCCGTTTAACGACTATATTCAACAAATATTGGTGCCGCTTACTACAGCGCAAAGACCATTCCTTGTCTTGTATATTATGTTTAAACTTTTGTCGGATGTGTGTGTGTGTGTGTGTGTGTGTGTTAGTCACTGCTTCTGAGAAGCGGTCTCAGGTTCCCTGTGAATAAAAGAGGGTTGAGATTGATTTAAAGGCAGAGCAAATACGTGTGATGTGGAGCCCCTTTAGTTCCTTCCTGGGTGTTTTCTTTCCAGTGAGTTGAACGTGTCTCCCCTTTCTCCCGCAGGCGATGTGTACATTCAGCCAACACAGGACACCAAGAACCCCGTCATTTATGGCGTCTTCTCCGTCTCCGGGTCAGTCACCGTCTGTTTACACAAGCCGGCGTACCAACCGTCTCAGTCTGGGCCTCGATTCTAAAGATGGTTTAGCATGGGGATAGAATTACTATTCAGTCATTTGGGTTTTATTCAAAACAACTTACAATTATTATTTATTATGTATTATATACTATTATTGTAGTCATAATTATTATTTATTATCTATTACTACTATTATTAAAGAGATGATAAAGGGGTCAGGCCTCTGTCTGGTTGGGGTTCAAACCTTTATGAACCTTTTAGGTTGGAGTCAAGCATCCTAACCTCACTTATCGGGTTAAAATCTTATTTGGCTGACATTTCCATCCCTCAGATCGGTGTTCAAAGGCTCAGCGGTCTGTGTTTACTCCATGGCCGACATCCGCATGGTCTTCAACGGACCCTTCGCCCACAAGGAGGGCCCCAACTACCAATGGGTGGCCTACAGCGGAAAGATCCCCTACCCCCGGCCTGGCACGGTAGGCCTCCCCCACAGGGACCTTCCCTCACCTCCTACCCTACAGGACCCCACAGGGACCTTCCCTCACCTCCTACCCTACAGGACCCCCCACAGGGACCTTCCCTCACCTCCTACCCACCTACAGGACCCCACAGGGGACCTTCCCTCACCTCCTACCCTACAGGACCCCCCACAGGGACCTTCCCTCACCTCCTACCCACCTACAGGACCCCACAGGGACCTTCCCTCACCTCCTACCCTACAGGACCCCACAGGGACCTTACCTCACCTCCTACCCTACAGGACCCCCCACAGGGACCTTCCCTCACCTCCTACCCACCTACAGGACCCCACAGGGACCTTCCCTCACCTCCTACCCTACAGGACCCCACAGGGACCTTCCCTCACCTCCTACCCTCAGGACCCCACATGGACCTTCCCTCACCTCCTACCCTACAGGACCCCACAGGGACCTTCCCTCACCTCCTACCCTACAGGACCCCACAGGGGACCTTCCCTCACCTCCTACCCTTAGGACCCCACAGGGACCTTCCTTCACCTCCTACCCTTCAGGAGCCCACAGGGACCTTCCCTCACCTCCTACCCTTCAGGACCCCACAGGGACCTTCCCTCACCTCCTACCCTACAGGACCCCACAGGGACCTTCCCTCACCTCCTACCTTCAGGACCCCACAGGGACCTTCCCTCACCTCCTACCCTCAGGACCCCACAGGGACCTTCCCTTACCTCCTACCCTACAGGACCCCACAGGAACCTTCCCTCACCTCCTACCCTACAGGACCCCCCACAGGGACCTTCCCTCACCTCCTACCCTCAGGACCCCCCACAGGGACCTTCCCTCACCTCCTACCCTCAGGACCCCACAGGGACCTTCCCTCACCTCCTACCCTCAGGACCCCACAGGGACCTTCCCTCACCTCCTACCCTACAGGACCCCACAGGGACCTTCCCTCACCTCCTACCCTACAGGACCCCACAGGGACCTTCCCTCACCTCCTACCCTACAGGACCCCACAGGGACCTTCCTTCACCTCCTACCCTACAGGACACCCACAGCTAGCACAGATGCTGCTCTGCCATCATCTTATCATACTGGCCTCCAACCCTCCATCTAGAAACTGATCTCAACCCAAAAACCCAAGCAGAGAAGGCTGCTAGGCCCTAGATCAACATTAAAGTATCTATAATAGCCTTGGAAGCTTTGATGTTTCCATTTTATTTATTCATGGCGATCCCCAATAAAAATGATGATGATGATGATGATAGTGATTTTTTTTCCCCTTGTAAATCTTCCAGTGCCCCGGCGGTACGTTCACTCCCAACATGAAATCCACCAAGGACTACCCGGACGAGGTGATCAACTTCATGAGGAACCACCCCACCATGTACAACGCCGTGTACCCGGTGCACAAGCGCCCCCTGGTGGTCAGGACCAACGTCGACTACGAGTTCACCACCATCACCGTGGACCAGGTGACTGCGGCGGATGGCAACTACGAGGTGCTCTTCCTGGGAACCGGTGAGTGTGGTGTGTGTGTGTGTGTGTGTGTGTGTGTGTGTGTGTGTGTGTGTGTGTGTGTGTGTGTGTGCGCACGCGCGCGCGCGTGTGTGTGTGTGTGTGTGTGTGTGTCATCTAACCAAATTCAATTGTGTCTGTTTAATGTTGAGTTATTGCTGCTCGATTATGGACACAAATGATAATAGGGATTATTATTTTTCCCGATACCGTGATTCCGATGATTGATTGTGCTGAACAGATGATCAATTCAATTAATATTCTGTGGTGCCTACTGTACAAAAATAATAATAATATAAAAATTGCTGAGTTGTAATAGTTCTGTAACTGATCTTCTTTTTATATATAAAATCATTTGTTTGTGTATGCTGTCACAACTAACGCTTTACCTCATGCTTTACCACGTTTCTGTTCTGCGACATGTTGCTGTAAAGCTGTTCTGACCAAGCCTTCAGTAAGACAGTCCCACACATAACACATTTCCCATTAGTTATTTACAGAGGCCCAAATCATGAGTTTGATTAAATGCAATTCATTGTGCAGCCCTGTGTCAGGTCCTTTATCCCCATTCATAATATTATAAGAAGGTCTGTGCCTGAGCTAGTTCTCCCCAAATGGAGCCGTGAGGGTCAGACCTCCAGTTCTACGGGACGTGTTGAAGCACGTAGACGGTGACCTACAGAAGGTGACCTCCTGCTCTTCTATGTACAGAAGCTATAATTCCTCCTCACAAGAAGAACCGAAACCAAGCCCTGGCTCCACTGAATTCAACCCATTGTGAACAGATGGTGTGCTTTGACTGCCATTAGCTTGAGGCAAATATTGGTAGTATAGAACTTCTAAGGTGCTGGTGGTGCTGGTGGTGGTGCTGGTGGTGGTGGTGGTTGGGGGGAGGGTTGAAGGTAAACGGGTGAGATATGGTGGGAGGTAGGTGAGGGGGGGCGGGGGTGTGGGGGTTTCAGAAAGTGGTTATGTTGGGATAATGCCCATCCATCACCTTAATCCTGCCCCGCCAGGGGCAAGAGAGATGAGGTGTTTGTCTTAAGCTGTAGAGCCTCCTGTAGCCTGCAGGGCTGCACACGTACCACCTCACACCGGCATTCTTCTGTAACTCCTGCTCCTTTGTCCCGCCGTGGATTGGGTGGAGGTAGGGGTGGGGTGGGGGGCTGGATGGGGAGACTAGGTAGGGGTGGGGTGGGGGGTGGGTGGTGGGTGGGGAGACTAATGGGTGTGTGTGTGGCGTCTGAAGAACGTGCCTCTATTCAGCCGGCTGTTCCAGCGGCAAGTGTCAAGTCATAACACTATTGACACATCTCAGGTAGCAGAGCGATCAAACCAACGTTGGTTCAGGAGGAGGAGGCGGTCGGCGGGGCGGAGGGTAAGGAGGGCGGAGGGCAGGTGAAGAGCTGCAGGTGACGGAGGAGGTTTGTCACGGTGGTGACAGCGTTCAGCTATCTTAAGGGAGACCCTTAGTGGCAGGTGTTGAAGTTGGGTCAGAGACTACAGTAAGGAGGGCCCCCCACGATGGAACCCCTGGCAGGGGTTAGTCTGTCACTGTCCGGGGTTACAGGTGTGTGTGTCTAAGTGGTATCATATCGGTACGTGTGTGTGTGTGTGTGTGTGTGTAAGAGGGCTGACGGGGAGGGTGTGTTCTGCGCTGCTCCACAGACAAGGGGACGGTTCAGAAGGTGATCGTTCTGCCCAGAGACGACCAGCAGACGGAGGAGCTGGTCCTCGAGGAGGTGGAGGTGTTCAAGGTTGGTCTTCATATGCCATTTTACTCGCTTTTGTCTTGATCTCTCTCTCTCTCTCTCTCTCTCTCTCTCTCTCTCTCTCTCTCTCTCTCTCTCTCTCTCTCTCTCTCTCTCTCTCTGTCTCTGTCTCTCTCTCTCTCTCTCTCTCTCTCTCTCTCTGTCTCTGTCTCTGTCTCTGTCTCTGTCTCTCTCTCTCTGTCTCTGTCTCTGTCTCTGTCTCTGTCTCTCTCTCACTCTCTCTATGTATTCTCTCTCTTTTCTATGGTTCACTTTCTTTTCATTCATGTCGTCTTTGTACAATTTGTCAAACTACACATGATCTCATGATGATTTCTGCTTTCCTTGAAATCCCTCTTTTTCCCCCTCTCTCCCACCCATTGTTTCTATCATACTCACAATGAATGTCTCTCTTTCCCACTCTCCCTCTGTGTCTCCAGGTCCCCACGCCGATTACCACGATGAAGATATCATCCAAGAGGGTAAGCAGAGTCTGCTGAACACATTATCCCCGCCGCGGCCAGCCTGTCCGTGTGTCTTCGGTAGGGATAGGGGGATGGGGGGATGGGGGGGGGGGAGAGAGTTATAACGGTACAGGTGCAGAAGCCATCACTCCCCCCTTTACACCTCGAGGAGCCATCTGTACGTCTGGGCGGTGAGGAGTGGTGAGAGAGAGGGGAACATGAGAACGATTGTTCATTACCTCCGCATTTATTTTGTCTTTCTGTCTGTCTGTCTGTCTGTTTTCTGTCTGTTTGTTTGTCTTTTTGTTTGTCCGGTAACAAGATAACTTAAGATAACTAACTAAGTTATGTACGGATTTGGACACAACTTGGTGGTTCGATTAGTTATGGGCCAAGAGACGGTTGATTCGATTTTGGCGCAGATCTGGATCCTAATCCGGGGGATCCAGGCGACTTTTTGGTGTGGCGGAGGCGTGCCCTTCAGTTTCTAATTGTTGTTAGTGTTGTTGTCTTGTCTTTCTTGTTGATTACCAAACGTTGGCTCTTCTGGAGGACAGTGATGTCATGAGAGAGACGGGGTGGGGGGTGTTATTGCTCTGTGGATGATGAATTTAAAACGACAGGTTGTAAAACACATGAGAGGAGCGTGGTAGAGGAATACTGGAGACCAGAAAGCTCTGAAACACCAGCCTCCCGCGTCCCTCCCCAGCACACCATCATTCTGACCCAGTTCACATTTAACTGGGATTCCAGTTGTCTGCGTTTCCCCCATATCCACACACACACACACACACACACACACACACACACACACACACATATATATATATATTTTTTTGGATTGGGCTTGCCAACACTGCAAAACACCTCATACTATACTTTTCCACTTTTCCACTAAATGAGCCTCCCTCCCTCCGCCTTTGTAGCTCATACTGAAAAACGAGTCAAAGTCTCGTTTTTTTAGCTTGATGAATGTCCTGAAACACCGTCTCTCTCTCTCTCTCCACGACTCTCCTGACTTTTCCTCCTTTTGTTTTGCCAACAGCAACAGCTGTACGTGTCCTCGGTGGAGGGCGTGACCCACCTGGCGCTGCACCGCTGCGACGTGTACGGGGAGGCCTGCGCCGACTGCTGCCTGGCCCGGGACCCCTACTGCGCCTGGGACGGCAAGTCCTGCTCCCGCTACTCGGCCTCGCAGAAGAGGTAAGCACCGGAGGCATGGCCCTCCCTACGCCCCTCCCCCCCACTACGTCACTCACTTCGGGGGCGGCGGGTAGTCTTGACGGGTGTGGGCTGACGGTGGTTTGACAGGAACGTCGGACAGGGAATGGCTCTTCCTGCTGTGTTTTCTATGGCATCCCATAATGTCTGCAGGGTGATGTTTGCACTGTGCGTTGCGCCCGCACGTGCAATGTGTGTGCACGTGTAAAATAAATATTGTCTTTGCACGATTTAATGTGGAGTTTAACAAGGTTAACCGGCAGGGAAAATCATGGAAGCCGTATCTGGAACTCTGTGTCCAAAGTCAACACAGTGTGGCGTTCAGCGGTAACTGGCCTGTGGTTATAATGGGAAACGGGGCCGCTCCGTAAACAGAAACCCGGTGTTGGCGAATGGCTTTTGTGTGTTTCTGGAACGGCTTTGAATGGCGTGCAGTTGCTTTATAATATTTTCTCTCCTTATTCGCCGACACTGGTCTGACCCCTTTAGACGGAGCCGGCGGCAGGACGTCAAGTACGGGAACCCCATCCGACAGTGCCGCGGCTTCAACTCCAACGGTAACACACCTGAATCTGCTCACACACAGGTTCACATGCACTACGCTAGCGTTTTGAGTATTACATGCAACAAAGTGGATACCCAAGTCAAGGCAAACTCGACAATCAACAGAGCAGCCTGACTAAGACACCATTGGGAATAACATTACACGCTACTGCAACAAAATCATTTATATTTTTGTGAACATTTTATGGCAAATTTCCATTGCTCCTCTGGCTTTTTGCACTTTTGAGAGGGGGGACCGAGGAAACGTCTCACACGCACACTATTGTTGATCTTTCTTTTCTTTTTTCCTTCTGACCTTCATGCAGTGAACAAGAACACGCTGGAGATGGTGCAGTACGGCGTGGAGGGCAGCAGCACCTTCCTGGAGTGCCAGGCGCGCTCCCCGCACGCTGCTGTCAAGTGGCACCTCCACCGGGACAACAGCGACCGCAGGAAAGAGGTGAGGACACGCCTAGCACCTCGCTGAGCCTCGCTAGCTCCTCGCTGGCGCCTCGCTAGCACCTGGCTGGCGCCTCGCTAGCACCTCGCTGAGCCTCGCTAGCACCTCGCTGGCGCCTCGCTAGCACCTCGCTGGCGCCTCGCTAGCACCTCGCTGGTGCCTCGCTAGCACCTCGCTGGCGCCTCGCTAGCACCTCGCTGAGCCTCGCTAGCGGTGGCTCCTCACTGTGGACTGCTCCCTGGAGCTCTGTTGAGGCCTTTAGGAAGCAGCCCAAGGCTTATTCAAACCAGCCTTTGTCGGCTTTTTAGAATTTGGATTGAGGGGAGTTTGAGTAGAAGCCAAGGACCTTACCAGGAACTTACACCTTCCAATCCATTGTTCCAATTCCCTGGTGTGTTTCCATGTGTTCTCCAACAGAAAAACAAGTTTAAGCATAAATATTTATACCACATAGCAACAACCCGTCGGCTCTGCCTTTTAGACCCCCCCCCCCCCCCCTCGGTGGCCCCTGTCCTCCCCAAAAGGGCCCTGTGTGTAGGAACCTCTCAAGGCCTTCTCATCAACCCTATAACCCTGAGGTGCTGCTTCTAGTTTGACTGTGAATCTATGTGGTGTGGCTTTTATTGACTATTCCATCCCTGAAGGCTGGTCCCTGGTCTGGGCGGCGTTATTTTGCATTCTGACCATTAAATCTGTCATCACCTTATCACAATCCTGCTTAGGGACGCAAAATAAATGAGAAGAGGGGGAAATAAGGAGGCCGTGTCGGATTCGGACGAAACGGATTGTCTCGGATAGTTTGCGTGTTCTCGCGAGTGTTGTGCAATAAGTCCGTTTTGGTGGCCAGGGAAAGGCAGGTCCCACCAGTGCTACGGTATCTAATAACCTGTCTGTGGTTGTGTCCCCCCCCCTTCTCTCTCTCCCCCCCTCTCCTCCCCACCCCAACCCTTACACAACGCCGTCCTGACAGATGCGTTCCGACGGCAGGATCCTGAAGACGGAGCAGGGCCTGCTGCTTCGCTCCCTGCAGCCCTCTGACTCAGGCCTGTACCAGTGCACGGCCACGGAGAAGAACTTCAAGCACACGCTGGTGAAGACGCAGCTGGCGGTTCTGTCGGGCCGCGCCGTGAACAACGTCCTGGTGGAGGGCGGAGGCGGAGGAGGCGGCGGCGGCGTGGGGACGGCGCTCATGTCCCCGCACGTTGGCCCCAACGCGGGCCAGTACAAGGACCTGCTGACCATCCTGAGCCAGCCGGAGATGGGCCTGATCAACCAGTACTGCCAGGACTACTGGCAGCTGGGCGACCCGCTGCTGGGAGCGCTCAAGGCCAAGGACCTGAAGGAGCTCAAGGAGCAGAAGAAGCCCCGCAACCGCCGGCACCACCACGTCCGGGAGGAGGAGGAAGAGGTGGAGGCGCAGGAGGAGGACGGTGGTGACGGAGAGAGGCAGGAGGTGGAGACATGAGGAGTCCCCTTCCGTTTTCCTCCCTACATGTGAATCCCTACCACCACCCCCCCCTACCCCCCATCCAGAACCCCACCCCCCCACCCACCTGTATAAAAGCAACAGACTCGATGACATTAGCAAAAGATCAACCCTACACACCTGGAGAAAAAGAGGAAACAGGGAAAAGAATCTTAGGATTCCAACCCCCTCATCAACACATCAACAGTAAGATATATGATACACAGTATTTATTGTAGGTTGTATATAGTATCATTCTGTGGATTTCTTTGTACTTACAAGCTCTTTATGTATAGTGTATATTGTTGCTGTTACTGTCATGGCAAAAAGAAAATTCTCAGCCTTCGTTCCCATCATGGACGGTTTGTCAGGTTTTCTGGTGTGTGGACCGTTCTGCGCGTTCGACAACGAGGATCTCTCTGCTAAGTGTTGTGGGAACTGAACCTGGGGTCTCTCTCTCTCTCTCTCTCTCTCTCTCTCTCTCTCTCTCTCTCTGCATCTCTCTCTCCCCTCTCTCTCTCTCTCTCTCTCTCTCTCTCTCTCTCTCTCTGTCTCTCTCTTCTCGCTCTCTCTCTCTCTCTCTCTCTCTCTCTCTCTCTCTCTCTCTCTCTCTCTCTCTCTCTCTCTCTCTCTCTCTCTCTCTCTCTCTCTCTCTCTCTCTCTCCTCTCTCTCTCTCTCCCTTGTTGTCTTTGACTCAGTGCCAGCGCTGAATCACCCGAGACAGGAATTAGTGTGACCCCCCAATGTTGAGACAGTTGAGAGTTTTATTTTATTTTAGCACAAGGGGATATGATAAGCACAATGCATATAAGGGGATATGCATATAAGGAGATATGCATATAAGGAGATATGCATATAAGGGGATATGCATATAAGGGGATATGCAAGGCATTCTTGTGGTTAAGAGAAGGGGAAAACGTGACGTCTCTGAGCGTTTCCACATCGCCGGTCTTATAATAGATCATGGGTTTCTCTGTCTCTGATTCGCTGTTTCTACTTACGAATGGATGGAAAATGTTTGAATTCTCAATCACAGACTAAGAGTAAACTGTCTGTCAGTTCATAAATAGTTGTTAGAAAACAACATGCAGGCACTGCAGACGGCATTTTTTAATAAGTAAATCGTCAGTGAATTTGGCAGCTTGGTCACAGACATGCTCACACATTCACATCCAACACTTGTACAAAGGGGCATTACAACCTCAGTCGACAGAGGACTGAGAAGCGTACCATTTCACATTTCCTTAGCATTCATCAGCTTCTTCCGTGGGGGGCCAAGCAGAGCAGGACATACCTTGGCAAGGTGCATTTTAACCTTGAGGAAAACCAAACAAACAAACTCCAATTTAGATAAGGATGAAAGCAGGCCCGCATCTGGTGGTCATGGTGTTCGCTCCGAGCACTTAGCAGTGCTGCGTTTCTTTTCAATTTCCCTCCTTTTTGATGTTCACACGTTGGAAGAAGAAGAAGAAGAAGAAAAGAAGAAGAAGAAGAAGAAGAAAAAAACCCATACACACAAAAATAGAACATTGTATGTCGTGACACTAACCAAAATATTGGGAAGCTGGCTTTTCATTGTGTGCATGAAGCTGTATTTGAACTGTAATTGTGACGACTCGTTATGTTATGTCTCTCTATTTCTGTTCTCTTCCTAACGTGTCCAGTGTGGTCCAATGTCAGCAGAAAAAAAGAGAAAAGTTTTTAAAAAACAAAACACACAAAAACAACCACAAGATGGTGCAGAGAGAGGTTATCGGCTTCAACTCAAGAGTCTGATTGATCATGAACAGACCTCTGTCATAATGTGATGTGTGTCTATGCACACCATGGGTTAAAGTGCATACAGCTCTTTTGGAGTCCCTTAATGAAAAGTGAGGGTTGGGATGTGTAAACGACACAGAACGCTCTCTCTCTCTCACACCGTTGGATCCAGGGTGTGTGAGAGTCTATTTGGAGGTGTCTTGGTGATCCCTGTGTTAACTGTACACCAGGGATTGTGCGTTCGGCCCCATAATGCATCACTTCTTGTTTTTTTTTACCAAGGGTGAAGCACGCAAAATGCAACAGATACATGAATAAGTAAATAAATAAATAATTAACTATGATGAAAAAATATGAAAATATATCAAAAAAAATACGTAAAGGAATGGTTGTAAAAAGGTTTTCTTTCGAGAAGTGTTCTTAGTTTTTTTGAGTGTTTTTTATTTTAATTTTGTATTTTTCGCAATTTTTTTTAGTGGACAATTTCTGAAACAAAACAACGCAAAAAAACCTAAATGCACAAAAGGTGATGTTATTTGTAAATTACTTTCTCTCCCCTTCTTTTCCATTGTCGTTGCCAACTAATAAATTAAAGTTCTATATTTTATAAGAATGGAATGCCGCCACCCTCCCCTCATTGTGATTGGCTAAATTATGGATGTTCTCCATTTTCTGCCCAGAGATGCTCTGCATTGTTGGAATAAAGTTGTATCTGTTCAAAAGATATCCATGTACATTTATGTGAAACTATATGGTAATATTGGCATTGCACAATATTCCCACAGTAAACGTAGACGTGTGTGGACGAGGAGACGTGGTCTGGTGGGGACAGGCAAAGTACACATGCTTTTTCCATTCAATGTCAAGGATGAGGCGCTCCATCGAGTTCAATGTCACAATTCACAGTAAGAAAACAGTGTCTTGAAGTAGAATAAAATAGAGAAACACATAAGATTGATCACCCACACAAACGTAATGTGCCTTCTCTCTCTTCCCAGAGTAGAAGGCACATTACGTTTGTGCGTGATTTCAGTCATATCGAAATAGTCTTGTCACAACTTTATTGTCCCACTGAGATAGGCCTTCCATAGACCAGGCTTTGCAAACACCACATGGATTCCCATCGACCTTGCCCGGCCTGCACGGAGAAACCACCTCCATTGTTCACTTCCGGGTCCAACTACCATCTCGAGAGAAATCAGAGTGTGAATTTCATCAGCTCCTTTAATGTGTGTGTGTGTGTGTGTGTGTGTGTGTGTGTGTGTGTGTGTGTGTGTGTGTGTGTGTGTGTGTGTGTGTGTGTGTGTGTGTGTGTGTGTGTGTGTGTGTGTGTGTGTGTGTGTGTGTGTGTGTGCGTGGCACACTCGACCGCAGCGTGGAACTGCATGATGAAGCCTCAGTAAAAAAAAGGCCAGATGTGACGTCCTTCTGGTATCTGATCAGAGGTGCTTAGCTCACACAATTAAACAGTGTTCTCCTTCATAATGAAGTGCATTATGTTCCCAATAAAGCCCTTGCATCATGCCCACAGACCACGCCCACAGACCACGCTCACAGACCACGCCCACAGACCACGCCCATAGACCACGCCCACAGACCACGCCACGCGGCGGCGGCAGTAAGGGCCATGGTATGCGTTGCTATCGGAGAGTTTGATGGATGTTGTGATGTGGGTGTTAAGCATCTGCGTCGCTGTGTCCATCGTGGCTGTTGGAGAGGACATGCGCATGCATGCATGCGTGCATAAATAGGTACCTATGTCATTTATTTTGCAACCAAAAATATTTTTGACCAAATCTCCACATTACTCTACTACAGTGGTAGCCAACCTTTTCAAGCCCAAGATCACTTTTTATTCCAAAATGTAAGCCAAGATCTACCAATCCGGTATCTTCCAAAAAACCCACTTAGGAGTAAGACTGTTCATCGTCATATTTATGTTTGCAATCAATTTCTGTTACAACGTGCAAACCAGGGTTTCCGTTAGTCGGTGATTACCGGTTTTTAGATGGTCAAACTTATTTAAAAAACAGTAAATCCGAAACCTGAAGGTCAAAATTAATTTGCTCAAGGGCGTCCGATGAGACGCCGTGGCAGTGATGACAGCGCTCCATGGCTATGGGGGTTTAACTTAGTGCTCATTATGAGTTCAGTGAGCTGTTCCCTGACTGGGCTCCACTGGCTAAAGGGCCTGTGTTCTGTGTTCTGTGTTCTGCCCGTGTCAAGCGATCAGCAGAGGGGCTGTTTTGGCATCAATATGATTATTATTTTTTTTAACCTCACCCACAATTGCATGCAGCCATTCATAAACCTCAGCATATCAAATAACCAATTGGAGTTTGTAAAATGACCTGCGTGATTCAAATTGACAAGCCAGCGATGGTCTAATTAAAAAATATAAATCAATTTTAAATGTGAAAATGTTAGGGATCAACAGTGAAGACTTTAAAGATCGACCTGTTGGTTACACCTGCTCTTTTCTCTTGATCTACTCATCAGGACACAGTGCAGAATCGATCTAATCTAATCTAATCTGCACTCCTCTTTGCTGAGTATTAAAGAAAAATGGGAAAAGATAAAATTGGCCAAAAAATATGACATAGCCTATGTCGTTGTTTTAGACCCAAAGATATTTTTGCCCAAATCTCCACATTACTCTACTAGCTTAATCTACTCATCAGGACAGTGTGGAATCGAACTTGATGAGTATAAAATTAAATTAAAAATATAACATAAGTGGATGGCAGCCATGGGGGCTTAGGAGCAGTCCTGTCACAGGAGCATGAGGGTTAGCGGCGACCCATAGCCTGTGCTAGCCGTAGCCTTTAACCAACAGAGAGAAACATGGATAACTACAGCTCCTCAAGCTTGAGTTTTTGGCCCTCAAGTGGGCAGTAGCAGAACGTTTTAGGATCTGTTGGACATCCTTTTGTTGTGTACACTGATAACAACCTTTTGAGCCACTTACAGACTGCTAAACTTGGTGTTACTGAGCAGCGCTGGGCCTCTCAACTGGCATCTTTTGACTTTGCCCTGGGTGCACTATGCAGACACACTCTCCAGGCAGTACCTGAATGGGAAGAAGTAGTGTGCAGAGATGAGACAAACAGAAACAGAAAAACATGCTTGAAAATGTACTTTTTGCCCCTACCAGCCTAGACGCCCCACAGGTCTCTGATGACGACTCGCTCAGGAGGTAGAGCGGTCGCCTCACAACCGGAAGGTTGCTGGTTCGATCCCCGGCTCCTCCTAGCAAAAACTGTCGAGGTGTCCTTGAGGAAGACCCTAACCCTAACTGCTCCCCGGGCGCTGTATGAATAGCTGCCCACTGCTCCTAATACTAGGATGGGTTAAATGCAGAGAACACGTTTCACTGTATGTCTTCATGTATGTGACCAATAAAGAGGATTCAATCCTCACGATTTGTTGTGCTTGGATCCTGTGGCCAAGAGAACGTTCTAGGTAACATCCCGCTGACCCCAATTGTCCCACCAGTGTCTGCATGAGCGGGACCGCGGTTGTTGTCTGGGGTCCTACGGCTTTGGTGAACAGCGAACATAAGAGGACTGCAGTTAGCCCCTTTAAACCGGCAAGGGACCATCTGGAGGTACGAAAGGAGTGTAAATGTGAGAGACTGGTACTGAGGAGGAGGCCAAGGCCCACATGGACTGGGAGCTGTTTGCACAGGTTGTCAGCTGTTCTTATGATTTTAAGCTGTTGGTTGGTTTTATGGTTTTATGCTGTTTTCATGGTTGTATGCTGTTTTTAGGGTTTTATTTTGTTTATGTACAGTATATCTGTTACTTGTACACCTGAGCCAAGCACTAGTTTCAAACAGGTAATTGAGCTGGTAGTAGGATGGAATGAAGGGTTCTTTTTTGCGTTTATCTGTGTGTTTTATCCTGTGTTCTTTGATGTGAATTTCTTGCATGTCACCTAGTTTTTAGTAGCATCTAGCTCAGAGCTGGGCATTGTACGGCCCGCGGGCCACATCCGGCCCGTTGGCCGGCCCTGTCCGGCCCGCGTGACAACAATCGTAAAATATATCGTAAATGAAAAAGTATACATACAGAAAAAAAAACTTTGCAAAATAAAAGCAACACCGTTGTATTATCTGCATGGCATAAATACATTTCTGACTGTGTTGCTTTTATTTTGAAAAGGTGGTTTTTTTTGCGCGTCACGCCTGTCACTACAGCTGATCCTTCTGAAACGCATCCCTCAAAATGTCAGCTCATGCCAAAAAAAGAAACATCAATAATGAATGCGGCGTTTTCCAGAAGACATGGACTGTTAAATATGTATTTACGGAAGTAAAGTAAAGGCTAAAACCGTGTGCTTAGTGTGGTTTAAAGACTATTAGAGTCGCCAAGCACGCGATAAATATAAAACCTTTCTGACGAAGAGGGAAAAGGAGGCGGATGCTTTGCTAGCTAAGCTGCAAATCCAACAAAGACTTTTAGAAAACATTTAGTGCACATCCAGCTGTCAAGACAAGTTACGTCTTATCCCACAAAATCGCCAGAAAAAGCTAACCGTTTTCTGACAGAGTTCATTAAGGAGTGTTTGCTGGACTCTGCAGCTCTTATATGTGGCCCTCTCCCGACGCGCTGTACCCCGGAGGATGGAGGACATCGGGTTCATCTGGAGCTTCAGCTGCTACTCCTCTTCCTACGTGGGATAGGTCAGGACTTTAAAATCTGGCAGCCATGCAGTCAATGAAAGGGACAACAACAGGGAGTGATTTATTCACGGAGACACATGCTACCACACAGAGAGCATGGTGACACATGCTACCACACAGAGAGCATGGTGACACATGCTAGCACACAGAGAGCATGGTGACACATGCTACCACACAGAGAGCATGGTGACACATGCTACCACACAGAGAGCATGGTGACACATGCTAGCACACAGAGAGCATGGTGACACATGCTACCACACAGAGAGCATGGTGACACATGCTACCACACAGAGAGCATGGTGACACATGCTACCACACAGAGAGCATGGTGACACATGCTACCACACAGAGAGCATGGTGACACATGCTAGCACACAGCTGTCAGGGGGCTCATCCTGGGCCAACCCTCTCCCCTCTCCCTCCCCATTACGACATTAGTGTTTCTACTGTTTATTACTTCTAAAGAAGTATTTTCCTATTTAACCCACACCACAATTTCATATGTATTGTAAAAGAATATCCTTATTCTTATGATAACCAGTAACAGCTAATACAAAGATATAATGTATTGCATTTTACAATGGGTTAAAATGAATATTGAGCAGACTTCAGTTCAGTGTATTGTTGAGGCGGCCCTCCAACCCAGCTCAGGTCCCCGTGTGGCGCTGAGCTAGCTGCTACAGTGCATTTGAATTAGTTTTACATTTAATATCTAAACGTGTCAAAATCCAGCAATTACCTATAAGCTTGAGTTTGGCTGTTAGGTAAGGGTCTGTTTAATAAATTAACATTTTTACTCCTACATAGTGGGTAATGCTACCAATAGTTAACATATGTATTGTTTACATACCTGTATGATAGCCATGTACATTTTAACTTTATTTTTATTTTTATTATTAATTTTTCTATTATTTATTTATTTTATCCCGAGGGAAATGAGTTGTCTGCACGTGACCCGTCCTAGTGTTGGGAGCAGTGGGCAGCCGTTAGTACGGCGCCCGGGGAGCAGGGGGTGCCTTGCTCAAGGGCACTTATAGGCAACTGTACCGTATATATATTAACTGTTGATATAACTGCATACCCCTGCTCACTACCCGCTGTATATTCATGTATATATATTTATCTTGTTGATATAACTGCATACCCCTGCTCATTACCTGTTGATACTTGTATTCTTACCAGTATATATATATATATATATATATATATATACAGGTAAGAATACAAGTATCAACTTTATTGGTGTATATATATAGGATTATTGGTATATACATATACCAATAATCCTGCACATACCTACTCTATAAGTTATTTTATACCTGTTTTTATACCTAGTAGACAGTTTTTACATCTAATTGAACCACTGTTCATCAGTGGCGGCTGGTGGTTGTAGAAGTAGGGATGGAGCCTCACGATCAATTTTGACAGTTTATTAGTGGGTCATTTTAGCAGACAAGCCCAACAGAATTAAAACCGATCGTGACGTGAGGGGGAAGAAGCATTGTTTTGATGAAAAATAGCTATTTAGCGAAATCATTATTATTTTATGATGAAAAGGTTTCATGCACAGTGGCTTGTGCTATTGAACAAACTTAACGGAATTTAAATTGAGTGAGCTTTGAGGGAGAATCGTTCTGTTGTGTAAAGTATATTTACCTGTATTTAATTAAAATAAGACATACTATCATAAAGTAAAACCAGTAATGCACCTAAATCACGTCAAATGTGATGGAGGATCGTCCTCCCTTAGCGCCGTACACACTCATGTTAAACCAGGGCTCGCCGGCCTTACGGAGGACGGTCCTCCGTTCAGTGATTTACAGACATTGCGGTAGGGGGCGCTGTTGGTGATTTGGACTTTGAAGCGTTAGAAAAAGCATTTTTATCAGTATTTTCACAGATTAATCTGTTCCATTTATGTAAATTTTACAGTTTTTTTTCTCTGAAATGTTAGAGAGGATGGTTCTCCTCTTTCTCCATGGACGAGCCTGCTGTACATTATATATTATATTAACACATGTGCTCTCTGGTTAGATGCCACATTATTATCGCTGTACTGTACTTGACTGTGCAATGACAATACATTTGAATCTAATCTAATCTAATCTGTCGTATTTTTTCGTTGAAAATATATTTGTCTTTTTTATATGATATATATATTATATATATCAAGACAGAGTGCAGATTAGATCGCTGCAGACGTGTGTTCGAATCCCACCTGTTGTGCTCTTCTGGGATGCTATGTCACTGTCATGCTGTAGAGTCGCCCCTATAAATGTTGTGTTACTGTTAATCTAATACAGCAAATATATAGATGATATAGAATCGAAGTATTCTGATGAGACATTTAGGGTTCAGGGTTTGGATAAGACCACCACTGAAATCCAATGCATTTCAGTGCAATATCTTAAAAGTCGTGATTACGTATACTGTAGCAATGTGGTTTCTCCGGGAGGGTTCTGAAGACGAGTTCTGGAACGAACCACAGAGGAACCACAGAGGAACCACAGAGGAACCACAGAGGAACCACAGAGGAACCACAGAGGAACCAGGATCTACCTTCAACCCTGAGTCTCCCGCTCCCCTCCTTACCAGAGCAGCGGTTAAGCCACGCCCCTTCACACCACTATACATTTCTCAAAAGTTAACAAGAAAGAAAAAGATGACATGTAGATGGAAGTAACGAGTGATAACCAGTGGGATAATAGTAACACATAACATGACATTTTGATCATTACAGTAACACGATCACTTAACAGGGAGCAAGACCGCCCTCTGCTGGTAGCTCGCGGTTGTGTTTTCAAACACACTTAATGCTATCGACCAGCAGGGGGCGGTATATACCAACTACTCTATATGGACCCTAGACGATCGCATACTTGTAGCTAGGCTTACAGATGGCAGTGTGTTGATGGATGCCGTCTGACCTTTTCTTTGTCTAATATGGTTAGAGTTAGCGTTAGTCTAATACACTAACCGGTACACTATTAAGAACGTTCTTGGTTTAGTGAATAAATAAATAAAAAATGGAATATATTTTTTATGAAAGAAATACTCTTCTGGGCAATTATAGCCTTCAAATAACAATAGTACTTATATATATCTATATAGGTTTATTATTTTATTTAGACATGATAAAGCCCTTAAATAAATAAACACCCCTTGGCCAGAGGAAAAGAGAAAGACAGTTAATCTTTCTCAAGAAAACACATGAGCAGAAATGGCTCATTGGTCATAACTCATAGGCATAAGTTCTGGGTTCAAACCTGACAGAGGCAATAATTGCAATACTACTGCTAGTAGTAGTAGTAGTAGTAGTATATATAATACTATATATAGTATATAGTATTATAATTTTAGAAAACAACTCAAGTGTGTGGACCAGTGCAAAATAATCACTTCAAAATTAAGTATTAAGTAGAGCAGTTGAGCTAATCAAACACATAGCGATAGCCTATCCAATGAGATATAAACAATGTCCCACTCTTTCTACGTCTCTTCCCCTCTACTAGAGATGTTCCTGGTGACTAATAGCCCTGACGTTTCAACTAGTCTGAAAAAGAAAATGGCTAGAGATCAAGGTTTGTTTCCAGGATAAGGGTTTCCTATTTGTGTTTGATTTTAGGGTTTGGTTTTGGCTTCTAAGGTTTGGAATTGTGGTTTCCTATTAGCTTTAATTTTTAGGATATTTTTTCTCCTAGGGGTTGGTTCTATGGTTAGGGTTAGGGTTAGGTTTAGGGGTTGGTTTGGGGTAGGCTCACCACAACAAGATACCTTGGTGTGGTGCTAGATGACCAGCTGTCCTGCAATGCCAACGTCACCGCGGTGGCCCGATCTTGCAGAATTGCCCTCTGCAACATCCGCAGGATCCGGCCCTTCCTCACACGTGAAGCGGCGCAGATCCTGGTCCAAGCGCTCGTCATCACCCGCCTCGACTACTGCAACTCTCTCCTGGCGGGACTCCCCGCCTCTGAAACCAAGCCCCTCCAACGCATCCAGAACGCAGCAGCACTCCTGGTATTCAACCTACCAAAATTCTCCCACGTGACCCCTCTCTTCCGCGATCTCCACTGGCTTCTGGTAAATGCTCGCATCAAGTTCAAGACTCTGGTACTGACCTTCAGGGCAGTCAATGGAACTGCCCCAGCCTACCTCCAGGCGTTGGTCAAGCCCTACATCCCAGCCAGAGCGCTCCGCTCAACTTCTGCCAGGCGACTTGTTCGACCTTCACTGATGACAACCAAGCATCGCTCGTCCAAGACCCAGCTCTTCACAGCATTAGTTGTAACCAATGATAAGCCACTTCTCCACAGTCACTCAGAGCTGAATCCCATGAACCCTCAATTGACAAGCATATCTGAACCGAGCAGGACATCGTGTGTACCATTTCGACAATACTGTGACACAGAAATGGAAGGTCAGCATCGTGGAAGAGGGGCGAGGATGCGGGGAGGAAGGGGAAGGGGAAGAAGAGGCCAATTACATAGCGTTTCTTGATGAAATTAGGGCTACACTTGTGGACCATGTTGTCAATCATGGCCTCACAATGGCTGAGGCTGGTCGAAGGGTGCAGCCAAATGTTGGGAGAACCACTAATTCAATTATTCAAACATTTCGTCGGGAGTACAGGTGTGTATATTGGACAATAATTCAGCACTAAACAATCTGCACTGCACTACTGCCATTGTGTCATACATGAAGCTTACAGTGGGACAAGAACTTTTTACATTTTACATTTAGACTTACACCTTTACTGCAGCACAGATGTACTGTATTGTACTGTATTGTAGTGTTACAGTAAAGATTTTCATTATGGCACTGTACTGCAGCATTTTACAAGTGGAAGCACTGTTATTGTACACTACAGTAATATGGGTTACGTGTAAAGTAGTATATATCATGTTTACTGTACATTACTGTAATTTAGGAGACCCGTCACCAGTATGTACAGGTAAAACATGTATGTGTTCTATGCATACTCTAATGTTCAGTGCTGTAAACTGGTTACTTTGTGTAGTGCCATGCAGTACACTTACATGACAGTTCATACTGTACAATATGTTGTCCAAAATGTATTATGTTACACAGGAAAAGTTGTAATAATTTTTCTCTCTCTCTCCTCTGGGATAAAGCGTGTACTGGAGCTGGATGCCAGGGAATCGCTGCACACATTCATATATGTTGATGAGGCGGGTTTCAATCTGGCAAAAGGTAGAAGGCGTGGAAGGAATGGCATTGGACAGAGAGCAACCATTGATGTCCCAGGCCAACGAGGAGGGAATATTACAATGTGTGCAGCCATCTCAGAAAACGGCGTCCTCACCCATATGCCCCGCCTTGGTCCATACAACACACAACATCTGCTGACTTTTTTAGACACTCTTTACAGGGACATAATCCCTGAGAATGAGAGGGGTTTTTCTCTACCTGGAGGTGGAAGGTATACGACCGGCATCCACATACCCAAATGGCCCTGCTAGAGGCCATGGATGCAGAATGTGATGACATCACAGCACAGTCCTGCAGAGGGTGGATTCGCCACTCGAGGAGATACTTTCCTCGCTGTATTGCCAGGGATGATATTCGCTGTGATGTCGATGAAAATATGTCTGGATGTGAATTAATGACTTACAGTACTGTGTATGTTGTATGTTCCAATTCAGTTCCAATATGTACTGCAATATTATTTACAGTTGTGCACAGTTCTACCCAAAGGGTGTTTCTTATGTTTGTTGTAAATTAGTTTGTATTTCTATTTTGCACAATGCTGTGAACAAATTAGAATTGCAAAGAGCATATGCAGTAAAAATGTGAAACATACGTATTCAGTGTCTTGTACTCATTTACCTCACTAAATACAGCAATGTGTAACTGTAGATTTAAAATGGCTGTGCCAAATAGTGTATAGTGCTGTCTTGAGCATTTTCAGGAAGTGTCACCAAGATCTGATTTTTTGCATTGGAAAACACTTACAGAGTGAACTGTCATAATGAAAACATGGCAAAGCCATTTGACTATCTTGTTCATAAACAATGGTGTCAGGACTTTTCATTTTGATGACACTGACACTTTCATTGACATGAATACTTTTGAGGAATGAACTATCCATTGTGAGCAAGTGACACGCTTCTGCAGGTTATCAACTAGGTTTTGCAGTTTGTACTAATTTTTTGGAGAAATGCACTAACTGTTGTGCAAATGTAAATAGTGATATGAGAAATGCACCAAAGCGACTGAGAAAAACTGTAATATGAATGCTTGTGAACTGCTCTATTTTTATGTTCGCGTACCTCAGCGTTATGCTATTGTCTACTTCAACAAATGTACACCTTGTAAGTCGCTTTGGATAAAAGCGTCTGCCAAATGCCCTAAATGTAAATGTAAATGTAAATGTTTGGGGATTCCCATTAGGGTTAGGGTTAGGTAGAGAAACAGGGTGTGAGAGAAGAAAGAAGGAAGGCAGATAGAGAGACAGAGAGACAGATAGAGAGACAGAGAGACTGATTCGGGTCGGGAGTGAGGTTTACTATAACACAGCACCACCTGCTGGGGAGTGAGGTTTACTATAACACAGCACCACCTGCTGGGGAGTGAGGTTTACCACTGACCAGCGCCCCCTGCTGGGGAGTGAGGTTTACCACTGACCAGCGCCCCCTGCTGGGGGGTGAGGTTTACCACTGACCAGCGCCCCCTGCTGGGGAGTGAGGTTTACCACTGAACAGCGCCCCCTGCTGGGGAGTGAGGTTTAACACTGAACAGCGCCCCCTGCTGGGGAGTGAGGTTTACCACTGAACAGCGCCCCCTGCTGGGGAGTGAGGTTTACCACTGAACAGCGCCCCCTGCTGGGGAGTGAGGTTTACCACTGAACAACGCCCCCTGCTGGGGAGTGAGGTTTACCACTGAACAGCGCCCCCTGCTGGCGTCCGTTACACATGCACTTTGTTTCCTCCAGGTGTAAGAAAACCAGACCATAAGAAATCATCCACCTCATGATCGTTTTTTTTAAGTGAAAATTTATATTTTTGATCACATCATATCGCAATCATATAATCATAGTCAAATAATCACATTTGACCATAGCGTTCAGCCCTGGTGTAGTGGCTATATCGTGTATGATTGACTAGCCCGAAGTTACTGGGTTCAATCCCCGATGTCTGCAGTCAGTCAATGAGACTGCTGGCATTGTAGATGGTATAGATTGATTGTATATAGCTCGTATAGATCGATTGAACGGGCTGAATGATAAATGGCGCCTACCCGTATTTTCACTATGGATAAAAGTATCTGCTTGAATGACTCAAAATTGTCAAATGAGTCTTTTTTCTACAAGTCTACAAAATAAGAAAAAACAGCACAGGAGAAAAGAGAGAGGACCACGGATGAGTAAACAGAGGATTTCAAATTTATTTCCATCAAAGTCATCGTCAACTTAGGGATACATAGCTTACAAACGTGAGAAAGTTGCCTCGGAGAACACCACAGCGAACACAGTACCAACATGGGTGAAGGGGCCAAGGCCGTCCTGCAGGGGGCGCAGCCTCAGGGACCGGGGAGAAAGCGTCGTTACTGTGTAACAGCACGTTATCTGACGTTAACACAAAAGATAAGGAATGGCACGAATAATCTACTCATATAAATAAACATCTGGTGTCTTTCTGATTCAAGCTGGTGTTAAACTGTTCACCTATTTGTTTGAGAAAATATAAATAAATGATACGATGGTATAATCTGAACAAAGCACTGAACACCAGCCTTTCACCACGCCCCCTGTATCAGATCAAAGGTTTAACATACTGGGAGACACGCTTAATGTTTACCACAGCGTGATGTAATTTTGCTCTACAGCACAGTTCCCCTGGAGTATATATATTTCTTCATGTCATTAGTCAGGAATACGCGTTTCTAAAACAAATATTGACTTAAAGAGGTTTGTGCGCAATGAAGCTAGCCGAATTATTGCAATGCTGCCACCGTGTGGGCGAGTGGCGACCCTCTCTGAGGAGCTCCTAGGACCGTTCACCTGTCCTGCCAACAGCCTTCCCACTCCCACTCAAACCCCACCTCCTCTTTACTCAAACACCACTTTAGTGGTACAGAGCAGCCATAGGTGGGTCATGGATAGCTATGGATTGGTGTGTGTGTGTGTGTGTGTGTGTGTGTGTGTGTGTGTGTGTGTGTGTGTGTGTGTGTGTGTAGGGGGGGGGGGGGCAGGGCGGGGTCAGGTGACTTGACGGTAAAGTCAAAGACGACACAGTGGTACAGTTGGACTTTGAGAGCCCGGGGTACACCGGGGGAATCACAGTATCCACAGCCCGTCGGGGGTATTGCTCAATTTACTCTGTGGCAGAAGACAGAGAGAACTCTGTAGCTCTTATTGGAGGAGGAGGGGCCTGGGGGCCGTAGAGGAGAGCCTTCAGCATCCTCAAGTATCGCTTGAAATAAACAAGAGAGATACAGAGAGAGAGAGAGAGAGAGAGAGAGAGAGAGAGAGAGAGAGAGAGAGAGAGAGAGAGAGAGAGAGAGAGAGAGAGAGAGAGAGAGAGAGAGAGAGAGAGAGAGAGAGAGAGAGAGAGAGAGAGAGAGAGAGAGAGAGAGAGAGAGAGAAAAAAACAGGCAGAGAAAGAGAGAGAGAAACCGCTAAACATAAGTATTAAATCCATCACTAAATGTATAAAGTAAAAAAGCCTCTATATTTTTACAACATAAATAAATAAATCAGAAAAAGAGAAAATGTGTGTTTGTGTGTGCTTGTGTGTGCGTGCTGTCATGTACAGCACACACAATTGTTTACAACCTAACTTCTTCACATGTACAATATATGGCACTGATAATAATCATCATCTTCATCATGTCATAATCATCAGAAAATAATTCAAATTCAAATGAAAAGAAAAAATAAATAACGATTATAAACCAAAAACCCTGGTGTGTTTATTTTCTGAACGAATACTCTGTTGTTAAGCTGCTGGTCGGAGAGATGAGCCACAGATGAGACGTCCAACGGAATGAAACTACAGGTCCTCACGGACTGAGGGAAGACTCTTCTGAACAACTCAGCAAGCTGGCCAAGTATCCAAGTATACACTATGGACAAAAAGCTGAGCGGGTATACAGCAGGCCGCTGATACAACCCTCTACTGGGGGCAAAGAGACCTAGACCTACAGAGAGAGAGAGAGAGAGAGGGGGGGAGAGAGAGAGAGAGAGAGAGAGAGAGAGAGAGAGAGAGAGAGAGAGAGAGAGAGAGAGAGAGAGAGAGAGAGAGAGAGAGAGAGAGAGAGATAAGGTTGGCTGAGAATAAGAAGTATAAGACCTTTAACTGGTAGTGTGAAAACACCTTCCGGAACAACATCCTGATCCACCAGAGTGCTTCTTGAATTTAAAATCCACAGCACAATGTCGATATGCATGCTGTTGGGCTACTTCTACAAAGGTCTCTATTTACACAATCTTACAGCTATATGGTTCTGTCCTGAGCATGAAGCTGGCAAAGAAACGCAGTGTGTGTGTGTGTGTGTGTGTGTGTGTGTGTGTGTGTGCGTGCGTGCGTGCGTGCGTGTGTGTGTGTGTGCGTGTGTTTGTCTATGTGTTTGTGCGTTAACATGTGTGTGTGCAAGCAGGACATTTACTACATGAACAGAAGCGATGTATTGTATATCATGACACATTATTCAAATTTCAAGAGCAAAAGCAAAAGCTGTTTAGTACAAATTGAACAGAACAAATACCGCGATAGCGAGACTGAGAACCACTGAGAGGCTCTGAGAACCACTGAGAGGCTCTGAGAGACTCTGAGAGACTCTGAGAGACTCTGAGAGACTCTGAGAACCACTGAGAGGCTCTGAGAACCACTGAGAGACTCTGAGAACCACTGAGAGACTCTGAGAACCACTGAGAGGCTCTGAGAACCACTGAGAGGCTCTGAGAACCACTGAGAGACTCTGAGAGACTCTGAGAGACTCTGAGAGGCTCTGAGAACCACTGAGAGACTCTGAGAGACTCTGAGAGGCTCTGAGAACCACTGAGAGACTCTGAGAGACTCTGAGAGACTCTGAGAACCACTGAGAGACTCTGAGAGGCTCTGAGAACCACTGAGAGACTCTGAGAGACTCTGAGAGACTCTGCCCGTTGACTCAATAAAAAAGGAATCAAAGTCGTTCTACTTGACACAGTTAGGTCTCCCGGTGAGCAACACCAAGAGTCTACAGCCAACCGTAATGCACCTAACACTTCACATCTCTAGGTGGATGTACCACCACCACCACACGCCACCGTGTTAGTCAAGACGAAAACAAACAAAGCAACACAAGGCCTTCACCGGGGGCCGGACTGGGTCGGAACCAAAGGAACCCTAACACAAAACACTCAGGTAAGAGAGCTAAGACTGCCTCCGGGAGATGGAGCGAATGCTGACAGAAGACGGGTTTGAGAGCAGGGCTGGGGGAGCAGAGTCTGAGTGACCATGCTAGCAGCTAATTTACAGTGTGCAGGAGGTAAGTAGAGGGGAGGAAGGGGGAGGGGGAGTAGGGGTCAGGCTAGGCCCCGGGGGGGGGGGGGGGGCAGCGGGGGGGAGGGCGAGAGAGCGGGGGACTAACCCTGCTCACCCTCAGCCTCAGACTCTACCGACAGCGGGTCCGGTGTGTCTCCATTGCAACGCGACGCGGGCTGAGCTCCGCCCGGCTCCCCGGGGGCCTCTACCTCTACCTCTACCTGGGCTGCGCCCACGTCCCCCCCGGCGCCGCTCTCTGTCACCGTGACAGCCGGGGTAACCATGGCACCCGGGTCGGTGACGCCGACGGCGGCGGCGGCCTCCGTGTCTACCGGTTCCACCGCCACCGCTGTGGACGTGGCTCCCATCGGTGTGGGGCTTGGGGCCCGGGACTCGCCCTGCTCCCCCGGGGCCCGCAGGCGCTTCATGATGGTGGTGACCCGCACGGCTTTCTGAGGGGGGAAGAGGAGGAGGAGGAGGAGGAGGAGGAGGAGGAGGAGGAGGAGGAGGAGGAGGAGGAGGAAACATAACTCAGAAAGCAACCCCGGTAGAATCATCAACAACAGGGTTAACGTACTTGGATGTAAACGACTTGGTAGTGAATGTGAAAAAGTGTCAGGAGGAGCCGAAGCCTACCTTCCACTTAGCCTTAGCAAAGTTCTTCTCTATCTGAGCGCAGACATTCTCCTTGATGTTCTTATCCGAAGCCGCTCCGCCGGAGATCCTAGGAGAAGATGGAGTTAATGTAAAAAAAAAAAAGCCATTTGTGCATCCTTGGTTTGATGGTTTCAGTGTGGAGCTGCAGAGACCCTGCTCCGCCAGAGACCGTGTCCACTCACCACTCGTGGTTGATGGCCTCCTGGGCCGTAAGTCTCTGGTCCTGATCCACGTCCATCAGACGAGCCACCAGACTCTTGGCTGGTCGAAGAAATCACACACACACACACACACACACACACACACACTAATTAAGTTTATTCATGTTGCGGAAGCTTTTGCACACCAATAGACAAGGAGGCTGACACACGGTTTGACATGTTGACCCAACAAGCGGCCGGCATGCAGCTTGTTCAGGACACACGGACGGTACCTGAGTCAGAGATGTCGTCCCAGTAAGGAGAGTCAAACTCATAATCTCCCGCCAGGATCTTCCTGAAGAGGTTCTTATCGTGGTTTTCGTAATCTTCATCGTCGGTTTCGTCGTAGAACGGAGGGTTGCCCGACAGACTGCAAAAAAAGCAACGTGAAGAAGATAAGAATGCATTAAATTAATAAATGATAAAAAAACACAACCACATCCACACCATTCCTGAGGCAATTAAAGTGTGAAATGAGGTTGCCTGCATTAAAGTGTGGCTGTGGTCGTGTGAATTCACAGTCCATACCGATCATTTTAATTCCTCCGCAATAGCTACCCCCTTCTTTAGAAATCGTCTTATCACTCTTCGCAATCCTGAAGCAGTTATATGGAATGTGATTGTGGAGCTCCCACATATCACATAATGACAGAGAGCCCACCCCCCCCCCACTATAGGAACCATATCTACTCTCCATCTCAACAGCAATGTGTGTCCGTCAGCCAGGTTACTGTTGGAGGGAGACAGGAGAGTCAGGAGCACTTACAGGATGTACATGATGACGCCCATGGCCCAGCAGTCCACCGGCCGGCCGTACCTCTGCCTGCCAACCACCTCGGGCGCTAGGGGAGGAGGGGAGCACAAAGACAATACAAGCTACGGCTAATAATGTCTGACACGCTCCAATAACACGGCGGTGACACGCTATATCCCTGGGAAATGTTCTGGAAGGGAGAAGAAGCTCCTTATCAGGACGGACGGAAGGGAAAGTGGCCAGGTGTAATGCCCGTAGCGGAGCTGTCTGGCTCCAGTAAGAGGAGGGCGATATTAACACACCAGGGCCCCACTGGGGCCGTACGCAGTATGTCTGCGCTGCAATAACTGACTCAATCTAATCAACGCTCACTAATGGTATCGCGGTTTGAGTCCATGAAAAATGCTCTATAAAAGAAACATATTATCATTATTATTATTATTATTATTATTATTATTATCATTTTGAAGTAAATCTAAAGAGTAATAAGAAGTATACAATCAAATCTGAAATAGGAAGTTACTGTAAGTAAAATGAACTCATTGGAGTGAACATTTGGTGCATTTGGTTAAACTCCTCCACTGACAGCTTTCCAAGGGACGAATCCTCCCTCGCTCTGAAAGCTCTTTCTTAAACGGGCCAGGGTTCAGACTCTATTACTGCTCCCATCAGGTAGACTGCAGGGTTCAGACTCTATTACTGCTCCCATCAGGTAGACTGCAGGGTTCAGACTCTATTACTGCTCCCATCAGGTAGACTGCAGGGTTCAGACTCTATTACTGCTCCCATCAGGTAGACTGCAGGGTTCAGACTCTATTACTGCTCCCATCAGGTAGACTGCAGGGTTCAGACTCTATTACTGCTCCCATCAGGTAGACTGCAGGGTTCAGACTCTATTACTGCTCCCATCAGGTAGACTGCAGGGTTCAAACTCTATTACAGAAAAAGAAGCAGACTGAATCCCTCTGTGAGTGAACCGGCTCCACGCGGGACATGAGGAGGGCGTGACTTGAGGGGGTGTGTTGCATCTCTTGGATGCACTTTGTCTGCTCTTCTGTTTGAGCTATGAACTTATGTCCTCTATACTGTGTTAAAAGTGTATGTATTTGCAGCCTTTATGTCTGAGACTATTCTCCCTAGTCCTCTTGAATGTTGAGATAAATAAATATTGGTAAATGGCTAGATCTATATATATTAACCTCTGCCATGGAAGATGGGCCGGAGGTTATGTTTTCACCACTCTCTGTTTGTCTGTTTGTTCGTTTGTTGGTTTGGATAACTCTGTACGTTGTTGTGAACAAAATTGGACAAGGTCCAAGTTAGGACTAGGTAGCTCGATTATTATAATATATAGACATTTGTCTGGATACGAATCTGGGTCGATTTTGGTGTGGCGGAGGATAGTTCATATTAAGATGTCCTTATGGAGGGGGAAAAGCCTTCAGTGGTGTAGTGTGGAGGTGGAGGATGTGATGAAGCAGATGAAGAGTGTGTACCCAGGTACTCCGGGGTACCGCAGGGGTCCTTGATCAGGCCGTTCTCCAGCTTGGCCAGATGGAAGTCACTGATGACGATCTTTGAGTGCTTCAGCCGGTTGTAGTACACCAAGTTCTCCAGCTGGGGGGGGAAGGGGTGGACAACATGGAGGTGATGGCACAGAAAGGTGACCTCTTAACCAATAACCAAACCCTGAAGCCCAAATCCTAACACCTTACCCTTAAATAGACCCATACAACTTTACACATTACACTGCATAAAGTGAGGCGCCAGTACTTCAGGGTTTGATCCTAGCACCCTAACCCATGTGCTGAGGTGTCCCTAACAAAGGCACCTCACCCTAACTCAGCTGGCTGTCGCCTTCATGGCTGACACCGCTGCCAGTGTATCAATGTGTATGACTGGGTGAATGTGAGGCATAACTTGTAAAGCGCTTTGGTTAAAAGCTATTTATGAATGCATTTACCATTTAAAGTGATATTCAGTGTTGTTATGACTAACTTTTATCATTCAGGCTTAATGTACAGAGTTCCAGAAGGAGTTTGTGAACACAGCGTGTGTTCGTGTGTGTGTGTGTGTGTGTGTGTGTGTGTGTGTGTGTGTGTGTGTGTGTGTGTACCTTGAGGTTCCTGTGTACGATGTGGAGAGAATGGAGGTAGGCCACAGCCTCCAAGACCTGCCTCAGCACGTTGCTGGTGTCTCTCTCGGAGTAGTAGCCCTGGTCCAGGATCCAGTCAAACACCTCCCTGCCTGTCGCCCTGGTGGAACAAGAGAGAAAACACGTTCACATTTACTACATTTTTTTAGCGGACACTTTCCTCCAAAGTGACTAATAAGTGAAGCAGAAAACACTCAAGTACAATTTGAACTGCTGTATGACCAAGTTTGTAAAAACACAGAGTGGACAGAGTGCGAGAGTATCTACAGACGGTCAATGTTAGTAGATATTTTTGTTAGGTAATAATTGTTATTTTATTAGTGCATAATAGCACCACTCAGTTTATGAGATGCGGTGGGTCTCAAGAGCTCAGGTTTGTTAATGTTCAGCAAATGTTTCCGACGTCTAAATGTCATGGCCTGTGCAGAGAGATAAACCCGAATGCAGAGAATCAGACTCAGGGTCGGTGCAAAGGTAAGCTTTAGCTTACATAGCTTACAAAGCAGAACAAGGCATCAACAAACTGGGGCAGAGTCGAGGGAACTTAACGACAAGGAACTACTAATGAACACAGGTGGCACACATTACACTAACAACACACTGGAGTAGGGTTGGGGCAGGATGGTTACAGTGCCCCCCCCCACCACCCTGTCAAGGCTAAATAGCTCAAACTCAGGAACAGGGCTAGGCAGGTCAGGAACAGGAACAAGGCTAAGCAGACTAGGGAGCCTCGCTCCCCAGCGAGGCTGGGGAGCAGGGGAGCGAGGCTGGGGAGGGAGGCTGGGGAGCAGGGGAGCGAGGCTGGGGAGCGAGGCTGGGGAGCCAGGCTGGGGAGCCAGGCAGGGTAGTCAGGGAGCGAGGCTGGGGAGCGAGGCTGGGGAGCGAGGCTGGGGAGCGAGGCAGGGTAGTCGGGGAGCGAGGCTGGGGAGCAGGGAGCGAGGCTGGGGAGTGAGGCTGGGAAGCTAGGGAGTAAGGCTGGGGAGCGAGGCTGGGGAGCGAGGCAGGGTAGTCGGGGAGCGAGGCTGGGGAGCAGGAAGCGAGGCTGGTGAGCCGGGGAGCGAGTTCTACTCAGAAAACTACATCTAGCAACACCTGCATCTACAAAAATCGTATCATTTTCTTTGCATGCAGGCGTCTGCCCTGCTCTCTGATGTTACTCCTCATGACTGCTATTCCCTCGGAGGAAAAGAGGAGAGGAGAGGAGCATCGTACATAAAGCAGGAGCGCTACGGTACCAAAAAGACCCACATCGAATTCCCAGAGAACACACGTCGACGAGAACACGAAGAAAGCGGGAAGAAGGAATTGTATCTGAATACCAAATGAGCTCAGTTTCAGTTCTGAGCCCGTTTCTCATATCTACAGGGCCCCAGGCTAAATCAACCCCCCCCCACACCCCCATGAGTGTATACTCAACATTGTTGCTGCTGTATAGCCACCCCACCACCACCACCACCCCACCACCCCACCACCACCACCACCTTTAGCACCGTGAGCCCGAACCAGCGACTCACAGTTCCAGAAATAGGAAGTATTCTTTTCTGGTTTCGTAGACGTCCACCAGCTGCAGGATGTTAGGGTGCTTCACCCTGCGTCGTGAGAGGGGGGGGGAGAAGAGAGAAGAGAGAGGGAGATGGAAGGGGGAGAAGAGTGGGGGAGACGGAAGGGGGAGAGGAGTGAGGGAGATGGAAGGGGGAGAGGAGTGAGGGAGATGGAAGGGGGAGAGGAGTGAGGGAGATGGAAGGGGGAGAGGAGTGAGGGAGATGGAAGGGGGGAGACGGAAGGGGGAGAAGAGTGAGGGAGATGGAAAGTGGGAGATGGAATGCGGGGGGGGGGGGGAGAGACAGAGAAGTGGGTGAGAGGAGACAGAATAGAAGGGGGGAGGTGGAGGGAGATATGGAAGAGAGAGGTGGGAAGAGACAGAGGTGGGAGGAGAGAGAGAGAAAGAGAAAGAGAGAGAGCGAGGGGGTAAGAGGCAGGAGAAAGACAGAGTGATGGAGAATGGAGGATGACAGACGGAGAGAGTGGAAGAGGGAAAATAAATGTGTTTTAGGTCAAGTTGCATCACTGCGAGAGATGGATGCTTGACATGCAACAACACTCATGAAGTCTGAACTCAATATTAAAGAAACATGAAGCAACAGTGACAAAAATGTGATAAAAAAATACCAGTGATAAAAGACTCAAGGCAAGACCCGATGATAGAATCTCTCAATACATCCTAATGTCCGACAAGGACAGCCAATGGGTTGAGTATAAGACAGAAGCTGAATTTAGCCATTAGAGCTACACTGCAAAGGCACATTAACACAAAATAAGCTGCGATATTTGGGGTTATTAACCGTCGATAATGAGCCTTGTGCCTGTTAGCCAAGCCTTTGTAATGAGACACTCAAAATCCTCCCAGCGCCACTTTCGCCGGGATTTCAATTGAAATATCAGGCCGCTAAAGAAGGTCACTTTAAATGGCATTCACATCCCATTAGCTTCTTTGACGCCCCTACCGCTTAACGTTTATTTTATATTTTGTCTGCCACCTGTAACGAATGATTCGATAAGACCCATGTTATGCTAATGCTGCTAATTTTCCACTCCAATGCACGCTGATGACGCCACGGGCCCAATGTAATGAATGTGTCAGATAGAACAACCTATACTGTATATATATATATATATATATAATATACCTCTCCGGGAACCATCACCTTATCGTGGTGGAGAGGTTTGGGTGTCCCTGTGAACCTGAGAGCTGTGTTGTCTGGAGCCTAGTGCTCCTGGTAGGGTCTCCCATGGCAGATTGGTCTCAGGGGAGGGGCCAGACTAAGAATGGTTCAAAGACTTCAATGGACAAAAAAACGAGAATTGAGGATACCCTGCCCGGAGGAAGCCCGGGGCCCCTTTCCGGAGCTAGGCCTGGAAAGAGGGCCCGTAAGCGAGCGCCTGGTGGCCGGGTTAGCCACGGAGCCCGGTCGGGCATTGCCCGAAAAAGCAACGTGGCCATTTCTCCTTCCCGCGGACCCACCACCTACGGGAAGAACCACTGGGGTCGGGTGCACTGCCAGTTAGGCGGCAGTGAAGGCAGGGGGCATCGACGGACCAAACCCAGCCAACAGAGACTGGCTTTGGGGACGTGGAATGTCACTTCTCTGGGGGGGAAGGAGCCTGAGCTGGTGCGGGAGGTGGAGCGCTACCAATTAGATTTGGTGGGGCTTACCTCTACGCACAGCACTGGCTCTGGAACTAAACTCCTGGATAGGGGTTGGACTCTTTCTTTCTCTGGAGTTGCTCAGGGTGTGAGGCGCCGGGCGGGTGTGGGGATACTCACAAGTCCCCGGCTGAGTGCCGCTTTGTTGGAGTTTACCCCGGTGGACGAGAGGGTCGCCTCCCTACGCCTTAGGGTCATGGGAGGGAAAACTCTGACTGTTGTTTGTGCCTATGCACCAAACAACAGTTCGGAATATCCCGCCTTCTTGCACACCCTGGATGGAGTCCTGCATGGGGCTCCTGAAGGGGACTCTATAGTCCTCCTGGGAGACTTCAACGCACACGTGGGTAACGATGGGGAAACTTGGAGGGGCGTGTTGGGGATGAACGGCCTACCTGATCTGAACCGGAGTGGGGTTTTGTTATTGGATTTCTGTGCTAGTCATGGATTGGCCATAACAAACACCATGTTCAAACATAAGGATGCTCATAAGTGTACATGGTACCAGAGCACCTTAGGCCGAAGGTCAATGATCGATTTTGTTATCGTATCATCTGGCCTGAGGCCGCATGTTTTGGACACTCGGGTGAAGAGAGGGGCAGAGCTGTCAACCGATCACCATCTGGTGGTGAGTTGGGTAAGATGGCGGGGGAAGCCTCTGGACAGACCTGGTAAGCCCAAACGTGTAGTGCGGGTGAACTGGGAACGTCTGGTGGATGCCCCTGTCCGGGAGACCTTCAACTCACACCTCCGGCGGAATTTTTCGGGCATCTCTGTGGAGGCTGGGGGCATTGAGCCAGAGTGGTCTTTGTTCAAAGCTTCTATTGCCGAAGCTGCGGTTGAGAGTTGTGGCCTCAAGGTCATTGGTGCCTCAAGGGGCGGCAACCCTCGGACTTCGTGGTGGACACAGGTGGTCAGGGAAGCCGTCCGGCTGAAGAAGGAGGCCTTCCGGGCTATGTTAGCCTGTGAGACTCCGGACTCGGTTGCGAGGTATCGACAGGCCAAGAGGACGGCAGCCTCGGCTGTAGCGGAGGCAAAGCAGCGGGTGTGGGAGGAATTCGGAGAAGCCATGGAGAAGGACTTTCAGTCGGCACCAAAGCGTTTCTGGCAAACAATCCGGCGCCTCAGGAGGGGGAAGCGTGGGTCCATCCAAGCTGTGTACAGTAAGGGTGGGACATTGCTGACCTCAACTGAGGAGGTGATCGGGCGGTGGAAAGAACACTTTGTGGAACTTCTTAACCCAACTACACCCTCAATGGTAGAGACAGAGCTGGAGGATGAAGGACGGCAAACATCAATCTCCCTGGAGGAAGTCACTGCGGTAGTCAAACAACTCCGCAGTGGCAAAGCCCCAGGGGTTGATGAGATCCGTCCAGAAATGCTAAAGGCTCTGGGTGTTGAGGGGCTGTCATGGATGACACGTCTTTTCAACATTGCGTGGAAGTCTGGGACAGTGCCTGAGGAGTGGCAAACGGGGGTGGTGGTACCCCTGTTCAAAAAGGGTGACCAGAGGGTGTGTGCCAATTACAGGGGTATCACATTACTCAGCCTCCCTGGGAAAGTCTACTCCAAGGTGCTGGAAAGGAGGGTTCGGCCGATAGTCGAACCTCAGATTGAAGAGGAACAATGCGGATTCCGCCCTGGTCGTGGAACAACGGACCAGCTTTTCACTCTTGCAAGGATCCTGGAGGGGGCTTGGGAGTATGCCCATCCGGTCTACATGTGTTTTGTAGATTTGGAGAAGGCATATGATCGGGTCCCTCGGGAAATACTGTGGGGGGTGCTGCGGGAGTATGGGGTGCGGGGGTCATTGTTGAGGGCCATCCAATCTCTCTACTCCCAAAGCAAGAGCTGTGTCCGGATTCTCGGTACAAAGTCAGGCCTGTTCTCAGTGGGTGTTGGCCTCCGCCAGGGCTGCGCTTTGTCACCCATCCTGTTTGTGATTTTCATGGACAGGATTTCAAGGCGTAGTCATGGAGGGGAGGGGTTTCAGTATGGTGGGCTCAGGATTGAATCACTGCTGTTTGCAGATGATGTGGTCCTGTTTGCGTCATCAGTATGTGACCTTCAGCACTCACTGGATCGGTTTGCAGCAGAATGTGAAGCGGCTGGGATGAGGATCAGCACCTCCAAATCTGAGGCCATGGTTCTTAGCAGGAAACCGGTGGATTGTCTACTCCAAGTAGGGAGGGAGTCCTTATCCCAAGTGAAGGAGTTCAAGTATCTCGGGGTCTTGTTCTCGAGTGAGGGGAGGATGGAGCGTGAGATTGACAGGAGAATAGGTGCAGCGGGAGCGGTATTGGGTGCACTTTGGCGCACCGTTGTAACCAAAAGAGAGCTGAGCCAGAAGGCAAAGCTCTCGATCTACCGATCAGTCTTCGTTCCTACCCTCACCTATGGCCATGAGCAATGGGTAATGACCGAAAGGACGAGATCGCGAATACAAGCGGCCGAAATGAGTTTCCTCAGGAGGGTGGCTGGTATCTCCCTGAGGGATAGGGTGAGAAGCTCAGTCACTCGTGAGAGACTCGGAGTAGAGCCGCTGCTCCTTCGCGTAGAAAGGAGCCAGTTGAGGTGGTTCGGGCATCTAGTAAGGATGCTTCCTGGTCGCCTCCCGAGGGAGGTTTTCCAGGCACATCCAACTGGGAGGAGACCACGGGGCAGACCGAGGTACAGGTGGGGTGATTACATCTCCACACTGGCCTGGGAACGCCTCGGGATCCCCCAGTCAGAGCTAGTCGATGTTGCCAGGGAGAGGGAAGTTTGGAGTCCCCTGCTGGAGCTGCTACCTCCGCGACCCGATTTCGGATAAGCGGGAGAAGATGGATGGATGGATGGATATATATAATATATATATAATATATATATATATATATATATACAGTACATGTACAGTACAGTATTTGAATTATTTTATATATATATTATTATTATTATTTATTTTTTTTATGTATATATACAGTACATATATATATATATATTTTTGCTATATTTTATATATATATATATTAAATACATATATCAAAAAATATAAATATCTTAAAAATATATATATATATATATATAAAATATCTAATAATTTATTTATTTAATATTTATATTCATATATATATATATCAATTTGATATATATATATATATATATATATATATATATAATACATATATCAAATATTAATTCGTTTTCAGTTGATTAAGGATTCATTAAAAAAAAAAAATGATATATATATATATATATAATATAAATATATATATATAAAATATATATATATGTATATATATATTATTTTAATTGTTTTTCTCTATATATAGTACATATATATATATATGTTTTGCAATATTATATATATATATTAAATACGTATATCAAATAAATATATATATATATAAATATCTTAAAAATATATATATTTATATAAAATATATACATATATAAAATAAATAATAATATTTATTTATTTAATATTTATATTAATATATATATAAATTTGATATATATATATATATATACATAATACATAGATCAAATATGAATTCGTTTTCAGTTGATTAAGGATTCATTTTAAGGCCACAAATATCTTGGTGAGAGAGCAGGGATGTGGATGTGTAGATGCAGCGGTCCATCCTGTGGGTTAACGATCGCAGAATGACCAACAGCCAGGATGGAGACGTACATTTTCAAGATGAGGATCTCATTTTTTGCCGCCTTGCGAACTTTCCTGCCGTCCTTCTTCAGGAACTTTTTACAAGTGAACATTTTCAGCGAGGTTTTGTCCTTGGCTCTGAAGATCTCGCAGAACTCCTCTCTGTGAAGACATGAAGGCATCATCACTTCATTGTATCAGATAGAACGCATTAGCAATAGCATTAGCAATATTCCAAGCAACTTGCCGTCAGTATTTAAAGGCCTGAACATTTGTTATTACAATATGCAGCAGGGGGAGAGGGGGCATGAAAGGCAGACCCCCTAACCCTAACTGCTCCTGACGTGTGTCTCCTTGCATGGCTGACTCCGCCCTCGGTGGTTGTGTGTATGAATGGCTGACTGTGAGGCAGAACTTGCAAAGGAGGACAGCTCATCACTGGCCAACCACCTGTGTCTTTCCCCAGATATGTGGAGATGAGTGTTTTACAGTATACATGACTATGCTATGTATACATATATATATATATGTATAGTTAGTGTACGCTTCTGTTCCAAAACACAGACAGGTGTATGTTTGGCATTTTGATTAGATAATAATAATACTTACGATTTGACAATCTGTCCCAGATCATATTTATCGGTGACCTCTGTAGGACTGTTATAATCCTTCTTGTCTCCAATTGTTAGACAGCCAAACGGCATAGCTGCTCCTGACCTGAGGAGAGGCATAAAGACAGACAGGGGGAGAGAGAGAGAGAGAGAGAGAGAGAGAGAGAGAGAGAGAGAGAGAGAGAGAGAGAGAGAGAGAGAGAGAGAGAGAGAGAGAGAGAGAGAGAGAGAGAGAGAGAGACAGAGAGAGAGAGAGAGAGAGAGAGAGAGAGGGGGGGGGTGGGTGGGCAGAAAGGCGAGTTCAATAAAACAAGACGGAGAGAGAGAGGCAAGACGGGCGAGTTAAGTGTGCGAGTGCCGAGGGACCGCCTGGAAGTATGGAGTAACAAGCTACACAAATCTGAGCCGGTGTTATGTTCTGCCATCCAGCATCCTGGCCGGCTAATGATGTCCCCTTCGCTCCAACGCCTCCCCACAGACCAGGTGATGACTCGCCAAGCGCGTAGCATAGCGGACAGCCTGCTTCCAGTAGTACCCCCCCCCCCCCCCCCCCCCACCAAAAATAAAAAAATAAGCATCATCCTCCTTCTTGTACTTAAATGAAGGCTGTGAAACAGAATATTATACCAAAGAATTACATGCATGTGGGAGAGAGAGAGAGAGAGAGAGAGAGAGAGAGAGAGAGAGAGAGAGAGAGAGAGAGAGAGAGAGAGAGAGAGAGAGAGAGAGAGAGAGAGAGAGAGAGAGAAGGAGAAGGAGGGAGGAGAGAGAGAGAGGGAGACAGAGAGAGAGAGGTGGGATGGAGAGAGTACCAGAGAGACGGATAGAGGCTTGGAGAGGGAGAGACAGAGAGTAACAGAGAGAGAGAGAGAGAGAGAGAGAGAGAGAGAGAGACTAAATAAGGCGAGACAAGATGGTCCTCAAGACAAGACACTTAGTCTTGCTTCCGAGAACGATGTCGCCATGATATGTGGCTTCCGTTAGTTAGCTGGTTTGGAGCTGAGGAGAGGTCAGGTCCATCCCCTCTCCCCTGGCCTTCCGCTCTGCAATCCTCAGCAACAGGTGAACCATCTCCACTCCTCCCAGTGTGGAATTAAACCACTCTCTCTTTTCTCTCCCTCCGACAGCAGGAAGGATTGTAGGGTCAACTTCTACCGCTGATTTGTTACTTAGGGTTAAAGGCGTCAGGGCAGCCGAGCGGCTGCTGCTGTGTTCTCTTGAGGTTCCGGAGAAGGAAGAGCTTTTTCAGCCGCTTCTAGAGAAAGGAGCTGGGCAGCCAGCTGTGTGTGTGTGTGTGTGTGTGTGTGTGTGTGTGTGTGTGTGTGTGTGTGTGTGTGTGTGTGTGTGTGTGTGTGTGTGTGTGTGTGTGTGTGTGTGTGTGTGTGTGTGTGTGTGTGTGTGTGTGTGTGGCTGCGTGTGTGTGAGTGAGTTGTTTTTTTCCTTCCTCATATTCATCGTTTATAAATAATTTATACAAGACGTTAATCGCGCCATCTGTTCAAGTTACACATTTCAAGACAATAAATCAATTAAATACATAACTAAACAACAAACAACAGCCAAATAACACTAGCGGTTGGCGGTGCCATCAAAATGGAAGTACAAGCGGTTTGCGTTCAAAGGATTGAGCTTTGAGTCCCAAACCAAACCCATCCAATGGTCACTGAGGTCTGAGCGTACATGAAGGGCTTCCCCCATGGGCTCCCTCAGGTAGCAGGACCTCAGGTAGCAGAGAGAGACACCATTCATCCTCCCAAGCATGAATCTGCTCCTAATCTTAACTGGCAGTGCGTGACTGATGCCTCCATTTAAAGAAGCCTAGAGAGCAAGGCAGAGAGAGAGAGGGAGAGGCAGAGAGAGAGAGGGAGAGAGAGAGAGAGAGAGAGAGAGAGAGAGAGAGAGAGAGAGAGAGAGAGAGAGAGAGAGAGAGAGAGAGAGAGAGAGAGAGAGAGAGAGGAGAGCGAGAGAGAGAGAGAGAGAGAGAGAGAGAGAGAGAGAGAGAGAGAGAGAGAGAGAGGGAGAGGCAGAGAGAGGCAGAGAGCGAGAGAGAGAGAGAGAGTCAAATCATGTGTGAGATGGCAAGCCGCTCCAATGTGGCACCCCATGAACAGAGAGAGAGAGAGAGAGAGAGAGAGAGAGAGAGAGAGAGAGAGAGAGAGAGAGAGAGAGAGAGAGAGAGAGAGAGAGAGAGAGAGAGAGAGAGAGAGAGAGAGAAGGAGAGGCAAGAGAGAGAGAGAGAGGCATAGAGAGGGAGAGGCAGAGAGAGAGAGAGGAGAGAGAGAGAGAGAGAGAGAGAGAGAGAGAGAGAGAGAGAGAGAGAGAGGAGAGAGAGAGAGAGAGAGAGAGAGAGAGAGAGAGAGAGAGAGAGAGAGAGAGAGAGAGAATGAGAGGCAGAGAGAGAGAGAGAGGGAGAGAGAGAGAGAGAGAGAGAGAGAGAGAGAGAGAGAGAGAGAGAGAGAGAGAGAGAGAGAGAGTCAAATCATGTGTGAGATGGCAAGCCGCTCCAATGTGGCGCCCCATGAACAGGCAAGTCATCTAATTTTGATGACTCAACCGAATCTGAGACGTTTGAGAATATCGGGGATAAAAGCAGTCCTCTCTCTGAACTCTTCTGGGGGTTTTAAATCTTAAATTAGGTTTTAAATGATTTGTAATTAGTTGTTTCTCTCCTTTATATAGACATGCTCCCCTGCTCCAACACTCCTACCCCCCTCTTCCTCCCTCCCTCCCTCCCTCCCTCCCTCCCTCCCTCCCTCCCTCCCTCCCTCCCTCTCATTCTCTCCCTCTCCATCTCCCTTTCTCTGTCTCTCTCTTTCTCTCTCCCTCCCCCCCTCTTCCTCCATCCCGCTCTCCCTCTCTCTTCCTCTCCCTCTGTCTCCCTCTCTCTCTCTCTCTCTCTCTCTCTCTCCTTCTTCTTACCTCTACCTCTCTTTCGATCTCTCCCCCGCCGCTCTCTCTCTCTCTCTCTCTCTCTCTTGGGGACAGGAGACAGGAAGGTATCCACAAAGATAAGGTAAGATACTATAAAGTATGTTGATGATAGTAATGGTAAGGTTAACTATAATAATCTACGGTAAGGTAAAGATAAGGTATGGTAAGCTAAAGGTAATATACGTGCAAAGGTAAGATCAGGTCAAGTAAGGTATAAAAGTTGATTCAAATCGTTTCCTGCAGTGGGAACGTCACTCCCAGACCCCTGGACTCACCTTGGCCTCAAAACATTTGTCTCTGTGCTGGAGGTTCAGCTGTGTGACAAACAAGGTCCCTGGCCATTCCTCCGCTTCTTTAGACCAAGCAACCCGAGGAGAGGAAGTCACTGTCGCCACGGGTAACAAACACAACACTCAGCGCCTGTGGCCAGCGAGGAGCCTTCTGGCCACAGGGAACCATGATCTATGATCCCAATGAGACCTGTGTTCGTTCAGTCATCCGCAGCGCTGCAAACCTTCAGCCCAGACCTACGGCTGGCCTGCTACCAAGCCACTTGTTGACATTTAAATCAGTTGATGGTTGAAATCAATGAGGGACTCCTTTAGTGTGGAAAGACTTTGGGGGGGGGCGGGGGGGCAAACAGCGCTGGACGTTTAAACACAGCAGGGGGGGAGGGGTTGCTTTACCTGCCAGAAGGAAAAGATCAGCCATATGTTTGGGTTAATAGAACGTTTCTCTATGAGAGAGAACACACTCGCACAGATCCCACCAGGAGGCCCAAGGAAGGTCAGCTCACTAGTCCTGTACACACTCTCTTCTCACAATCTCTGTTCAAATGTCTGTCTGTCTGTCTGTCTGTCTGTCTGTCTGTCTGTCTGTCTACCTGTCTGTCTGTCTACCTGTCTGTCTGTCTGTCTACCTGTCTGACTATGGTAGACAGTCTAGCACAGTGGTTCCGTAACCCAATTTTCTTGCTCTGAAAATGTTTGCGACCCCATCTTCCTGCATCTGCTTCCACACAAATAGTTTGAACCCAATGAACATCTGCGGGTAATCCCACCTGTGAACGTAAGCACATGGCTCTGCTACACACCAAGTGATTCGGTGTAGTTTGCGTGTGGCTTTGAATCAGTATAAGTATTTGAGTCAGCATAAACATGACGTCTATGAGACCATCAAATAGCTAAAGCTTATGTCAGCAATCTCCCGGGACCCCATATGGATATCAGGCGGCCCCAAGTGGGTCCTGACCCCAAGGTTGGGAACCACTGGTCTTGAATAGGTAGAGAGAATAGTTTAAAGGACAAGTGCCACACTATGATGAAATATAAGGAAGTGTTGGCTGACAAAAAATGTTGTCAAAATGTTTTTCACTCAAAAGGAGCGGACGGAGCGGACCACGAGACGCGAGAAGCAGAACCAGTTTTATTAGAAAACGGGCCGAGCGTGAAGGTTCTCCTTTCAAGTAGCGTCCATGTGATCCATTTCCTGAGAGATGTCATTAAAGATGGGCTAGGATGGGGCTTGTCAGTTCTAATCAATATTAATAGCTAATCGAATTAATGCAGAGCACAGGAGCTGGATTTATTTCACCCGAGCGCCATCTCCGGGGAATTGAAACAACCACCAGCGGTGCTTTTTGCTCCAAAAAATTGATTCCAAATAATATTTACTTAAAGTAAATAAAGCGTAACTGCCGGCTCCAAACCGTATGATTCTCCCAGTGCACAAATAGAACAACGTGATGCATCTCTTGAGGCGTAATGGTGAAGAAGAGTGTCAGAGACGTTCATTAACTCACGTTAAAGTATACGGACGCAGAGTGAACCCGCCGGGGTTGCGGTAACGTGTTTTAGTCAACAAGGTCCACTCCACCCCAGGTCCAAGACCAAAACATCACGCGGGCATGGGATCCAGGGCGTCTCCCTCCCTGATAATTACCAGACCCGGTAGGCCCCGGGAGGGGAGATGGAGACGGGCTAATAGGCGGATGCGATGTATTATTTCACTGATACAGCAACAAGAAATAGCTTTAGTTCAAGTAATTCTCAGAGAAAAAAAAAAAAACCCTCGCTGGGGATGCTGTGTTTTTTCATGCCACCTCATCACCTCATCGCCTCATCCCCCTGCCTCATTAGTGCACAGCGCACACTAATTAGCCTCCTCAGAAGCCACTGGAGGAACGGCGGCTTCTCGGAAATTCTTGACGTTGAGGGGCTTTTTTTTTCTTTCTTTTTTAGCATAGACTGGGTTTGTTGGAGCAGTGATTTAACGGGTGCAACGATCTCTATTAGGGACCCGGCTCCTTCTAGAGGACCGGCGGATATATCTAAAAGGTTAGGGGGGGAGGGAGAGAGAGGGAGGGAGAGAGAGAGAGAGAGAGGGAGGGAGAGGGAGGGGGGAGGGAGAGAGGGGGGGGAGGGGGAGGGGGAGGGAGAGAGAGGGAGGGAGAGAGAGGGAGGGGGGAGGGAGAGAGAGAGAGAGAGAGAGAGAGAGAGAGAGGAGAGAGAGAGAGAGAGAGAGAGAGAGAGAGAGAGAGAGAGAGAGAGAGAGAGAGAGAGAGAGAGAGATGGATAGAAGATAGAAAGACAGGGAGGAGGGGGTGGGTAGAAGAGGGGGAGGGAGAGAGATGGAGAGAGGGGGAGGGAGGGAGAGAGAGGGAGGGGGGAGGGGGGAGGGAGAGAGAGGGAGGGAGAGAGAAGGAGGGGGGAGGGAGAGAGAGGGAGGGGAGTGAGAGAGAGGGAGAGAGAGGGAGGGAGAGAGATGGAGAGAGGGAGAGAGGGGGAGGGAGAGAGATCAAGGGGGAGGGTAGTGTGGACGCAGGGGAGCAGGTAAAGGAGAGAAACAACTAATTACGAATAATTCAGTGACGGGAACCAAACAAAAACAAATCGAATACAATAAATAAAGAAGCGTGTCAAAGAGTGACATGGGATCAGACCCTCATGCCACTGCTCCTATATTAACACCAAACTAACCGGGGGCACGACTGAACTAATGTGTCAGGGCTGGCTCCGACCCGCCTGGCACCGGGAGGCGGATGTCAGCGCCACATGCCCAGCAGCTTAATGACCACCGTGCTGTCTCCTCGCCACGGGCCTCCGTCTCAGGTCTCCACCTCGTAGTGGTCATAGCAGAAGAATAAGTAGGAGAGGCACACAGTGGCTCTCTCTAGGGTTCATTACTGCCACCCCAGCTCCTCGGGAGGGGATGGGGTGGGGAAGGGAGGGGAGGGGAGGGTAACGGACGTATTGATTGAGTTTTCCGGCGCCCCATCAAAAGGCAGTACGGTATTTGCGAGGAAAGTACAGGCTTGCCGTGGAGTCATAAACCACTTTCCTACAAAGCTGTGAAGCTGCCTTAAGCCGCAAATTATGCAACTTTAATGCTGTCCCTTATTCCAAGCTGTCAGAGTCTATTCACACGGTCATTCTGTCTCTCCGTTCATCTGTTTATTCACCCATTCATCACGCTACCTGCTCCTTCGTTCATCTCGTCTTTCATTCGCAGTACGTTGCAATCTGAGTATCACCGCGGTATTCTCCCAAGAGGCCTCTCGAAAGACTATAGCGGTTGAAGGATAAAACATCATAAAACTTCACTTTGGTTTTTGTTATTCTAATTGTGTTCCTCCCTTCCTGCTTGCCTCAGATCGCTCCAGTCCAAGGCTGAGTCTGACTTACGGCCCCAACCCTCTCTGTTCTACTGCTTCTTCACACGCTGAATGACCGCACTTTGTTGACAGCAGTGTTGCAAATGTATCGCTCTACTGTGTGTACGAAAATCCAACATATGTCTAAAGTCTAAATCTTTGTCCTTTGTCCAATCTTTGTCCCTTTGTTTGTGGACTATAGGGATCTGTGGATATCCATTTGGATTCTTGGATCAGTAAATACTGATCAGAACACATGAAATGGATTCAGCAAACGTTTGAATCAACCAAATGTGAATTCCCCTCATGACGTGTTGTAACAGGTGTATTCTTTCATGTGACTATACCGATAACCTGCTGCCAGGCAAAACATGAATTATCGCAAAAACCAAATTAAATGTCTCGCAAGTCAAGATGTCACGCGGTTATGTACATGGAAGCAATTAGGTGTGGCTAATGCAACGGTGTTACTGTCTAATGACATAGTGGTCTCCTTCTTCGGCCATCTTTGCCGTACCATATTCTAGGGCTTTTCCTCATATAACCCTTCTAGAGGAGACAGCCAAAGATCACCACTCAGAATAAATCACATTTCACAGCATTCACACTACAAGCTGTGGACCTGGACCTCATGTGGTCGGGCTCTGGGCCTGTTTGCTGCGCTGATGCAAAACCAAACTTCAACCTCAACGAATGACGGTGGTTTGGGTTCAGTAGAACTTTAAAGCTAAGCTGGTGTGTGTGTGTGACCATACGCACAATCACCTGATTCAGGATTCAGATATGGATACTGAGATCAGATAAGTGTGCCACATGCAACACGCCTCGGGGACAAAGGTTGCATTGAAGTAAAGGTTCTGTGTCCACAGAGGAGGAACCATATAGAGATGAGACATATAGTCCATATAGAGATGAGACATATAGTCCATATAGAGATGAGACATAGTCCATATATCTTTAGCCTCTCAGTCTGAAGATAAGTGCATGGCGAGCAACAAGATATACCAGCGTTCAATCAATCAATAAATCCATCAATCAATCAATCAATCAATCATCATATATATAGAGTTCAATCAATCATTCATCATATATATAGAGCAACCAATCACTTTAAAACCGCATGGACAGATGAGACGCTCGGTGGAGGGCCTGCTAGCATTGGTCCTGTATGGTATTTGAGCATAAATATTAATTGTATTATTGTGTTTGGGGACAAAAGTCAGCTTTACTTTGTATGACAACTAATTTGTCCCGTGAGAGAGTGACAGTATTTCAGGAAATATATATACAGTATATATATATATATATATATATATATATACACACGCACACATATACAGTATATTCAAAGACAGACAGACACATACACACACACACACACACACACACACACACACATATAGTTATGTATATATACAGTATATATAAACAGTATATGTATATACTGTATGTATGCGGCCGGATGCGGCCGCAGTGCCTAACTGTAGCCCCTGGATGGTCGCTCCTGTCCAAAGGGCTTTGGTTTAACATCGCTCAGTGGAGGAAACCGCTGACTAAAGGGGGCATATGTGTGTGTGTGTGTGAGACGTCTATTTGAGGTGAAAGTTGTGGGAGGCATCCATTAGCATAGGATGGACCGGGTTAACCGCAGCTCTGAAGGTCTCCAAGGCAAGCTCCCGTAACACAGTTCGGTAACACGCTGCACCCTGGGTTAACCACAGCCGCTCTTGGCTGAGACCCAACACAAGCTGGTGTAACACACTGCACCTCCCCCTGGGAGCCTGACTTGCTGACAACCCAGCAGGGAGAGAACACACACACATATGCATGCACATATACACAGACATATGCATGCATATAGTCGTATATACACATATGTGTAAGCACACACACCTCACACACACGCATGCACGCAGACACACAGTACACACACACACACACACACACCCACACACACGTGCCAGCACATTTGGGGTCAATATAGTCCAATATAGTGGTTTGTTCTACAGTACAGCTGCTCGACGTGTGCGTCACTAATGCAGAGCAGCTGCCGGATACATTCAGTCTAACAAACATACAAATAACAATAATTGTGTAGAATAACTTCTACTCCAGTTTGTATGACATCTGGCCAGTTTGACAGGTCAAACCCATATAGCAACGCTCGAGTTCTTGCGCAAATATATATTTAATAGGCACATTTAGAATAAACTGAAAGGACTGAAACTGTGAAATGTGGAATCATGGGTGAATTCCCTCCAGGCATCCAATGACAATCCTAGTGTGTACAGGAAGTGATCCACTCTATACCAGCCTCGTCTCAGGCCAACGCGGTGAAGTTACCCGCAAGGCTAATTTAAATTATATTTAAATTCAGGTCCACTGCTTCACCGAACACATACCATAAGGAATGTTGACATCCCCATAAACCACTTTACGCCACGGTCGGAAAATAAATAACCGCCTGACTAAGGTTTATAAGGTCCGGAGCAGAGATGCTACAGGGCAGTAAATCTACACACAGCCATCAATGCAGCCCTGGAAGCACAGAGAGAGAGAGAGAGAGAGAGAGAGAGAGAGAGAGAGAGAGAGAGAGAGAGAGAGAGAGAGAGAGAGAGAGAGAGAGAGAGAGAGAGAGAGAGAGAGAGAGAGAGAGAGAGGGGGAGGGAGAGAGAGAGAGAGAGAGAGAGAGAGAGAGAGAGAGAGAGATGCCGCCTGTTTTCTGTAACCACAGATTTGGAAGGTAATGTGACTGTATGCACCAGAGTTGAACCGCACCAGAAGGAGAGCCCAGGCCCCAGGGGGTCCTGGGCAGACGCCGTGCCGTCCCGTCTGCACGCTGTGTGACCAAACGCTGGCGTGCATTTGTGACCTTTCTCGTATCTTATCTACATAGGTACTATGTAATTGTCTCGTTAAGCGGGAAGAAAGCTAGGCTCTCGGTGTAGCAGCGTGTCTCTTATTAGTGTTAACAAAGCACCTCCCTCATCCCTTAGCCCTGTTCAATGTTTGATTCCGTGTGTGTTTTGTTTTTTGGCCATCACATCCTGGGAGAGAAGCACTAACACCGCCAGCCTTCCAGAAGCACAACAACAACAATATACTGTATACAGCTGCCCTTTCCAACGGTCATACGTCACGTCTGAGAACGTCTGTGCGTTGCAGGCTATTAGGACGTGTAGCTATGCTGAATTATGCTGTCAGCGTTTCCCGCAATAGTGCGAAGTTAAGCCGGCATCCCACGCGTTGCTTCTCCGTCTCGCCCCCCGTCGAGGCCCAAACCTGCGGCGACTCCGTCTCTCATCCCACACCCGGTTCCCTCTATCGGCCTCCTGTCCCTATGATCCTCTGATCGCACGTTACCAGAGAGGGGAGGGGAGGAAAAAAACTATTGAGTCAGCGCTTTATCTGGCCGTCCCCAGTAGGGAAACAGAAAATACATTCAGGAGTGCACTAAGCGTTTTTAAAAGAGCATTTGCCGCGGCGTGAGGATCTGGCTGCGGCATGATGGTGGGAATGACTCAACTCTCTGGAGACGAGTCTCCGGAAAGAACCGCTCACATCGGGTCATCGCTTCTCTTTTCAGAAAGCGGTATGTCGAAGGTTCAATGAAAAAAAAAAGGAACAAACAACAACAACCACATTTCTATCCATCTGTCGCCTCTTTATAGGATAACTCCCGGAAGACGGATCGAAATGCAGGAAGAAAAACAGGACATGGTCGGCCTGCCGTCATCCAGGGATGAAAAACCACCGTCCAACAGGCGGGTTTCACACGGACCGGGCTGTAACGCCAGGAGCGTCGAGGTGTTGCGTCGTGTGTCTGTACAGATGTCAATGTGGCACACGGCTGCAATGATATGGGCTGCAGACTTGGATTTAAATTCCACCCTCCCTGTAAAGGGAATGAGCTGGTGGTGGGAACAGATCAGGTCATCTGGCGTAAACAGCTGACTGGGGCTGGCTCTAAAGCCCACCTACGCTCATTAGTGCAGCCGCGCTGCGCGGTGATCCTCCATCACCCGCACGCCGACTCCTGGCTCTGCAGAGTATTCAATGTGCCGGCTAGGTTCTTTCTTTGCTGTCGCCGAGAATCCTTCCTCTCCTTTCAATCTCGTGCCTCTCTCTCTCTGTCTGTCTGTCTCTGTCTCTCTCTCTCTGTCTGTCTGTCTCTGTCTCTCTGTCTGTCTGTCTGTCTGTCTGTCTGTCTCTGTCTCTCTCTCTGTCTCTCTCTCTCTCTCTCTCTCTCTCTCTCTCTCTCTCTCTCTCTCTCTCTCTCTCTCTCTCTCTCTCTCTCTCTCTCTCTCTCTCTCTCGCTCTCTCTCTATCTCTCTCTCCCCCACCCCTCTCCCTCAGCATCCCTCGGTGCCAGGAAACAGTAGATTGAACTGCTGCACTGCCACCGGTCATTTCCGACACGCTGCTGGCGGCGGTGTCGGCTTCCTCCGTCACTCAGCCCCTTGCTTCACACGACCCCCCCCCCACCTCCACCCTCCATCAAGGAGAACAGTTATTATGGTTTCACTGAACTGAGAGGGAAAAAAAAAGAAGATAAAAATAGCGAGAGAGGTACAGAGCGTGAAAATGTGTCGGACCAGAGGGTTGGACCTCAGCCAAAAGGTTTGTGATGTTTAAATCACTGAGTCAGACGCTGGGGTTCGACTGTGGTCTCGCACCGCGGAACAGACACTGACCAATACATCAGTGTTTTGATGTCCAGATGGAAGTGTGCTCGTGGGATTTCATTGTTTTGTGGGGGTTTTGTTCGGCGTGATTGCAGTGAAAATGGATTGGAGATAAACTCCGGGGCCGGGTTACCCGCGGGCCAGAGTGGGCGTTGCCACATAAATGCTGCACTTTAGAACGCTCCCAAATCCATTATTCAAAAGTTGAAAAACAACAAGGCTAGAGTCGATATTACGAAAGAGCGGGGCCAATGATCGCCGTGTTAGCTTGCGAAGGCACGGCGGTCGCCTCCGTGAAGATCAATGCGTCCCGGGCTCCATCTGGAGCCAGCGTTGGCACGTGGCGGCAGTTTCTTCCGGTCGGTAACGTACGGACGCCACTGATGGACCGCTGCTCCGAGCCGTTGAATCGCGAAGCAGCGGTAGCCTGGATTCTGGCACCGGGCGGAAAGCAATGAGTCAGCATAACAGTGAGAAGACTGCGGCGAAAAAAATGTCAAACTTCATTACCGGGGCAACCTCATTTCCTCATGTGTGTACAGAAAACAAAATGATGAGCGGGAATCAGTTCCCTCACGGAGCTCGGCTGCACTCGCCTCATCACTGACTCCCTGCCGGGCGAGGAAGTCTGTGAAGTAGGGCACGTACAGTAATGATTTTTAATGAGATTTTAAAATTATGAGTAATACTTAATACGTTTCTGTTGTGTTGACAAAAATGTCAACATAAAAAAAACACATTACAAATGTTCTTCCTCAAACGGAAGTAAAATGAATAAACCCCTATCTGAAAGTCTAGTTCTTTCACAGTGGCTTTTACTTACTCTTTCATCCTTTCAACCTCATCAACAACTATGAATGTGTTGCTTGCATCTGGTGTGTGTATGTGTATCTGTGTGTATGTGTGTGTGTCTGTGTGTGGTTGTGTGTGTGTGTGTGTGTGTGTGTGTTGTGTGTATGGGTGTGTGTGATAGCAGATAGCTCATAAGCCTCAGATGAGCCCTAAGGCATTACAGTTAAGCGTAAATATGTATGTGTGTGTGTGTGTGTGTGTGTGTGTGTGTGTGTGTGTGTGTGTGTGTGTGTGTGTGTGTGTGTGTGTGTGTGTGTGATGAAAAAGTGTTCATGGTAGCACACTTCTTGAGAGCAACGTATTTGATTCAACAGAGCATAATCCTATACATTATTAATACATGATTCCTATAGGGAAACTTTCACATAGTAGGCAGTAACAATAACAAACCAAGGGCACTAAAGGTGAGGGAGGGACCATCATGGAGAGGATTGGACATGGCTGAAGTCAGACGTGGCAGGAGTTCATTTGCAATACACTATGGGGGAAATAGACAGGATGCAAGGATGCAAGACACCTGAATCTACACAATAAAGAAGTCACCTCTATATGGTAAAGGGCCATATGTGTGCTATGTGGTGTGTAGTTTATAGTTTCCACAACAGTGTGTGTGAGTGTGTGTGTGTGTGTGTGTGTGTGTGGGGGTGTGTGTCTGTGTGTGTGTGTGGAAACTGAGCAAACACTCTTTGCTACATTACACACTGTACTATCGAGTCTGTAAATCAAATGTTAAGAAATCAAAATTCCTTAGTAATATCCTCTGTTCATTATAATGTTTTAAATATTGATTTGAAAGTGTATAGCTTTGTTTAATCTTGTGTGTTTCCTGTTGAACAGACTTTGCTGTGGGAGGCTGAGGGTTTAAGCGGCTTTGGATGCAAAGAGGTGCTGAATGATAATAGGGAAAGCAGCACTTAATATGTATATACTGCAGCTGTACTGGAGAAAAGTCTCAATGTATACAAGCTGTTTCATTACTACAATGATATCACATTATCATACGCACAGTGATTCAACAGAACTATTTAAGGGACCTCTAAGCAATGTAGTAGCAATGCTTGTTTAGATGCAGCACGGAAGTTGGCGAGTAGGTTTATGCTGATGTTTATTTATGCAGTATTGCTGTTATTAAACTACTATTGTCAGAGTTTACTCATAGCGAAACTGAACCACAGCAAGGATCACGAAGATTCCGGTCTGGCAATTTTATACAAAACGAGGATTACAATGACGAAAGGAATGATGTGGCAGCTACAGAAGACGGACCCAACCAGTCCATGATACGGGACCATGATGCTGTACAACCAAGCATGGAGCAAGGAGACGAGAAATACAAAAAAAAAACTGTAAGCGAAAGTAGCCCAGCTTATATCTTCCTCTAGGAACGCTCTCGGTATTGCTGTTATTAAACTACACATTTTCTGAGTTTTCTCATAGTAGTATTATTGAAACCGAACCGAACGGAATCTTTCACGAAGATTACGGTCTGACGTTTACAGGGTGAAGACGAGGATTACAGCTACAGAAGACGGCACAGACCAGTCTACGATACGGTACAAACCCACCGGCTGATATGGAAGTGGGACCTGGCATAATCTCTGTTATCAACCGTTACAGACCATGTTACAGACAAATTGTCAGCCAATGTGTTTTAGGGCCATGTTGACTCTCTTTTCTCTGGGGGCTCTCTTAACAAACTCACTAACGAACTTACTACAGGTAAGGGACGAAGGTGACGAAGGTGGGACAGCCAGGCGTAAATGATCTTCAGCTAAACTGCTGCAATGTCAAAATGTAAATGAGCAGATATTTGACACACTGCCAGGTATTACAGGAGGCCCATAAAGCTCCGAGCAACTTTGAGGAATCTTTCAAGGCGTGTGCACTGCCAGCAGATTGCGATGCTGATCACATCCATTTCTGAGTTTTTAATCGAGAGCGGCTTTGTCCAAGTCCTCAGTCCACGGGGGCCAATAAAGGATGGATTTTTACATTATTGTTGCTCCCCCTGGATCTATTCCAAACGCCATAACGCGTTCGGTGCTGGCGTAAAAAAAAGAATAATAGATCAAAGACAGATTGGACCTCGGAGCTGACTAAGCGTTTGTTCTAACTGTGGATCCTGGCACTAGTCGGGAGCTACATTCACCTGAAGATCGTAGCACGGTGTGAGAAGAAACCTGAACTGAGAATTTATTTTTTTGGCAGTGCATATATATGTAATAATAATATAGTTATATTTCATAATCAATTGATATGAGATTTCACTGAATTCATTGATCGTTCAGGGATGGTGCAATTCCGTAGCGTTCATGCTCGTCTTCATTAGAACTCTCTCTCTCTCTCTCTCTCTCTCTCTCTCTCTCTCTCTCTCTCTCTCTCTCTCTCTCTCTCTCTCTCTCTCTCTCTCTCTCTCTCTCTCTCTCTCTGCTGTGTGCTTGGAGGATCATTTATCATAGTGCAGCAAATCAAATAAGGCCCAGTAACAGTGCAGTGCAGTAGGTGTGGTGCAGGTAAACACCGCCAGGCCCTCACACTGGTTTGGGGACCAGAGGACAATGAGCAGAAGAGAACGAGCAGAATTGAATTGATTCATATGCTCTCTGTTCAAGACGGAGAACACACACGGAAAACAAAGCTATCTGCTCTCCGTTTGTATTTTTCTATCGCGTTCAAGATGCACTACAAAAGCATTCTGTACAGCCAATGGAGTCACAACACAACACAGTCTGTCCACCAGTCCTGCATAAACACACACACACACACACACACACACACACACACACACACACACACACACACACACACACACACACACACACACACACACACTCTTTTCATTTTCACTCCAGCAAGGCAACGTTAAGTTGTTTTATTGTTGACACACATGTATTTATCCAACCTATTGTGTGGTTACATCTGTCCTG
>CM051002.1:18271226-18278726 GCA_027704905.1 Muraenolepis orangiensis
CCTCCTCCCTCCTCCCCTCCTCCCCCCCTCCTCCCCTCCTCTCTCCTCCCTCCTTCCCACAATTACATTTGTGACGTACACAACATACAGTATTTCATACACAACATGTGTATGAAATGCGCAAAAGAAATGCCTGCTTCCGCTCCCCACTATTTTCCCACCAACGAATCTGCTTATCCTGGGCACCTGTTGTCTGTTGCCTTGGCAACAAAGCACTTTTCTCCTCCCGCGGTCTGCCGGTACAGTACGGCTGCCGAATGCAGAGAACGAAAAAACGAACGCAGTCCCTTCGCTCTGGGGGAGGCGGTTTGAACGTGCAGCGTGCTGCTGCATAGCGCTAAATTTAGGATAGCGTTGCTTTCTCCTTGCTTGTCTCTTGGAATCCGGAGGTAGGGGGTTGGTGTGGGGGGTGGGGGAAAGGGGAGGGGGGCTTGTTTGTTTCTTCCAGAGGCAGCCAGGGTAAAACATTCATGAGCCTGAGCGTCGAGCCGCACGGGTGACGAGTTACTCTACCGTCGTGCATCACGAGAGAGAGGAGAGAGAGAGGAGAGAGAGGAGAGGAGAGAGAGAGGAGAGAGAGGAGAGAAGGGAGAGAGGAGGGAGAGGAGAGAGGAGAGAGATGAGAGAGGAGAGAGAGGAGAGAGGAGGGAGAGGAGAGAGAGAGGAGAGAAGGGAGAGAGAGAGGAGAGAAGAGAGAGGAGAGAGAGGAGAGAAAGGAGAGAGAGAGGAGAGAAGGGAGAGAGGAGAGAGAGGAGAGAGGAGGGAGAGGAGAGAGAGAGGAGAGAAGGGAGAGAGAGAGGAGAGAAGAGAGAGGAGAGAGAGGAGAGAAGGGAGAGAGAGAGGAGAGAAGGGAGAGAGGAGAGAGAGGAGAGAAGGGAGAGAGAGGAGAGAGAGGAGAGAAAGGAGAGAGGAGGGAGAGGAGAGAAGGGAGAGAGGAGGGAAAGAGGAGAGAAGGCAGAGAGGAGGGAGAGGAGAGAGGAGAGAGAGGAGAGAAGGGAGAGAGGAGGAGATGAGAGAGGAGAGAGGAGGGAGAGGAGAGAGGAGAGAAGGGAGAGAGAGAGGAGAGAAGAGAGAGAGGAGAGAGAGGAGAGAAGGGAGAGAGAGAAGAGAAGGGAGAGAGAGAGGAGAGAAGGGAGAGAGGAGAGAGAGGAGAGAAGGGAGAGAGAGGAGAGAGAGGAGAGAAAGGAGAGAAGGGAGAGAGGAGGGAGAGGAGAGAGAGGAGAGAAGAGAGAGAGGAGGGAAAGAGGAGAGAAGGGAGAGAGGAGGGAGAGGAGAGAGGAGAGAAGGGAGAGAGGAGGGAGATGAGAGAGGAGAAAGGAGGGAGAGGAGAGAGAGGAGAGAAGGGAGAGAGGAGAGAGAGGAGAGAAGGGAGAGAGGAGGGAGAGGAGAAGGGAGACAGGAGAGAGGAGAGAGAGAGGAGAGAGGAGAGAAGGGAGAGAGAGGAGGGAGAGAGGAGAGAGAGGAGAGAAGGGAGAGAGGAGGGAGAGGAGATAGAGGAGAGAAGGGAGAGAGAGGAGGGAGAGAGGAGAGAGAGGAGAGAAGGGAGAGAGGAGGGAGAGGAGAGAGAGGAGAGAGAGAAGAGAAGGGAGAGAGGAAGGAGAGGAGATAGAGGAGAGAAGGGAGAGAGGAGGGAGAGGAGAGAGGGGAGAGAGGGGAGAGAGGAGAGAGGAGAGAGGGGAGAGAGGAGAGAGAAGAGAAGGAGAGAGGAGGGAGAGGAGATAGAGGAGAGAAGGGAGAGGAGAGAGGAGAGAAGGGAGAGAGAGGAGAGATGGGGGAGATGGGAGAGAGGAAGGAGAGGAGAGAGAAAGGAGAAGGAGGTAGAGGAGAGAAGGGAGAGTAGGGAGAGGAGAGAAGAGGGAGAGGAGAGAGAAGAGAGAGAGAGGAGAGGAGTGAGAGAAGAGGGAGAGGAGAGATGGGAGAGAGAGGTGAGAATGGAGAGAGGAGAGAGAGGAGTGAGGAGAGAGGAGAGAGAGAGGAGTGAGGAGAGAGGAGAGAGAGGAGAGAGAGGAGAGAGAGTAGAGAGAGGAGAGAGAGAAGGAGAGAGGAGAGAGAGGAGAGAGGAGAGAGGTGAGAGGAGAGAGAGGAGAGAGAGGAGAGAGAGGAGAGAGAGGAGAGAAGGGAGAGAACAGAGTCGAGATCTTCATTGTCTTATATCAGAGGTCGAGCGGCAGTCCGCCCCGTATTTTCCTGCACACACACACACACACACACCACACACACACACACACACACACACACACACACACACACACACACACACACACACACAACACACACACACACACACACACACACACACACACACCACACACACACACACACACACACACACACACACACACACACACACACACACACACACACACACACACACACACACACACACCCTGACTGGACTCTCTTCTTCTGACTCACTGACCTCAGAAATATTTCAAACATGTCGTGCCAAGCTGGTCCTCTGGATGAAAGAGCCTAGGTCACACGCGTTCAGCTACTGACGACTGAACGCATTCTGCAAGGCGCATCTGCAAGGCGCCTTGCAGACGGTGGTTCTATTTAGGCCCTCGGACGACCAGATCTAGGACACGGTGATGTAAAGGAAGAGCGGCAATCTGCATTATCTTTGTGTTTGAAGGGGCCCATATAAATAGACCGCCTGTCAATATTGGTTTCACACACTGGTTTTTTTAACAGGAGAGCGCCATCTCTGGCGATGTGACGAAAAGCACCGCATTTATGAAAACACATACGAACACACACACACACACACGTATATATATAAATGTACATATTCAACCTCAACTTGGCTGTTCACCCTCTAAGCTGGCAGGAGACGACCAATAACCGCCAATATGCGGGGGTTAATCACTTCAACCCATCTTGTTAACCGTCTACCGACTTCCTGGGGGGGGGGGGTGGGGGGGCACCGCCTCTAAGACCATCGATCCAAACTTTACGACCTTTCAAACCTTTGGGCATCTTCGAGCGCCTCTTCATGCAACTTTAATCAACATTGATTTCCTGCCATGCCCGTCACCTGTCTCACCGCTCCACGTCAGGAGCAGCAGCAGCCATGGCAGCCTTCGAGGAACGCCAGACGCACGAGTGCAGCTCCGCCAAATTAAAATAACAAAAGGAGCCAGGGAAGCGCCTGAGTACGTCTGTTTGTTTGTTCCGCTGCCCAACGGTGCAGTCGCCTGATTGGTTTCTATTTGGATTTGAAAGGTTTGTATCGTTTGCACGTCCCGTTGTCTCTCGTTTTGCTGAGACTTATTAGGGAGAAACGTTAGCTTTAAGGGGGAGGGGGGGGAAAGAGACTTTCATCGTGTGTCTCGACACCGAGGAAGCTACCGGACTGCATCATCGGTCTCACCTTAAGGGTTAAATCAATAAACACCCGGGAGTTATAACGAGTCATAAACAGTTATTGACAATCACCGTTATCGTTCTAACCGGATCTACTCTTCAATCGGTTGTGAATTAATTGAAAGGGAAAAATTAAGCAAGCTGGGCAACGGCGGCTGTGGTGGGTGAGAGGGTGAGAGGGTGAGAGGGTTAGAGGGTGAGAGGGTGAGAGGGCGAGAGGGTGAGAGGGTGAGAGGGTGAGAGAGTGAGAGGGTGAGAGGGTGAGAGGGCGAGAGGGCGAGAGGGTGAGAGGGTGAGAGGGTGAGAGGGCGAAAGGGCGAGAGGGCGAGAGAGAGAGAGAGAGAGAGAGAGAGAGAGAGAGAGAGAGAGAGAGAGAGAGAGAGAGAGAGAGAGAGAGAGAGAGAGAGAGAGAGAGAGAGCGAAAGGGGGGAGAGGGACACGCCCAGAGACGTCAGCAACGCTCTTTGCATAAGCAACTCACTGAAAGATGAAAATGTCTACAGTGGCAGCATGAATCGATGCCGAAGTGAAATATTAATCCAGTTTCATTTAAAATTCCCCTTTAAATGTGCTATTTGTGGATGCCGAGCGGGATGGCTTTTTAAAGCGGCACAGTGCTTACAAGTCATCCACGCTGTAGAGGAGTGGCGGGTTATAATGGCGGAATAGGCCTTTTGCTGCTGTTTTGTATCTGTCACTTCACAAGCAGCCCTGTACACTACTCTCTCTCTCTCTCTCTCTCTCTCTCTCTCTCTCTCTCTCTCTCTCTCTCTCTCTCTCTCCCTCATCCCCTCTTTCTTCTCTCTCTCTCTCTCTCTCTCTCTCTCTCTCTCTCTCTCTCTCTCTCTCTCTCTCTCTCTCTCTCTCTCTCTCTCTCTCTCTCTCTCTCTCTCTCTCTCTCTCTCTCTCTCTCACTCTCTCTCTCTCACACTCTCTCTCTGCGTCTGTGTGTGTGTGTGTCTCTCTCTCTACCCCCTTTCTCTCACTATCTCTCTGTGTGTCTCTGTGTCTCTCTCTCCCACTATTTCTCTGTGTCTCTGTGTCTCTCTGGGCTATGATAGATGGAGTCTTTGGAGTTTTTTTAATCAACAAAGTCATTCATTTTTTTTATCTCGCTGCCCCTCTCGATGGAAAGAAGGACATGCTTTAGAAAAGCCATTCCTTCAGGGCGTAGATGTAATTGAACGTCAACTCCTCTGTGTTTCCCGGGTATCTATCTGAAGACATTCTCTTTAACACCATTTCTACTGTTTCATCACGTCTCCGCAAGGCGGCGTGTCAGTGGGCTCTCTCTCCATGTCGCCCTGTCTTGATTTATATGTTAATACGGAATGACATCGACAGACACCCGCGCTGACAGAACTCATTTAAGTGTCACTTCTGTGACCTGAAATGCACCTGGTAATGTAACGCAAAGTCAATGACTCTTAAGGACTCTGTTCCACTGGGAGCACTAATGAGTGACAAGGTTTCTGATGCAGATTCCTGATCCTTCGGTTACCCATAAAACCTCCAATACTGTATGACAAGTCCGCCGTTACGTAAGCGGGCGTCACACAAATGCATGGTGGCAGCGTCGCGAAAGGCAAGGATACCAACAATGGATATGACGCCATTGAGTCTTGCTACCTGCCTTCACAAAACACACTGCCAGTATTCTCCTCTCCTCATGGTAAATAATTAAGCACAAAATAACCAATATGCTATATGTCAGTGTGTGTGTGTGTGTGTGTGTGTGTGTGTGTGTGTGTGTGTGTGTGTGTGTGTGTGTGTGTGTGTGGTGGGGGGGGGGGGTTGGTGAGCTCACAAGCCTAGCCAACCAATGTTACATCCCAACATCCTTTGGAAATAAATAAATAACTCTCCCCACATCCTTTGTCAGCAGCCTCTTCTTCCGTGTAGGGATTACGCGCTCCTCTCTGCTACGTTACATCTTGCTGCCAGCTACCAGCGCAGGCTCGATGCACATGAGAGTATCTTAGACCCTCCCTGGCCTGTGCCACTGCAAGGCCATTGATCGATCCAGCGGCGTGGACAAAGGTAAGCGTGATGCACAGGATGTGATGCCACGACTGCATGTGAAGAAGAAGAGGAAGAAGAAGAAGAGCAAGAAGAACAAGAAGAAGAGGAAAGAAGAGGGACGAAGAAGGAATAGAGGGAAGATTAATGCACTCGGTCACTCATTTCATTGTAGGCGAGTTTGTGTTGCTTTTGTCGCAGGATCAATGGAAGTCTAAAGGGTATTGACCCCTGGTGAAGCATTACAATGACTCCCATTAACTTTAAGGGTAAACCACCTTGATAAAGAGTTAATGCCGTAGGACCTGTGTGCGCTCAGTGTAGCTCAGTGTGTCTCCTAAACGGGGAGAGGTCCGTTCTTTCAAAGGCTTATGCTCACTGCTTTCATCATATTATTATGCTAAATATCTCCAGCACACCAGCGCTTCAAAAGACCCAATCAGCACAGAAATCCATGGGTGCCAGTTTAGCGCTGTAGGTTTAACTGACGTACTTCATGCTGAATTTGTATCACTCTTTAGATTGTGCAGTAAGGCATAAAGACGGTTACTCTACATGTGGGTGTATTCATGAGGGTCTGTCTGTTTCCTTGTTTATGACGTACATAAGCCCAGTGCTGTCACCCACTGCAATGCAACCGACTTTATAAGTCAGAGGCCGACGACGTCTCTGAGCTATAAACAGTTCTCATAAAACAAAACTAAAGCCATTAGTAAGATCCAAAACTTCCAGGACTTAACGGGAAATGTAAAAAAAATACCTAGCCTTGTCTTTGAAAACGTGTCTTGCTGACTGCTCAAAGTGAGGGTGTATATACTTGTTGGTGTGGCTTTATCTGGCACTGCTTCCTTGACTCAAAGAAAAATCGAATAAACTGTGAGACTGAAGGCATCTCAGTTCCAGCTCCAGTGTCAGGGCCCTCCAGCCCTGCTGAGCTTGAGCATCAAGATGTGCAATTTATTTTCCCACAGAGAAGATGACCTTCATGCCATTGCAGATGGGAAGGCAGGCTTTTAGAGCGATTGATGGAGCCAGAGAGAGAGAGGGTCAAATCAATGGACGAGCATCCGACGGACGGACAGCCAAGGAAACACACATCTGTCTGTCCACTATCCGCTTGCAGAGGCTCGGTGTGCGTTTGGCTCTCTTCTCTTGTGATGTAGACTCACAACAGGAAGGCAGACAGCGTCGACGTGTCCACAGGGAATGGGGGCCAGGTGATTAAGTCCCCCAGTGAGAGATATCACTACCACCGAGAGATGAACGTTAAAATAAATTGTATTTGGTATTGGATAATAATAAATGACAAATGAGTGTTCCTGGAAACAACATATAGGGTTTTCTCTTCTCCCTCCATCCAATTCACACCTCCCTTGGCAAGTCTTCAATCGCACAGCTTGCATGTGAAACATCGAGCAGGTCAATACAAATAAATTACTGACAATCTTATGATGGTATGATCGAGACACATATCTGAAGATTTAAGACTCACAAAAAACACACTATCAACGGTGTCTTGAATCTAATTGCGTTGCGGGTAAAACTTTCCATTCCACACGTTTCACTCTTCTAATTCATGGGTGTGAAATGCAACTTGTGTATTAAACATATGCCTAAAGTCTGTATGCATGCATACTGATGGGGTTTAACATCCAATGCTGTAGCGGTAGAGGCGTGCTGCGCTGCTCGGAAGAACAGACACACTCTGAGAGCACCGCGGTGCTCAGTGCGTGAGCTCCTGGTGAGCTGTGGGATTACACACGCAAGGGTGGCTCACATGGCATCTACTATCATGAGCCCACATGTGCCCCACTACTACTACTACTGCTACTACTACTGCTACTACTACTACTACTACTGCTACTACTACTGCTACTACTACTACTACTACTACTACTACTACTACTACTGCTACTGCTACTACTACTACTACTACTACTGCCCGACTGTAGCTGGCTGGAACAGTCAGCACAGCTGACGAAAGATAACGTACAGCGAGGTCATTATTGTTGAAATAAACCTCTCATCCCAAGCTGCTGCTTACTGAACAAATCAGTTCCACACAGTTTCACACATATTATGCTGATTTAAATGTGTATTTGTATTGTAAAATTG
>CM051002.1:18283726-18286226 GCA_027704905.1 Muraenolepis orangiensis
CACTATCTGGGGCTGCAGCAGACATCGCCGAGAGAGAGTGTGTGTGTGTGTGTGTGTGTGTGTGTGTGAGTTGTTTTTTTTCTTTATTTCACCATTTTCTCTGGCCAAGCCAAGGCGAGTCACCATGCAGGCTGCCTGGCTGCTCTTGGTCATGGCGCCACTTTGCCGTTTGACTTCAAACATGTGATTACACAATGGAACCCGTGGCCTTGTAGCTTCACTGTCCTCCAGCTGACGTTACTATAGCAACGGGTGATCATAGAGTGTGCGTGTGTGTGTGTGTGTGTGTGTGTGTGTGTGTGTGCGGATTCCTCAGTGTTAGTGCACATTTTGAAGAGGTTTTATAACCTTGTTGTATGTGAAGCACCACAAACAGGCCTTTTTGGTCTTTGTTAAAACGTATGGTTGAGTGCATGGCGGTGGCTGAGGAGCTACTCTGTGGAGCTACTCTGTGGAGCTACTCTGTGGAGCTACTCTGTGTAGCTACTCTGTGGAGCTACTCTGTGGAGCTACTCTGTGTAGCTACTCTGTGTAGCTACTCTGTGTAGCCACTCAGTACCAGCAGTGGCTCTCTCTCTCTCATGGGATGAAGACAACAGTCACATGACCACAAAGCAGAGACATACGTTTTATGAAAACTATTTCCGCATGGAGTTCATCTTGAATTAGAGTGAATCAGCTATCTCTCCAAAACACACACAGTCACACATACTCATGCATGCATGCACACACACACACATACACTCTCAAACACACACACACACGCACACACACAAACTCGAACGCACACACAAACACTCATGCATGCACACACACACACACACACACACACACACATACAATCAGTGAGTTGTGTAGACTGTAGGCAGAGGTGTGGACCATGATACAACATGTGTGATGGCTGCTGTGTTTTCTGTGGTGTCTGCGTTAAGAAAGCCTTGAGTATTAGACCCATGGAGTCTGCCGTGTTCACCATACTGCTCCGCTTCATTCAAATGGAACTGCTTTGAATTCAACAGTTACTGATAGACTGTAGAACTATTTACGTGACGTTTGAGAGAGAATGAAGAAATAGAGAGTTTGGTTTTAATGTGGTCAATTACCGAGTGTTAAAGAGTGTTAAAGAGTCATTATCAGTATTGTGCGTTCAGTACGGGTTCATTGTGTCTGAATTAACAGAGACAATTTACACAGACCATAAGAAAGAACCGGGAATGGCTCTAATATACACACTCGCTGGTTCTCCAACCAGCGAACACAGTAACACAGTAACACAGACAGCTCAAAGTCCATGTATCACATCCACCAGGCGGCAACACGGAATGACATCGTCCTCGCTGTCTGTTAACGTACAGATTATATACCAGTACCGTTTACCAGGGGTTTTCCCAGAGCTGTCTATTGTACCCTAATTGCCTTCCCTGAAAATGCACAGTAAGCTCATTTTGGTGGCGAGCCTTGGAGGTTTATCCCCAAATTATTACAAATGAATATCCGTGGATATTCCCCTGATTAATTATGTGTCTTACATAAAATCACATAGTCATAAATTATTACAATATAGGCTATACATAATTGATCGATACAATTTTAAAACAATATGCAAGAATCAATAATTTAAGCATATGTACTTAATATAAATAAATATTAGCAATTTGGATAGGCCTAGCCGGTGTTAGGGCGCCGATCCGAAAGACAATAACCGTGAAGTTCCTAATTACAGTTAAATCAAATAAATGACCGTCGGGTGCCTTAGGAGCCCACAATTAGATCCACACACAAATTATTGATGTATTCCACTTCTTCCTCCCCTTCGCTCGGACCTAAAGAAATAAAGAAATAAATAAACAAAACAAGAGATGTTCTGGAAGCCAAAGTCGATGCAGCGACACATTGTCAGGTTCCTCGTACCTCGTACCCATCCCCCCACACACGTTACACCGTCACACCCTTACACCGTCACACCCTTACACGTCACACCCTTACACCGTCACACCGTCACACCCTTACACCCTTACACCGTCACACCCTTACACCGTCACACCCTTACACGTTACACCGCTACAACCGTCACACCCTTACACCGTCACACCCTTAAATAAATAAATAAATAAATAAACAAAACAAGAGATGTTCTGGAAGCCAAAGTCGATGCAGCGACGCATTGTCAGGTTCCTCGTACCTCGTACCCATCCCCCACACACGTTACACCGTCACACCCTTACACCGTCACACCGTCACACCCTTACACCGTCACACCGTCACACCCTTACACCGTCACACCCTTACACCGTCACACCCTTACACGTTACACCGCTACACCGTCACACCCTTACACCGTCACACCCTTACACCGTCACACCGTCACACCCTTACACTGTCACACCGCTAAACCGTCACACCCTTACACCGTCACACCCTTACACGTTACACCGTCACACCGTCACACCCTTACACGTCACACCCTTACACCGTTACACCCTTACACCATCACACCCTT
>CM051002.1:18293726-18341226 GCA_027704905.1 Muraenolepis orangiensis
GTGTGTGTGCATGTGTGTGTGTGTGTCTGTGTGTCTGTGTGTGTGCTTCAGATTACATACATCTGTTCAGGACACTAAACACCATCTTTGCAAAATGATCCAGGTCATAAAGGCCAGGTATCAGGTGCTAGTTGAAGAGGCTTTTTGGACAGTAAACCAGGGTTACCTGACCAGTCCTGATGCTAGCACAGAGCTGCTAGTGGTCCTACATACAGCTAGAGCTTGGGAAGCAGCAGCCACCTCCCCATGTATGTCCAGCATCAGGGCAAGGTGATGCGCCGGAAAACACACAACAAGCCCAAAGGAATGACCGGAGACTGGGTGACCAGGGATGTGACCTCAGAGCAGGCGACCGGGGCAAAACGCCTTTCTACTACAACTCTCCAATAATACATCTAGAATGACTGACCATCCATCCAAAGGGTCGTGAGGACGGCGGAAAAGATCATTAGGTGTGCACTTCCATGCATTGAGGAGATCTTTAGGACCAGATGTCGGAAGAGGGACATCTCCATCACAAAGGTATCAACCACCCTGGGCACCATCACGCAGCATCCGTAGAAGGACTACCAGGTTTAAGGATAGTTTTTATATAGTATAGTATAAAGTGTTGTTAGCAGTTAAGTATCGTTAAGTATAGTATAGAATTGTATGTAGTATAGTGTTGTATAGTATATATGTATATATGTAGTATAGTATTGTTGTTGAAATTCATACAAGCATTCCATTGGACTGGTTGGAAATGGCAAATAAAAACATCTTGAATCTTGTACACTCCTGCTTGCTCATCCAGATGCTTGTTTGTGACACAACACAGTGGACCTTCTGTTTGTTTAGTGGGCGAGGCGCCAACCTACGTACCCTTAGTATGCATGTGTTCACAGACTCACGTGGGCTTGTTTCAGCGACCGTCCCCCCAACCTTCTCTCAGCCCCAAGTACCCTCAAACTAAACAAGACATCCGCTGCAGTCAGCTCCGGTTCCAGCTCTACAGTCACTGCACTGACTGTCAGCTGATGCCAGGCTGCTTGCCAGCATGCGTGTGGTCTAACGCAACACTCGGTCTAACTGCATGTGAAATAAGCATTTTCCGCTCATTCACTGAGTCGATAAAGCAATGGAAACACAATGTCCGAATATGGAAATTCATTGCGCCAAAAAAAATGTTAAGCCTTTGAAACGTGGCCATTGTTTAGCATCCGAGGGGAGTGGAGTAAAGAGGCTTCAGGGTCTCAGAGGAGCAATTTGCTTTACAGCCGTACTTACTGCATGAATGCAAGTGAACATACACAAAAAAAAACACCAAGACCATACAAATGATAAATGGCACTGCCATCCACACCATCAGGGAGATAACACACACACACACAGACACACACAGACACACACACACACACACACACACACACACACACACACACACACACACACACACACACACACACACATACACACACACACACACACAGACCAGCCAAATCAGACCTAGGCTGGAAGACGTTTGTGGTCACTCAGAATAAGAATATCAATTGGGATCAACCTCATCTTTTAAAACCATCCACCCATATACATTCTATATTATTTTCCTTATTACTTTATGTCATAATATAATTTTATTCCATTATTGTTTTGTTTATTAATACATTTTTGATATAACAATAGGTTTTCAACAATAATCCAATAATACAACAAAAAATGTGTATTAGATTCAAAGAGAGGAGATTCTGAATCATGTATATATCGTATAACATCAGAGCTAAAACCAAATCCTAGTTCACAAACACCTTCCCCTGAGGCATGATGCAGATAGTATGGTAGACTGCAGTGCTCTCTCTCTCTCTCTCTCTCTCTCTCTCTCTCTCTCTCTCTCTCTCTCTCTCTCTCTCTCTCTCTCTCTCTCTCTCTGTCTCTCTCTCTCCATGCCTCTCTCTCTCTCTCTATGCCTCTCTCTCTCTCTCTCTCTCTCTCTCTCTCTCTCTCTCTCTCTCTCTCTCTCTCTCTCTCTCTCTCTCTCTCTCTCTCTCTCTCTCTCTCTCTCTCTCTCTCTCTCTCTCTGTTGGGGGCTAGGTATTTAATGTATTCCAGTGAATACATTAAATACACAGATATGCATGTGAATGATATTGTTTGTGAGTAAAGAATAGATGCGGGGAAATTCTAATACCACTCCTATTCGGACGGTAACCACCATCAGTGAGATACACTTCTACGCTGTCAGAATAGCACCCAGACCCGTTTGCCACATCGTAATCGCAAACATAACAGTTGTTGTGTTTTCGTCACAGCTGCCTCTCGCTTAAATACACCATTTTAGTCTTGATGTCTGGTGCTATGCACGCATAGCCTGACGTCAGACTGAACTGTCAACTCGTTACACAATTTTGGAATCTTTGATTTTCCCCAACCAATCACGAGAGACCCAAGGTGTCCGCCAGGGAATATTAACGTCATATTAAGTGGACACCGGCCAGTTGGAAGATGAGACGCTTCCCAAATCCACCGGGGGGAGAACACACAAAAAAAACCCATCTCCCATTCTAATAAATACCTTCAAAGCAGGGCACTGAGTGGGGGATTTCATTCGTCATTTGTACTTTTAATCGATTTAGAACGGCCTCCATCACGGCGTTCAGCTCTTCTACGGCGGTCGCCTGTTGTCGTTACGACAGCCTATTCGGCTCCGGGGCACAGCTTGACAAAACGCCGTTAGTCCCCCCCCCCGCCCACGCCGCCCGCCCCCGCCCCCGCTTGGCGCCGTTTGGCGGCACGTTGCCAGACCTGGATGAGTCTCCTCGGTGGGCCGGTGGGCGGTCCCAAAGGCCCGGGCCCAGGTGAGAGTGCGTGCACGTTTGACCCATTTAATAATGAGCGTGGGAGGAAGGCTACGGGCGTATGTGTGGAGAACGTCTCCACAGATTCACCCTGCTCTCACAAAGTAATGGAAACAATGAAGCCGTGTACGGGGGCTGGATCCCGAGGAGATCCCCCTCCCTCCCTGGCTGGATCTGTTTGCTACAGCACAGTGGCCTGGTTAAAACAAAACCCCCTTGGGTAATCAATGTCAGGCGCTGGCATCCCTGTGATATGCCCACGCTCCTCGCTCCAACATTACAGACTAAATCTCTGGTGGCTTAGTCTCTCTCTCTCTCTCTCTCTCTCTCTCTCTCTCTCTCTCTCTCTCTCTCTCTCTCTCTCTCTCTCTCTCTCTCTCTCTCTCTCTCTCTCATCTCTCTACCACTGCTCTATCTCTCTCTCTTCCTCGCTCTATCTGTCTCTCACTCCTTCTCTACAAGTCTCTCTCTCTCTCTCTCTCACTTCCCCTCTATCCCTCTCTCACACTTCCTCTCAATCGCTCGCTATCTATTGCTCACACCTCTATATCTCTGCCTCACGCCCCTCTAACCCTCTTGCTTCCTTTCTATCTCTCTCAATCTATTCTCTCTTTCTATCTTTCACCTCTATAGCTCTCTCTCACTTCTCTCTTAGTCCCCCAGGCTTCCTATCTATCTCTCTATCTCTCGATCTCTCACTCCTTCGCAATACCTCTCACTTTCCCCTCCATTCCTCTCACACTTGGTCACACCCTCTCCCTCCATCATTCCCTCTCTTCATTTCCCCTCTTCTCCTTCTATCCATGCCTCCCTCTCTAATTCGCTCTTCCACTCTGGATCCATCTGTTGTTTTATCTCTAATCCTCTCCCCCCCTCTACATCCATCCCTCACTTCCTCTCTTCATCCATCCCCTCTCACCCCCACTACATCCATCCCTCACTTCCTCTCTTCATCCATCTCCTCTCAGCCACTCTACATCCATCCCTCACTTCCTCTCTTCATCCATCTCCTCTCAGCCCCTCTACATCCATCCCTCACTTCCTCTCTTCATCCATCTCCTCTCAGCCCCTCTACATCCATCCCTCACTTCCTCTCTTCATCCATCTCCTCTCACCCCCTCTACATCCATCCCTCACTTCCTCTCTTCATCCATCTCCTCTCAGCCCCTCTACATCCATCCCTCACTTCCTCTCTACATCCATCCTCCTCCTCCACCCTCAATCCTCCTTTGTCCCTCGTCCTCTTTCATTCTTGCTCTCTCTTTCAGTGTTTTGCCATCTAATTTATTCTCTCTCTGTCTTTCTGTTGGTTATGAGTGTGCTTGCACACACAAGCCTACACATTGTAATGCTTTTAGACACACACACACACACACACACACACACACACCACACACACACACACACACACGTGCTGGCAGAGAACTAGTAAACACCATCGCTTGGTTTACAAGCATACCAAAAAGATCAAATGAATGATCTCGGCCCGTTCCATTCCACCAATAATAGGGTTTTGTGCATCCATTAAGGAGGGTTGGGGTGACGTACAGGACAGGACCAACGAGCTAGTTCACAAGACATGACCCTGAACCACCAACCATCCATTTACTATCACTAACCTCTCTCTCTCTCTCTCTCTCTCTCTCTCTCTCTCTCTCTCTCTCTCTCTCTCTCTCCTCTCTCTCTCTCTCTCTCTCTCTCTCTCTCTCTCTCTCTCTCTCTCTCTCTCTCTCTCTCTCGCTCTCTCACTCGGAAGACGCCAGAGCCTCTGCTGAACAAAAGCCATCCATAATGCAGGCTGTTGATGCCAGAGAAGGTCTATTTCCACCGTCCACCATGCGGTCATGCATGCACCCATCCATGCGCCAACACCAGCATGCGTGTGTGCGTTCTTCTTCTTCTTCTTCTTCTTCTTCTTCTTCTTCTTCTCTTCTTCTTCTTCTTCTCTTCTTCGAACACACGGCGAGACCGCGGTCCGATCTGTCGGCGGCGTAGTTTCTGTTCTATAAGTTCTATTCTATAAGTTTCACGGACACAGTCAAAAGGTACCGAGTTCGATTCACCAACGTCCGCGCATCTACTAGTTGGCGAGGCGTCTTGAGCGACACTCCTAAATAGCCCCGAGCTTCCTTAATGACGTGCATCTGAATTCACTGGGTATTTGCTTTGGATAATTGTGTCTGCTAAATCCCTCGTTTAGAGTCGTAACAAATTGTGTGTTTGAAGGATTTCAGGGCTGCTGCACTACTGGCACTTTTAAATGCTTTTTGCACAATTCTACACATATCATACATATCATCCTTCAGTAGCTTGTATGTTCATTTTACTGTGTATAGTATTTTTTTTATAATATTGTGTTTTAGAAATGAATACTGTGGGGGAGGGAAGGGGGAGTAAGCATTTCATTGTACTTGTTGCAAAATCTAAATCTTGAACTTGAGCCCACAGGACACAGTTCAGAGCGTTTAGCGCTTCCCCTGGGCCTTTAGAGGCACTAGCATGAAAAGCATCTGTTATTCTTAGGCTATACAGCGCCAGAAGCATTATGTTTTGATTCACACATCACATGCGGTATAATTCACATTTAAAAAGGTGCTTGGTCCACGTCACCATCCATGTCTCTTGGCGGTGAATGATGAAGAAGTAGTGCAGCCTTCTGCATTGTGGTACTCCCTACAGGGTGGTGGAGATGGAGAGCTGATTTTGGAATTCATTGATTGAATGAATTGATTATGTTTGGAAACACAAGTCATCACAGTTTGGGGTCCCATTGTGGCCCCTTCCACTCCCTTTGTATATATGTAATAGTTTAATGGAACAATGTTCCACCCTACTCAGCCTTGTGTCTTTCCCTTCTTGTTTGTATGCGTATCGTCCCATTAAACAACCACCATGTCCTTTCTTTTATCATTTTGGTTTAAAAACTTTTTTCAGTGCTTCCAGAAATAATAGTTATTATATATATAATATAGTTCATATGTAACATCAGATGAGAGGGGGTACACAGCAGGAGGTTACATGTTTGAGGGGGGGGGGGGTACAGGTTTGGGTACCACTGATCTATAACAACCCACCAACCGCCCAGTGCTGCTTATTGAGTCATTGGAGACACCTCCGAGATCCGCACATACCTGCCCGCGGCCGTCCAACCACTCTGCACTGGCCTACGGACACCATGTACATCACGTAGCGTCGCGACATGTCACGGCGTGTAAATGTCAAGGTGTTGACTTCCGGCTACGGCGCCATCGTTATCTTGATGGCGCCCGTCGTAGCTTCTCCGCCACCCAGTGACACCCCGTTGTGTATTGGGGCCCCAGCAGGTGAAATGCCACTGACCCTGGGATCATAAACAACATGTATATGCTCCATCCACCGCCCCCCTCCCCCCGGGGTGAATGTGATCTTAAAGGCAGGACTCCCTGTGATGGCCCCTAGAGGGAGATAGCACTAAGGGTGATCCGCAGTCCAAATGTTGACAGCTCCACCTGGAGCGACTGTCGTTATGATGGGCAGAACCCCTGCGAGCTGGGAGGTCTCTGATGAGCGTCACTGGCTGCTGGTTAGGTCACCGCAGCCCTCCAACCACGTAGAGGGGGAGCTTTGAGCTCGACGCCAGCCGTGTCGCTGCAGCTCTGGGGGGCTGAAAAGAACCATGGATGATGTTATAAAAAGTCACAATCTAAACAACAGCTCCACTCATATCACCGGCATGTCTTTAAAAAGCCACAAAACGTAGGCTTATGGTGTATACTCATGGTGTATACTCATTAGCACAGCGGCTGGCAAAGACGAGCGATGACCAGCGATTTGCCGTCCTTTTCAAACAAAAAGGCACAAAGTCGATGTTTGTGGAAATGATGAGCTTCGGCTGAGACCTGGAGCTGGGCTGAGATGTGAATCCAGGCTCTGGTGCTTGCCTGCAGCTAGCTCCCCCCCACTCACTCTCACACACACACACACACACACACACACACACACACACACACACACACACACACAGTGTCTGCGCTACAAGCAGCTGGTAGGTGGTGAGATGTGCTTGACGTCTGCTCGTGGGCAGAATGTCTGTGCATTTTTACCAAGGAGATGAGAGAGGCTCTCCATTGACTGGCCAAGATGGGCCGGCTCTTACAGCCAAAAGTCACAAGTACTGCTCACGGGAAAGAAAATATGCATTCTCTTACAATGGACCCAGACTCTTTCTGGAGACTTTGGTTGTCATAGTTATAAGTGGCGGTGGGAGTAAACACATCTCAATGGAGACATGATTAATAAATGAACAAACCAAGAGCTTGCTTGTGTGCGGCGGCGTATGCTAATAGCAGCCTGCCGAAATAAAGACAAAAGGAGGAGGCTAACATTGCGCGGCTGACTTTTTGAAGTTTTTTTTATCTTTGATGTTTTTTTATCTTTGATTTGATGCTCTGGAAGCGGTCCATTCAGTATTTTCAACAGATTAAAACGCATTCCTTAGCAACAGCGGCGGCGGAACACGACTTGCCGAAAGCAGAGAAAGAACCCCCTGATGGTGGTCCTCTCAGGACCACCATGTCCTGAGAGGACCACAACGTCCTGAGAGAACCACAATGTCCTGAGAGAACTACAATGTCCTGAGAGAACTACAATGTCCTCGCACTTTAATCAGACTTAATCCTGCGAGGACAAACCAACGTGACGGGCCGTGCCGAAGTGTCCGCCGGTTCGGACCGCTTCCCGGCGTGTGTTTTAAAACTGATAACCGCGTCTTGTTAAAAAAAACAACCTTGTTGCTCTCTCTGTGAGCTGAAGTAACACGGAGCATACGGCAGCTGAACGATAAGGAGTCATTCTGACAGCCCGGAAACCACCCCCCCCCTCCCCCACCAGACCCACCACCCCAGGTAACACGGATGAAGTAAAACGGAACACGTTGTCCACACGATTTTTAGACTGTGACCAAAATCCAGTGTATAAGTGTGTATCCATAGCTTATACGGGAAACACCAAATGTACTGTTGTGTTCTCATCAAATAAATGCTATAAAATATATAGCAACAATGATATAAATGCCTTTGTGCGTAACAGTCAGATGTCAAAATGCTAATTGCACTACGAATGCTCAGTTTTTTGACATGATGATTGATTCCAAAGGACATGATTGATTGCCATATAATTAGAGACCCATATATAATAATCAATCGCCAAAAGTCCCAATCACTAGTAGCGGATGCACTCTTGTCTACGGTAACAACTCCACTCGCCATCAATGTTGGATATATCTACTATTACACATTGACCAGTGGTTGTGTAGCTCCTCTCAAGCACAATGGGCCGATGGTAATCAAGTGCTCTCCAGTCATCCAGCTTCTCCCAAGCATCAATTTGTATTGCTAGATTTCTCGCCCAACAAGAGGTTCTCCCCTGAGTCCATATAATGAAGTAGCCACTAAAAGAACACTGGAGATCAGCATCACCTTCAACACCAAGACACACACAAGAGAGAACACACACACACACACACACACACATATATATAGATTTATGATGAAGATTATGAAGATAAATGATAATGACAATCCTGATGTCCATTTATAAAGGACCGCAACCACCCTGGGCTCCATCTCTTCTCCCTCCTACGGTCCGGTTGCCGGTTCCGCAGCATCCTTACAAGGACTACCAAGGACTACTAAGTTTCTATCCACAGGCAGAGAGCCTCCTGATGGGCAGGCCTCAAGTGGTGAAGATTGGGAACAACACCTCATCCGCTCTGGTCCTCAACACCGGAGCACCCCAAGGCTGCTGCCTCAGCCCCCGGCTGTACTCGCTGTACACACATGACTGTACTGCCACGCACAGCAATAATCGGATTATCAAGTTTGCATACAGCACCACAGACATCGGCTTGATAAGCGAGGGCGATGAGACGGAGTACAGAGATGAGGTGGTCCGGCTAACGCGATGGTGTGAGGACAACAGCCTCGCACTGAATGTCAGCAAGACCAAGGAGCTCATCGTGGACTTCAGGAGCCACCGGGGCACCCACTCCACCATCAGCCTGGATGGGACACCGGTGGAAGTCGTCAGCTGCTTCCGTTTCCTGGGACTACAGATTTCTGATGACCTGCCGTGGACACGCAACACGGAGGTCGTGCTGAAGAAGGCACACCAGCGCCTCTATGCTCTGCGGTGCCTCAGAAAAAGCGGGATAGGCCAGAGGTGGCTAGTGAACTTCTACCGTGGCACCGTAGAGAGCGTCCTGATGGGTGGCGTCACTGTGTGGTACGGCAACACCACTGCACAGGACAAGTCAATCAAGTCAGTCAAAACTAGATTACATATGATAGATAGGTAGATATTGTTCTAGATATTGTTGCATATTGTTTTCCAAGTTATTGTACTTTTTCCCTTACACTTTTACCTGGACTTATTGTACTTCTACCTGAGCACTGGTTCAGTTATTGGAGACTTGTTAGAAATGGTGACGAGTTGTTCTCTTACCTTCCTTTGTTGAAACACACTACTGTAAGTCGCTTTGGATAAAAGTGTCTGCTAAAGGACTGTAATTTAATGTAATGTAATGACAAGAAAGCCATCCAGAGGGTCATGAGGATGGCAGAGAAGATCATCGGGTGTGCACTTCCATGCATTGAGGAGATCTGTAGGACCAGATGTCGGAAGAAGGCCATGTCCATCATAAAGGACTGCAACCACCCTGGGCACCATCTCTTCTCCCCCCTACCGTCTGGTCGACGGTTGCGCAGCATCCGTACAGCAAGGACTAGCAGGTTTAAGGATAGTTTTTATGCACAGGCAGTGCGCTTACTGAACTGCCTGTTCAGTAGGCGGATGACTCATCACAGTTACTGCACTGTATTCACGATGCTGCTGCACTACTGGCACTTTAAATGTTTTTGAAAAAAAATTTGTAAATAAAAATATTAAAAAACGTACATATAATTGATGTTACTTTGCTGCTCTTTTTTAAAAAAAATTTGTATATATCATTTTTATTTTTATGGTGTTGTTTTTAAGATGTATACTGCGGGAGGGAATGGGGAGAAAGCGTTCCTATTGTATCTTGTACAAATCTTGTATCTTGTATCTCTTGTATCTCTTCTGAACTGCTAGGAGTGCTGCCACTATCATAACATTGACATCCATATTACATTACACTATCATACTTTTGCTGGACTTTTTCATTCCAGTAACTGCACTGTTCTGCTCTGTACTGCTCTGTATTCATGATGCTGCTGCACTACTGGCACTTTAAATGCTTTTTAAATGCTTTTTGCACAATTCAACACATCCAAAATAGTTGATATATAGTATATATCATCAATCAGTCACTTTATTGTTCTTTTTATTGTTATTCTGAGTGTGTACAGTATTATCATAGTGTTGTATAGTATAAGTATAGTACATAGTGTAGCATATAGTGTTAAATTGTAGTAAATTCCCACTGCGGGAGGGAATGGGGAGGAAGCGTTCCATAGGACTTGTTGCATGATGATGATGATGATGATGATCCATAAACAAAGCCCAGGACCTACTTCTTGGCGTTAAACGTAGTGAGAAATAGACACTTTGCAGGATTCAACTTTCCACTTTATTTGTCCCCAGAGGGCCATTGGTTTTGCAGAAAGACATAGAAAAAAGAAAGTGAGGCCAGGATAAAAGCTGCACAAATTAATCCAAAAGCTCAAACACATAATAAGACTCGAGTGTACCCACCACCTAGCTGAACGTCTATTTGCGATAAGTTTTTCCTTTTCTGGCTACTTCCAAGAGTTTGCACAGAATCCCCTGTACATGTCTGAGCTCTCAAATGTGAAATTGACACCAATTTGCAGCTTTACCTATGCCGTTTCTCTCATTTCCCCATGCCGACGTCACTGAAAAGACGCTCTGTGTATGCTCCACGGGACAGAGAAGATGGAGGCGCTGACCTTCTTCAGATGCACAAGTGGGACATCTGCTTTGGAAACCAGTTTCACCAGGATACCTCTCCGCGAACTGCCGCGAACGTTCCTCCACACCTGGACCTGAAGGTATCCGACACTTCAGGGTTCCATCAGTGGACAGACAACAACCTTGTGACATCAAGCCCTCCCCTCAAATTCAGATTTGGTTAATTTGTCACATGTATAAGGTACAGTGTACAATGTACAGTGAAATGTTCACACCAGCTCCGAAGAGTTACAGAATTTACTCAAATGTAAATATTACAAAATTTACGGAAATACAAACCAATGAGTGGCCTCAAGCACAACATTTTCAATGTCAACACAGCCAAGCTGCCTGCTGCATTGTTGCAGAATATGGGCTAAACAGATTGCAGCAAGCACACACTTGTGAGCCAGATTCAGCCTCTGATAAACACGGTTGCTCTTTCCAAACGTAACGCTGCCGTTGCTGCATATGTTGACATTTTATCTTCCCATCAAGACCAGACTTCTTCAGTTCATCCCAGTCGCTGATTTGTCACAACATTTCTTTGCAATCGCTGCAAAAAATCCAACAATGCTTGTTGCACAGGCCCTCCTCAAAGGGAAAACACGCCCGGCCAATGAGAAAACACCAGCTTGTTCCTTTGTTTGATGCATCAGGTGCCACTGAATAATGCAGTTCATTTTATTTTGTATAATCCACATGAGTCTGGACAGAAATAGGGTGCGGACATTTTCACAAAAAAGCTTTGGCTTTTGCTTTTTTCCACAAGGTCACCCCTTTTGCTATTGATGAGCAGTTGATCTCTTGATCTCTGGATCAATCTTTAATCCACACAGTCTGCCCTGCTGTAGGACTGGGGATGGTTGACTGCGTGATAAGCTAATGTTCCACGGTCATCTCGAGGCAACAAGGCTCCACAGAAATGCTTCTTGATTGTTGCCCTTTCCGTCCTTTCTGCCTTTTGGTGATGAATGAGTCTTCTATCCACCGCTGGGAAGTCTTTCATGTGGCATTTCTGCGGTTTAAGCGACCACTAAAGGTAGATTGGGTCTGCCTTGATGTGCCACAACTCATTGTTACCATGTTAAAATGTATGTTTATTTAACCAATGAAATAGCATAGATTTCTTTGACTGGTTGAAGGCTATGGCGGGAGGCGGACATGGTCCCCCAAAGCCCGACCAATGGCCACCCTAACCACGACACACACACGGGAATCTGAACCCTCAAAAGGTCAAAAGGTCAGGGAAGAGTGGAGCCAGTGGGGCTGATGGGATGTGTGTACAGCTTATTCCAGGGAGGAGGGGGGGTCTCTCTCTTGTATTCGTGATCACTTGCACTCACACTCGTGACTTGACTTATGACTCCCACTGGTGATCACTCAGGTTGGTCCACTCAGTTACATAAACCACTTCTCCTGCTCAGTGTGGGTGCGTGATGAATGTGACGGCCATTTTGTTGGGAGAGCCAATCTGAGTTTAAAATGACACAGCTGGTTTGGAAGGATTGAAGAGGATAAGATTACAAGCAAACATGTGTTTGTATCAAACAGTAAATGGCCCAGTCCAAGTGAGGGACTTATGATTACAAATGTTTTAGTGTTTTATCTACGTAACGAAAAATGACGCTTTTCAAGACTAAAAAACAACGCACATTAAGTTACAGTAGTAACTTACTTTGACTTTGGATTGAGACGTCCACATTGATTGTTAACATGTCATGTGGTAGGAGGACCACTCTATGGAGTGCTATGGAGTAGTCGCAAGAACCACGAGGTCCTGAATCCTTATAATAATTAAGCTGTACAACATGTCAATTTGCGACAGAACAGCCTTTATTCTTTTACATTCGAGAGAGAGCTCATTGTTTCAATTTTTTTACTATTTTTGTTAATACATTTTAGACAGTATGCCCCCGAAACCCGTCAAACCCACTCCCGGACCCAGTCAAGCTAGCAACCTGACGGCTAATGCTGGCAATGCTGTGGACGAGAATTTACTGAAAGCCATCCGTAACATAGTCCAGTCCGTCATTCACGAGGAGAACAACGCACTGAGAGAGGAGATAAGGCGAGCGGTCTCCCCACTTAAAGCGGCTCTGGAAACTTGCGAGGGCACCCTACAGGAACACGAAGAGGGGCTAAATGGCCTGGATTCCCGCCTGGAAGCCATGGAGAAGCAATACGACCAGTTGTATGATAATTACAAGATACTGCAGGCTAAGACAGACGACTTGGAGAATAGAGGAAGGAGATGCAACATACGCATTCTACATGTGAAGGAGGGTTTGGAGTCGGGGAACCCCACAAAATTTGTTGCCAACCTTCTTACTGAAATCCTGGGGGGACCCGGCGGTTTACAATCTCCACCGACTTTGGATCGCGCGCATCGAACGGGACCAGCGAACGGGGGTCGCCCACGGTCTTTCCTCGCACGATTCCACTACTTCCAGGAGAAGGAGCAGGTTCTTCGCCTAGCCAGGGAGAAGGGACGGCTGGAGTTCCAAGGCGGACAGGTCATGATATTTCCCGACTTCAGTGCTGGCCTGAGTAAACGCAGGGCTGAGTTCATCGAGGTGAAGAAGCTGCTCCGGGGGAAAGAAGGGGTCCGCTATGGCCTCGTATATCCTGCCCGTCTCAGAGTATCCTTCCAGGGGGAGGAGAACATGTTCGACACCCCGCAGGCTGTGAAGGATTTCATCGCAAACAAGATGTAGCCGGCATCCAGCCCCAGGTTGAACAGAGGGTATGTTTAGATTAATATGCATCCTACAATGCGTGTGCTGCCATCCATACCCTCTTAGCATGCTATAATAGTCCAGTTGTAAGCGTGGGGGACTAATGTTATTTCTAGTTCATAAACTCCACTCTGTTGCCTTCGCCGTCAACTGGTCAATAACAGTGGACATACCAGTATGGTTACTGAAACGGCTATTTATGTTTATGTTTTAAATTTCCGGGTTGGAGAAGGTTAACGTTCGCCTGGTGCGCTCGTTTTCTTTCATTGGGTCGCCCTGGAAGACGGCGCTTCTCTCACGTTGAGGAGCGCTTGTTTTCTGTCTCTTGACACTCCGGGGGGCGGCGGTTCGCTCACGTTGAGAGGCGCTTGTTTTCATTCGTTGGACATTCCGGGGGGGCGGGGATTTATATATATATAAGGGGGGGGAAAAACAAAAAATAAAAAAAAATAATAATAATAATTAATTCAAATTTTTTAATTTAAAAGTACAATATTGTGTTTTATTATTATTAAGGTTTATTATTGTAGTGATTTTTTTAAATTTTATTTTTTCCATCCATCCATCTTCTCCCGCTTATCCGAAATCGGGTCGCGGAGGTAGCAGCTCCAGCAGGGGACTCCAAACTTCCCTCTCCCTGGCAACATCGACTAGCTCTGACTAGGGGATCCCGAGGCGTTCCCAGGCCAGTGTGGAGATGTAATCACCCCACCTGTACCTCGGTCTGCCCCGTGGTCTCCTCCCAGTTGGATGTGCCTGGAAAACCTCCCTCGGGAGGCGACCAGGAAGCATCCTTACTAGATGCCCGAACCACCTCAACTGGCTCCTTTCTACGCGAAGGAGCAGCGGCTCTACTCCGAGTCTCTCACGAGTGACTGAGCTTCTCACCCTATCCCTCAGGGAGATACCAGCCACCCTCCTGAGGAAACTCATTTCGGCCGCTTGTATTCGCGATCTCGTCCTTTCGGTCATTACCCATTGCTCATGGCCATAGGTGAGGGTAGGAACGAAGACTGATCGGTAGATCGAGAGCTTTGCCTTCTGGCTCAGCTCTCTTTTGGTTACAACGGTGCGCCAAAGTGCACCCAATACCGCTCCCGCTGCACCTATTCTCCTGTCAATCTCACGCTCCATCCTCCCCTCACTCGAGAACAAGACCCCGAGATACTTGAACTCCTTCACTTGGGATAAGGACTCCCTCCCTACTTGGAGTAGACAATCCACCGGTTTCCTGCTAAGAACCATGGCCTCAGATTTGGAGGTGCTGATCCTCATCCCAGCCGCTTCACATTCTGCTGCAAACCGATCCAGTGAGTGCTGAAGGTCACATACTGATGACGCAAACAGGACCACATCATCTGCAAACAGCAGTGATTCAATCCTGAGCCCACCATACTGAAACCCCTCCCCTCCATGACTACGCCTTGAAATCCTGTCCATGAAAATCACAAACAGGATGGGTGACAAAGCGCAGCCCTGGCGGAGGCCAACACCCACTGAGAACAGGCCTGACTTTGTACCGAGAATCCGGACACAGCTCTTGCTTTGGGAGTAGAGAGATTGGATGGCCCTCAACAATGACCCCCGCACCCCATACTCCCGCAGCACCCCCCACAGTATTTCCCGAGGGACCCGATCATATGCCTTCTCCAAATCTACAAAACACATGTAGACCGGATGGGCATACTCCCAAGCCCCCTCCAGGATCCTTGCAAGAGTGAAAAGCTGGTCCGTTGTTCCACGACCAGGGCGGAATCCGCATTGTTCCTCTTCAATCTGAGGTTCGACTATCGGCCGAACCCTCCTTTCCAGCACCTTGGAGTAGACTTTCCCAGGGAGGCTGAGTAATGTGATACCCCTGTAATTGGCACACACCCTCTGGTCACCCTTTTTGAACAGGGGTACCACCACCCCCGTTTGCCACTCCTCAGGCACTGTCCCAGACTTCCACGCAATGTTGAAAAGACGTGTCATCCATGACAGCCCCTCAACACCCAGAGCCTTTAGCATTTCTGGACGGATCTCATCAACCCCTGGGGCTTTGCCACTGCGGAGTTGTTTGACTACCGCAGTGACTTCCTCCAGGGAGATTGATGTTTGCCGTCCTTCATCCTCCAGCTCTGTCTCTACCATTGAGGGTGTAGTTGGGTTAAGAAGTTCCACAAAGTGTTCTTTCCACCGCCCGATCACCTCCTCAGTTGAGGTCAGCAATGTCCCACCCTTACTGTACACAGCTTGGATGGACCCACGCTTCCCCCTCCTGAGGCGCCGGATTGTTTGCCAGAAACGCTTTGGTGCCGACTGAAAGTCCTTCTCCATGGCTTCTCCGAATTCCTCCCACACCCGCTGCTTTGCCTCCGCTACAGCCGAGGCTGCCGTCCTCTTGGCCTGTCGATACCTCGCAACCGAGTCCGGAGTCTCACAGGCTAACATAGCCCGGAAGGCCTCCTTCTTCAGCCGGACGGCTTCCCTGACCACCTGTGTCCACCACGAAGTCCGAGGGTTGCCGCCCCTTGAGGCACCAATGACCTTGAGGCCACAACTCTCAACCGCAGCTTCGGCAATAGAAGCTTTGAACAAAGACCACTCTGGCTCAATGCCCCCAGCCTCCACAGAGATGCCCGAAAAATTCCGCCGGAGGTGTGAGTTGAAGGTCTCCCGGACAGGGGCATCCACCAGACGTTCCCAGTTCACCCGCACTACACGTTTGGGCTTACCAGGTCTGTCCAGAGGCTTCCCCCGCCATCTTACCCAACTCACCACCAGATGGTGATCGGTTGACAGCTCTGCCCCTCTCTTCACCCGAGTGTCCAAAACATGCGGCCTCAGGCCAGATGATACGATAACAAAATCGATCATTGACCTTCGGCCTAAGGTGCTCTGGTACCATGTACACTTATGAGCATCCTTATGTTTGAACATGGTGTTTGTTATGGCCAATCCATGACTAGCACAGAAATCCAATAACAAAACCCCACTCCGGTTCAGATCAGGTAGGCCGTTCATCCCCAACACGCCCCTCCAAGTTTCCCCATCGTTACCCACGTGTGCGTTGAAGTCTCCCAGGAGGACTATAGAGTCCCCTTCAGGAGCCCCATGCAGGACTCCATCCAGGGTGTGCAAGAAGGCGGGATATTCCGAACTGTTGTTTGGTGCATAGGCACAAACAACAGTCAGAGTTTTCCCTCCCATGACCCTAAGGCGTAGGGAGGCGACCCTCTCGTCCACCGGGGTAAACTCCAACAAAGCGGCACTCAGCCGGGGACTTGTGAGTATCCCCACACCCGCCCGGCGCCTCACACCCTGAGCAACTCCAGAGAAAGAAAGAGTCCAACCCCTATCCAGGAGTTTAGTTCCAGAGCCAGTGCTGTGCGTAGAGGTAAGCCCCACCAGATCTAATTGGTAGCGCTCCACCTCCCGCACCAGCTCAGGCTCCTTCCCCCCCAGAGAAGTGACATTCCACGTCCCCAAAGCCAGTCTCTGTTGGCTGGGTTTGGTCCGTCGATGCCCCCTGCCTTCACTGCCGCCTAACTGGCAGTGCACCCGACCCCAGTGGTTCTTCCCGTAGGTGGTGGGTCCGCGGGAAGGAGAAATGGCCACGTTGCTTTTTCGGGCAATGCCCGACCGGGCTCCGTGGCTAACCCGGCCACCAGGCGCTCGCTTACGGGCCCTCTTTCCAGGCCTAGCTCCGGAAAGGGGCCCCGGGCTTCCTCCGGGCAGGGTATCCTCAATTCTCGTTTTTTTGTCCATTGAAGTCTTTGAACCATTCTTAGTCTGGCCCCTCCCCTGAGACCAATCTGCCATGGGAGACCCTACCAGGAGCACTAGGCTCCAGACAACACAGCTCTCAGGTTCACAGGGACACCCAAACCTCTCCACCACGATAAGGTGATGGTTCCCGGAGAGGAAATTGTATTTTTATTTTTTTTTATTTTTTTATTATTTTCTTTTAGGTGCTCTTATTTTTATAATATTGCTTTTTTGATAACATTATTTGTTTATTTTGCTCTCACTTTTATCTTGTGTGTGGAGAGTAGTTGTTTGGTTGCAATGTTCAAATGCATGGGATATAACTTTGGACAATATTCTTTTAATTGTAGGACCAGGGTTCTATTGAGTGTTGTGTTCTCCAGAGAAGCTACAAAAGCTTGGGCTTTTTTGGTTGTCTTAGAGATGACATGGGGGGATATTGGGGAGGGGGGGTCAATGTTTTGTTATCTGTGTTCTGGTTTGTTTTTTTGTTTTTGTTTCACATCTTCTCTTGCTCTGAAGTCATACAACTGTTCTTTTTCATACAGTCTACCTGTGCAACGCGTGTGCAGGGTCTTTCATATTCTCCCCAGTGAGTCAGGATGGTGACACCCTCCACTACAACCTCGAAAGTTAATGGTTGCCAAGTCAACCTTATCAGTTGGAATGTCAGAGGACTGAACCGTCCACTCAAGTGTAATAAGGTATTGTCTCATCTTCTGTACCTCAAGGTGAATATAGCTTTTCTTCAGGAAACTCATCTGAGAAATGCATCCCACTCGAGAATTAAGAGAAACTGGGTTGGTCAATTATTCCATTCAACGTTTAACAATACAGCACGGGGTGTCGCGATTCTTATTCATAGATCTACCCCATTTATTGTCTCAAGTGTAAACACTGATCCACAGGGTCGCTATGTGGTAGTGGTGGGCTCGTTATATAATACCCCTCTCATTTTGGCAAATGTGTACGCCCCTAATTGGGATGATAGTACATTCTTCAAAAAATTCCTTTACTCCTTGCCCAATATAGATACACATCAGTTGATCCTTGGGGGAGATATGAATACCACAATGGACCCGATGTTGGATAGATCCTCGACAAGATCCTGTGTTATGTCAAAGTCCTCTTTGGTTCTAAAGTCGTACTTGGAGTCATACGGTGCTGTTGATGCTTGGCGATCTCTCTTTCCATTAGCTAGACAATATTCTTTCTTTTCTCCTGTTCACCAAACGTATTCACGGATTGATTATTTTTTTGTTGACCAAAAACTGTTTCCTAATGTTAAGACCTGCACATATAATAGTATAGTAATTTCGGATCACAGTCCCCTCACTCTAGAGCTCAACTTTCCAAACCAGCACTCGGTTTACACATGGCGTCTCAGTCCCCTATTACTGTCTGATAACGGTTTTGTCCAACATATTTCGCAGCAAATTGACATTTTTCTGGAAACAAATATGACTGCTGATGTAACATTCGGCACTATTTGGGAGAGCTTAAAGGCATTTCTACGGGGCCATATAATTTCGTACTGTTCGTTTATTAGAAAGCAGAAAGAAAAGCGCTTAACTGAATTAGCGGCTCTCATTAAGAAGCTGGATCAGCAGCACTCAATGGCACCGTCTCCAGACCTTTATAAACAAAGACTAAATTTACAAACGGAATTCAATTTACTCTCCACTAAGCAGACTGAACAGCTGATGCACAGATCCAGACAGTCATGGTATGAGCATGGGGACAAACCATCCAAGATTTTAGCTCACCAAATTCGTAAATCGGAAGCTTTGCATATGATCCCTGAAATTGAAACCCAATCTGGACACGCCTCTAAGGACCCTAAAATAATAAATGAGAGTTTCCAACATTTTTATTCTAAACTTTATAATTCAGACTCGTTAAAAAACCCTGAAGTGTTTGATGCATTTTTTGGGGACCTGGTGTTTCCAACTCTGGGGGACGATGACAGAAGTGAACTTGATCAGCATATTACCTTAGAAGAAATCAAATTGGCTATTAAATCAATGCAGTCTGGTAAATCACCCGGTCCAGATGGCTTTCCGGTGGAATTCTTTAAGGTATTCAGTGACAAACTGTCTCCGCTCTTGCTGGACATGTACTCGGAATCCTTCAACTCGGAGTGCCTGCCTCCTACTCTCCAGCAAGCGACAATTTCACTTCTGTTAAAATCAAATAAAGACCCATTGCAATGTTCGTCGTATCGCCCAATATCACTTTTGAATGTCGACTGTAAAATACTGTCTAAAACTCTAGCTCTCAGATTAGAACACGTGTTGCCTTCTATGATATCTCCGGATCAGACAGGATTCGTAAAGGGCAGACAGGGCTTCTTTAATTTGCGTAGGCTATTTAATATTTTATATACCCCTTCATCTTCGACACCTGAGATTGTTCTGTCACTAGATGCCGAAAAGGCGTTCGATAGGGTGGAGTGGGATTATTTGCTTTATTCTCTTGGAAAATTCGGTCTAGGTGAAAGGTACATTTCGTGGGTAAGGCTCTTGTATAACTCGCCCATGGCTCGTGTCAAGACAAACGATGTATGCTCCCCCTATTTTCCACTTAATCGTGGAACCAGACAGGGGTGCCCATTGTCCCCTCTCCTGTTTGCGATATCTATAGAACCTTTAGCTATAAAGTTGCGAACGGAGGACAGGATCAGGGGAATTCACAGGGCTGGCCTAGAACACAAATTATCCCTCTATGCTGACGACCTGTTACTTTATGTGTCTGACCCCTTGGAATCGCTTCCCCATGCTCTTACCATTTTCAAAGATTTCGGCTGTATCTCTGGATATAAATTGAATATGCACAAAAGCGAGTTGTTAGCCGTTAACAGTGAAGCTAAGGAGATCTCATTTGAGGCATTTCAATTTAAGGTGGTAGCGGATCATCTGACTTATCTGGGCATCAAGGTTACTCGCTTACATGAAAATCTATACGAGAAAAATTTCACACCACTCCTGGAGCGTACTAAATCAGACCTTCAAAGATGGGACAGGCTTCCTTTATCAGTAATTGGTCGTGTTAACGTTGTTAAAATGAATGTCCTGCCCAAATTCTTATATATCTTTCAGTGCGTCCCAGTTTATTTACCGAGACAATTCTTTGACACATTAGATAAACAGATCTCTGCATTCATTTGGAATGGCAAACTTCCAAGGATTAGGAAGCAATTTTTACAAGAGACAAAGCGGTCAGGGGGGCTGGCTTTGCCAAATTTTCAATTTTATTATTGGGCAGCAAACACACGTAATATTCTTTACTGGATGGGGGATCTGTCGACTGAGACTCCAGCGTGGTTGCATATTGAGTCCTCCCACTGCGGAAAAACCTCATTGCAAGCTTTGATTAGTTCAGCCCTTCCGTTGAAATTAGACGCTTACCGATATAACCCGATAGTGCATCACTCTCTTAGAATCTGGATACAATGTAGGAAAAGGTTCGGTCTACAATCAATGTCGTCTCGGGCACCAATCCCCTGTAATCATATGTTCCCACCGTCCCTATTGGACTCTGCCTTTAAGATCTGGAGCAATAAGGGTATATCTAGTTTTAAAGATCTGTATATTGACAAGGTTTTTGCCTCTTTTACTCAGCTGACTCAAAAACATGACATCCCTCGGACTCACTTTTTCCGTTATATGCAAATTCGTGACTTTGTACGCAACAGATGTCCTCAATTTCCAAATATGCCTGAAAAAACAACTTTAGATGAATTTCTAGATGTTAACGTACACAGAAGGGGAGCGATTGGAGTATTGTATGATATGTTGTCGACCCTACATTCCCCTTCTCTCACTATTATTAAATCTCATTGGGAGGATGATCTCTCTGTGGAATTTTCAGATGAACAATGGCAATCTATTCTCCGGAATGTTCACTCCTCCTCGATATGTGCCAGACATGGGCTCCTGCAGTTTAAGGTGTTACACCGTCTGCATTTCTCAAAGGAGAAGTTGGCTAAGATTTATCCAGGGACAGATCCTTTGTGCAATAGGTGCAAGACGATGACGGGCTCTCTCGTTCATACATTCTGGACTTGTCCAAATTTATATAACTATTGGACATCTATATTTGATACTTTTTCTGTAATATTTGGAATCAAAATTGACCCTTCCCCTACAATCGCAATCTTTGGAGTGGCACCAGAGGATATGCCTATTCCCATAAAATACTCGAAAGTCATTGCTTTCACTACCCTAATTGCTAGGCGTCTAATACTTATGATGTGGAAGCAGGAGGCCTCTCCCACACATGTCCAATGGACCAGAGATGTGATGGGGTTCCTACACTTGGAAAAGATGAGATGCACCTTAGGAGGCTCTACGGATAGATTCTATAAGACATGGCAACCTTTTTTGACTTATATGGAACATGTAAAGATGTGTACACTTCCATAGTTGACTCTGTAGGACTATGTTGGGACTTCGGGCAAGTTGAGACACGTGTAAGAGATATTGAAGATGTGAATATGTTTTTGTTTTGTTGCGTTTGACTTATTTTCGTATCTGATGTGTATGTCTCTGTTGGTTTTGGTTTATGTTGGTTTAGGTTTATGTTGTGTTTGTCAAATGTTTGTCTGAGTTGAATCTGGGGGGGGGGGGGTGGGCGGGTAGGAGGGAATGGGGGGGCGCTGATGGGAGGGAACTGGTGGGAGGGATTGGGGGTGGAAAAAATAACCAAAGTGGATTATACATGTCTTTCTGTTTGATTCTGACCATATCCTGTATCCATGCTGGTTGAAAATGAAAATAAAATTATAAAAAAAATTAAAAAAAACATGTCATGTGGTTAAGGGCGTCCATGTGTTGTTAAACAGCACTACGGTATAAGAGACGGTGTTTCCCTCCGACTGCCTGGACCTCGGCTCTGGGCTAAGGTTGAGCGGCAAAGAGCTCCGGCCCTCGTTTAAGGCGGCTCTAATTAAAGACTTTGGCTGGACAAGTCTAAGCAATTAGTGTCCTCTCAGCTGTGGCTGTCCCCCAGGAGGTGGCAAAAGGCACACCCACTGGCCCATTAATGTTTAAACCGGCCTGATTGAGTTGAATAATTCAGATTTTCACTGCACTGCTTAGGGGAGCACTTTGGTCAGGTGACGGCCCCTCGGGCCCCTGAGCGGGGACCATGGGACCCTCGGGGCCCTGAGCGGGGACCATGGGACCCTCGGGCCCCTGAGCGGGGACCATGGGACCCTCGGGCCCCTGAGCGGGGACCATGGGACCCTCGGGCCCCTGAGCGGGGACCATGGGCCCCTCGGGCCCCTGAGCGGGGACCATGGGACCCTCTGGCCCCTGAGCGGGGACCATGGGACCCTCGGGCCCCTGAGCGGGGACCATGGGACCCTCGGGCCCCTGAGCGGGGACCATGGGACCCCCGGGGCCCGGACGGTTCCAGTCCCTCCTCAAGAGGCGCCGGCGGGTCAACCAGCTGGGGGCCAGTGGGGGCAATGTGGTAGATGAACAAAAAACATATCTTAACTCTTCAATCTGAAGGATTTAGAATCCTCTTTATTGGTCACACACAGCAAAGCACACACACACACACACACACACACACACACACAGTGAAACATGTTTAACCCATCCTAGTATGAGGAGCAGTGGGCAGCTATTGTATATCCAGCTGCCCGGGGAGCAGGGTAGGGGTCTGGTGCCTTGCTCAAGGGCGCCTCGGCAGTGACCAGGAGGCCAACTGGCGATATGAATGAAAAAAACAAAACTGTTTAAACATGGAACAATGATTGAACTGAAAGAAACGTGTTTATAGGAATTATTTGAGAGACAAAACGTATTTCCCCTTTTTAAAAAAAAAAAAATCCATTGATCAATTCTTAATCCATTGATCAATTCTTAATCCATTGATCAATTATTTTTAAAAGGGGGCCTTAAGCATGTAAACAGAAGAGGAACATGAACACTAGATTTGAGTGTCCAGATAAGCACACAGAAAGATTCTAATCCATTATTCACAAGCTCTGCTCCTCCCGCTGTAGCAAGAACAACCATGTTGTCAGCTGCTCTCAGGCTAAATTCCCTCACACACACACACAACACACACAACACACACACACACACACACACACACACACACACCACACACCACACACACACACACACACACACACACACACACACACACACACACACACACACACACACACACACACACAGCGACTGACGTGCTTGATGTTCCTACAACTCTCGTTCTCCCATTTGTAGTAGAACACATGTGTTTGTTTTAACAAACCCCCGTTGCCTGCGCGCTCCCGCAAAAGCCGGGTTTATCTCTATCGATCCCGTTGCTTTTGGCAGCCTACACATCCTCATTGTGAAAACACCGTTACCTTGGTAACAAGCGCGCAACACACGCACACGCACACACACACACACACACACACACACACACACACACACACACACACCACAATAAGGGCATCTTAGGAGACAAACGAAATGGCGCGGCTGTGTGATGGTTTACGTCATCAAGGCCGCTCGTCTCGAGATGGCCTCAGAAGCCGCTCTCTAACCAGGCTGACGCTGCACATGAGTCCTTGGGGAGTTGTTTTTCCTTTTTTCTTTGGTTCCGCAGAAGGTTCTAGAAATATGCCCTCACCACCAACCACAGAGACAGCTGTGAGCACCATAATCCTTCCGATGAATAAGTGGTAGAATTAGTATTAGTGAAGGGGTGTTAATTAAAGTGGTCCAGTTACATCCGTGCCTGTGCCAAAAAATCGCCAAAGTCACCGTTTCATAGCGGATTGTAATGTGTTTAGGTTTCTAACCGTTATCTTCCTCTGTTTTATGTATCGCATTATTTTAATACTGTAAAGTGTCTGAGTTTCATGAAATGCGCTCTACAAAATAGTATTTTTATTAGTAGTAGTACATATGTACAAACCATGGATGTAAACAAATATGGCGGATGCCGTTGGCGGTTTATAATAATCCCATCCATGGTTCTAATCGATACATCCTGAGCTGAATTACCATAGAGCCGGATTACCAGTTTGGTTTCACGTAACACTAAATTCTACTGTAGATGCTCCCTGGTGAACGCAATGTAAAACCGTGTACAGCATGGGTCGGCAACAGGAGGCCCGCGGGCCATTGGCCAGCAATAATATTTGGCCCGGAAGATTATTTTGAGAATAAAAATAAAATATTAAAAAGATATATATAAGATTTTTAATTTTAAACTATTTTTTACAATATCGGACCGACAGTCGCACATATAGGCTATAATGTCCGAATCAAGAATGCAGTGACATTTTCTGCCAGGGCTGTACTGGCCATCTGGCATATCGTGGGCCGACATTCCTTTTGGGCTGACACAACCCACTACACAACCCACAACACTAGTAACCCCCACTGCTACCTAGTTAACTAGAACACTACTTAACAAGAATGTACTAAGACTGATCTACCGATCTATCTTCGTTCCTACCCTCACCTATGGCCATGAGCAATGGGTAATGACCGAAAGGACGAGATCGCGAATACAAGCGGCCAAAATGAGTTTCCTCAGGAGGATGGCTGGTATCTCCCTGAGGGATAGGGTGAGAAGCTCAGTCACTCGTGAGAGACTCGGAGTAGAGCCGCTGCTCCTTCGTGTAGAAAGGAACCAGTTGAAGTGGTTCTGGCATCTAGTAAGGATGCTTCCTGGTCGCCTCCCGAGGGAGGTTTTCCAGGCACATCCAACTGGGAAGAGACCACGGGGCAGGCCGAGGTACAGGTGGGGTGATTACATCTCCACACTGGACTGGGAAGGCCTCGGGATCCCCCAGTCTGAGCTGGTCGATGTTGCCAGGGAGAGGGAAGTTTGGAGTCCCCTGCTGAAGCTGCTACCTCCGCGACCCGATTACGGATAAGCGGGAGAAGATGGATGGATGGATGGACTACTTTACAAAACAAACTGTGTTAGTTGCCGACCCCTGGTGTACAGGCTGGTATCAAAGAAAATGGAAGTCTTCGCAATTCCTACACTGGTGACCCCGACGTTTCTCTGCTGGACGTATTCAGAGATGCCGTAATGAACATGTCGACCAACGCGGTGTCGCTCAAGCTGCCGGAGTTCTGGGAATGTTCAGCCTCCACGTGGTTCACCCAGACGGAGGCGCAGTTCGCTTTGCGAGATATCACCGCGGACGAGTCTAAATTTGACTATGTGGTGTCGGCCCTCGGGTGCAGCGGGCAGAGTGGGGAGCCTGCTAAGAGACACCCCCGTATAAAAACTAATACACAGCGCTTAAGGCTCACTTCCTTAAAACCTTTGAACTTTCCGACAGAGCGAGCCGGCCGTCTGTTCTCTACACAAGGCCTCGGAGATAGCAAGGCCTCGGCGATAACAAGCCGTCTGAGCTGATGGACAGGAGGCTCAATCTCCTGGGGGACCACAGGCCTGGTTTCTTATTTAACCAACTGGTTTTTTTAAGGCAGCTGCCTTCTCAAGGGCTGCTTTGGTACACACCGCCATCAAGGATTACCGGGAGCTGGCTGAGGAGGCCGATAAGTTTTTCCTGGCAGGTCAGCAGCACTGTGCGTCTGCGTTTTCATTTCGTTCATCGCTGCGGAAGCAGCAGCACCTCAGTGGCGGCAGGACAGCGGCCTGTGTTACTACCACGAGAGGTTTGGACCCAATGCCAAACACTGCCGTTCTCCGTGTAGTTTTAACCGGGCGGAGCACCGGCCCAGGCCGGCGCTCAGTAGTGGCCATGAGTGTCGGCCAAGCTGGCCGGCTGCTGTTCATTCGTGACACCATCTCCGGTCGGCGTTTCTTGTGCGACACAGAGGAGCGTCCTGCCCGCATCAGGGGTGGATGTTTTGAGCGATGGACACGGCCCTCCCATGGAGGCTGCTAACAGCAGCCCCATCCAAACTTATGGCACAAGGTTTGTGTAGCTGTGTTTTTGACGGCAGTGGTTTGGCTGGGACTTTGTCAGAGCAAAGATGGCTTTTCCTCTCCTCAGTGCAGATTTCTTGTGTGCTTTCTCCGCTAAGCTGTTTGCACGCTTAGCGGGGCAGACTCCAGCAGGCTGTCAAGCGTGCTCTCCGCCTATCCGACTATCTCCGGCTCCTGGCCGAGTTCCCAGCCCTCACTCAGCCCACCTTCTCGTCGTCCACTGCTAAGCATGCCCGAGCCCGACGCCTCGACCCGGCCAAGCTTACTAAGATTTTGAGCTAAACTAATGTTAGAGCTTGGCCCATTTCACTGACATTCAAGATTCAAGATTCAAGATTCAAGATGACTTTATTTATCCCGAGGGAAATTAAGGTGCAACAGTTGAAACAGGGGGAATAAATGCACACAAAATATACTAATACCTAAAATCACAAACTAAACTAAACTAGTATAAACAAAATATAACTAAATGAAATCTAAATTAAATCTAAATGTATTGACAGATGAATTGCACAATTTACAGTATTATTACAGTAATATGTAGGTATATACAATATACAACAATACGTATAGTGCAAATTGGCAGTAATAAAATACTAATAAATACCTCAAAAGTGACATGTGAAAAGTGAAAAGTGAATTTACAGTGCAAAATTACAGTGAAAGGATTTACAGTGCGTTGACCAAAAAAATAATACTCAGTGACCTCAGGTCACTGACAAGCTTTCATTTAGATCGGAAGCTTCCAGACTGAATCTATAAACAGCGACACTTAAGAGATACTCGGAACCAAGCGTCGGTCCCGCCCCTCCTCCCTCCTCTAGCCCACCCCCCCCCCAGCATTATGTTAAAATCGAAGTTAATTCAGCTGCAATATGACCCCAGTAACCTTGGCCTTTTACTTGCTAAAATACGTGATTTCAACACTTCATTTTAGATTCATGAATTCAGAAGAACACGGTGGAGTACTTTGTCATGCATCAGCCAGTGAATGGTAACCAGACCAAACCGGTTCAGACTTACTCAGGGTTAAGGTTTGTGTAAACAATCAGCCACTAAAAGATTCACACTATAAACAACACAATCTCAAACCAGAGAATAGACTAGTGAGAATCAGGACCTTAACAGCTATCAGTCCCAAATGAAAGTTGTATTGCAGAATTATCATTGCATCAATGCGACATATGCAATATATTATATTAATATAGAATATTTTAACAGGAACAAACTGTTTCTTCCCCTTACAGATAAATAATTTAAAAAGGAATAAAAAGTTCAGAGAGTTGTGTGTGTGTATGTGTGCGTGTGCGCGCCTATGTGTAGTGTGTACGTGTGTGTGTGTGTTTTTGTGTGCGTGCGTGTTTGTGTGTGTGTGTTTGGGAGTGCGTATGTGAATGTGCGTGCGTGCGTGCGTGTATGTGTGTGTGTGTGGTGCGTCTGTGTGTGTGTGCGTGTGTGTGCATGTGTGTGTGTCAGTGTGTCAGTGTCGGGAGGATCCCAGATAGCCACCATGTGTGTCTGTCCGGGACGCAGCAGGGCGGCCGGCGTCCCCCTGCCTGGGCGAAGCCATCTCCCGTCCATGAATCAAATGACTATCATTTACAACCTGGCGAGACGGTGCCACAAACAAGATGTAGCCCACAGGCACAGCACAAGAGGAACATCTCACTTTGGTTGCCGAAAGGAGAAGTTTTTTTTGTGACCTTAATGTCACATCATCATTGAATGGGGAAATGATTACCTTACCTGTTCTTCTTCTAAAACCATGAGAATTGAATGCCGTGTTGTTCTCCTATTATCGATACCAGAGACCAGACTTAGGCTCAATACAACGATTAACTATTTTTGGTTTTGTTAACGATGAAAGTCAATGGTGTTCATTAGGATTGTTCACATGGTAAATTACTAAGTCTGTTGAATGTAAAGCTAAATGTATTCGTCGATGACAAATAATTTGTTCGTAATGAGAATGTGTGAAATTGTGTGTGTGTGTGCGTGTGTGTGTGAATGTGATTCATCTTTCCTCACATATACATACCTACACTGCTCTCCTTATAGTACATTAATTCTGAGTTATTTTTCCATTGCACAAAAATACAAATGAATATATGATTGCTATAGATTGCTAAGTAGAGAGAGAGGTTACAAGGTCGGGTTCTGAAGGCTGCTCCGTTTCCATGTTGTGCCAATGTCTCCAACACCTATTTTGAGTCTCCGGGTGCCTTTGTAGATCTGACATCGTGCCACTCAATGACTCAGAAGACGGGATGAATAATGTCCACCAGAATCCATGGGTTTCATCCGGAGAAGAGACTATTGTATTGGGTGTGATTAGTTTAAAGCTGTTTGTCAAGACAACAAAAGGAAGGGACTTCCTGGGTAGGCGAACAAAGCAATACCATGTGGTGAAACTGCAAGTTTGTGAGTGAGCAACACACTCCAATCTTTTGTCCTGACATCACTCAGGGTGTTTTCCAAGAACCGCCTTATGGTTCATGTGCTGCTAAAACTCCTGTTTTCTGCATCTGTTGAAATGCAGTCTGTATGCAGTCTGCTCTACCTAATGAACCATAAAGGTATGGTTAATAAAGAAAATAATTCTTAATATCAGGGTACGTTTGTCAATCGATAAATCAATGTCAGGCCACCGTCATTGTGTCAATGTTAAAAAATAAAATACATGTTTCTATGCTTTGTTTACTGGTCAAAGAAGATCATGAAGGGTAGAAGGGTAGAGCGAAACACACGTGGTACCTTCAACGTCAGAAGACTGTATGTGCAATATGGAGAAGCACACTCACAAGGAGACACGTGTGAGATGATAATGATGGGTTACGGAGGCCGCGTCAACGTGACGTTGGACCCGAACTGAAGGAAGGAGCTCAGGGCCGCGAGGCAGGCGGACGCCGGGTGTCCAGATGGATCCAGCCGATCCATCCATGGACGGATCTGTCCTCTGGTGACAGTCCACCAGAGGACAGATCCACCATGGACGGATCTGTCCTCTGGTGACAGTCCACCAGAGGACAGATCCATCATGGACGGATCTGTCCTCTGGTGACAGTCCACCAGAGGACAGATCCATCATGGACGGATCTGTCCTCTGGTGACAGTCCACCAGAGGACAGATCCATCATGGACGGATCTGTCCTCTGGTGACAGTCCACCAGAGGCTCACTCCTTTCACTGATCCTATTCGCCATGAGCCTGACCTACAAACGCTGACACACACACACACACAGACACACACACCTTTGGCTGTTATTCAAAGGACTCATGGGCACTTGTAAGAAAAGTGTTGAGTTGCATTTACCCTTTCCTTATGAAGACCATCATTCCCTAGAATGACCGGTAGGCCGGTTTGTCTTGTTAAATATCAGCTGGAAATGTGTTCGTTCCAAGGCTATTAAAGCGTTTTGTTTCTGGCTATATTGCTGTCACTTGTGTGATATTTGTGCGATATGGTCGCTTTAACTGCATATTACGAGGCGACATTATCTCTGATGGCATCTCATCATCCGATTAGGGCAAGAGAACATATCGGGTGTTTTAGTTCATAATCACATTTGCACATTTGCGGACGAATTTTACGAAAACCTCTCCGTTCATTTCTAAAATGCGTAGTTTCTAAAGGAGGGGGCTTATAACTGCATACCCCTGCTCACTACCTGTTGACACTTATATACTTCCTGTGTATATATATATATATACACCTTTAATTCTGCACATATCTCTATAAGTTATTTTATACCCGTTTTTATATCTAGTAGACTGTTTTTACATCTTATTTAACCACTGTACATTATATATTACTATGCACTTTACTGTAACAGTTGCACTCTGGTTAGATGGCAAATTATTTTCGCTGTACTGTATTTGTGCTGTGCAATGACAATACATTTAATTATAAATTTGAATCTAATCTAATTTAATTTAATCTTTCTAACACCTGGATGGTACAGGTAACGGATACCGGCGCTGAGGTCATGTCCCTCACTGCCAGTTTATGTCAGGCCGTTTATTTTCTTACCAAAACCATGGAAGAAGAAGAATTCTGAAAGCAACCAACCCACCATCCCAATGGGTTTAGTCTCTGACGCAGGTGATGTTTGGACACGACAGCAAGAGTTAATGAGGGAGCCGGAGGAGGGGATGATTCAACCAGCAGCACTAGTCGTGACCAGTGAGTCACAGCAAATGAGAGGTCACGTACCCCCCCCCCCCCAGCCCCCGCCCCCACGAGGGGATTGGACCGTTTATACAGAAACACCACATGTAAAGGTAACAGCCACCGCCATGCCGCAATGCTGCATCCATTACATAAACACAAGAGGCGGTGTGCAACAAAGGATCAATCTATCTGTCCGCCTGTGTCCATCTATCGATTGATCCACCGATCTACCTATCCATCTACAGCATGAATTTTACATTGTTGTCCTAGAATAGAAGATGTAGAAATAATGTACTACAGTTTTTTGACAAAAATGATATGGACACGTCAAAATGTCAGGATAACATCCAGGATGTTAACGACCGCCTTCCACTCATTATCCTTCAGTTTCTTGCACGGCGTTTCCAAGGTGCGTCTTCAATCCATATTGTGCGTTAAGCTTTTCCCACCACCCTGCACCCCTGCATACACACAAACAATATTTGCATATATTAATCTTTCATCTGTAGCCACCATAACCTCTGCTAGAGCAGAAAGCAGTACATAATGCAGGGGGTGAAATACTGCCAGTTTAATGCAAGTCAAATGTAGGCATGCTTTCAGGCAGCTTCTTAAGTCAATTGCATTTCTCCATTTCATGTTGGCAATAAAGAAGCGGCAACAAGGAGTGTTTTATATGAAGATGGTCTTTGATTGGTTGAGAGTTTGTGCACATATCCTAATTAAAGCATTGTTGTGCGTTGGGAAAAACTGGCTATTCTGGAAATGTGGGGAATACATTTGTTTGTGAATAATGAAAGCGTTGTACTGTATTTATATTTGGCTTTACTTGGGACATAATGACCACATTTAAAACCATGTAAGTGCCGTTACACTGTGAGATGTCATAAAGAACAATGAACAATGTCTCCCCAATGGCACTTCTCAAACTTCATTCATCCTCGCAGTTTGAAGCCGCTGACGGTGTGAAAAGAGTAGCTGTGTGATGTGGATTCCAGGGTTGATGATGAACACCATGTGGAAACGGATGTCCTGTCCACGCGTTTATGGGTTTTCCACCCGTCCACACCACCTGCAGCACTGCCGAGGTGCCCTTGAGCAAGGCACCAGGCCCCTACACTGCTCCCCGGGCGCTGGATATACAATAGCTGCCCACTGCTCCTTATACTAGGATGGGTTACATGCAGAGAAACTAATTTCACTGTGTGTGTGCATGTATGTGATAATGAATCGTCTATGTGAAGATCAATCAATCCTCCAGATTTCGATTTAGAGAAACCATCTATTATAAACATGCCAGGCCAGTAGGTGGCGATAAATAATAATTTACTTTATGTCAAGCACCACAGAAGAACATTAGGAGCATGCACATTGATAGGCTTCTTACCTAGCCTTATGTTATTGTAGCAGATGTAGCTACCAGTGAAATGGCTTCTTGAGGCCTCTCCCGAGGACACGTTGTGTGAGGAGTAATCCGCTTTAATGTTAAGTGTTTGGAGATGAAAGCACACAGAGCAGGTGGTCCATGCTAGCCCTCCTCTCCAGTGAGTGTGTGTGTGTGTGTGTGGTGGCTGGTTAGACCTGTGGGCCTTAATCACCAAGGACCCACAGGTGTGCAGCCTCACCCAGCCAGCCCCAGACTCTCATCAGTCTGACTGGGCTGACCTGAGGTATCGTTCTGGTGTGTAACGGGAGGCGAAAAACACAGAGAACGCACTACCCACTTTTAGAAATGCCCCATATGCGTGCGGAGGAGGCCTAACGCATGGTTTAAAGCTCTATTGCTAGGAGGATGATGGCGATGCTGTTGAGAGCCAGTGAACCACAGGAGCCGTGGCTGGGGGCTGGTCAGGCTCTCATGATGCAATACTAAGTCAACAATTGTAAACTGTACAAAGTAAAAAAAACAAAAAAAACAAACACAAGATCTACCCAATAGCGCTTTCTCTGACGTCAGGCCAACAAGATCCTTCACAGATATCTCTCACATCAGTGGTGTGTAGAATGACCTTCAATCAGGTCATTAGGGTAAACGAGAGACAAGACTGTATAGCCCCCCCCCCCAGAAGTCAGAAGCCATATGTCTGAACAACACTGAGTCAGAGCAGCTTGGCAGGGGGGTACTTCAGCCTGTCCGCCCCCACTGTCACTCAAATGTTACAATTAAGTATTATGTTAATTGCAATTAGAGCTTTTGAGGGGCTTCGGGACATCATTAGCCGTTCAGATGGGGATACATGGCTATTGTTCTCCACAGAGCTGTGACGGGGCCATTGTTCCCGCTAGGCTCCGGGGGAAAACAAAGCAGAGAACGTCTCGTTCTCCCAGCTCTCAGACGGTGGGAACGACACAGCGGGCCGTGTCAGGGTGAGTGTATGTGTTTATGTGGGTGGTGGGTTGTGTTGGGTATGTGATGTGTGTTACAGATCGGCCCTATGGTTTGGTCAGGATTTGCATGTAAAACATCGCTGCTGTATTTTCTGCGTTTGCGCACGTCAATACATCGGCTACAGAGACGCAGCAGTAGCACGACCACAGCAGGACAGACAGACAGACAGACAGACAGACAGACAGACAGACAGACAGACAGACAGACAGACAGACAGACAGACAGACAGACAGAGACTCCTTCCATCTTCTGTTAGATAGAACGAGATTGTATATTAACGCTGTTAGGAAAGTGATTGAGTGTGTGTGTGTGTGTGTGGGGGGGGGGGGGGGTAGGTGTGTGTGTCTGTGGGGGGGGGGGTAGTTAATGATGTAAATTGGTTTAATTAAAGTATGTTTTCACAAATGTCATTGAAGTATTACCAATCAAATCAATTGTGTTGACTTGTTTCTGAGCGTGTGGAAAGTGGAAAGAGTTATGAGTAAAGAACTCCTTGTAATCAGCTCGCTGATGCATGACTGTCTCCGGGACAGGAAGTAGCTGCAGGCTCACGGTTAAAGGAAACATCCTGAGGCTCCCATGATGATGATGATGATGATGATAGTGATGATTTGAAGGGCGCACGTTAACAATTTGCGGGGGAAAAAGCAAAGGGTCGGCTTCTGAAACACATTACGTAACGCTCACCCGCCACTCCACAGATGGGCCAGGAGAGGTAGGCAGTTTTTCCCACTGAAAATCTATTTCCATAGAACAGCGGTAAGTGCTCTTACTCTCCCTCTCCCCCCTCCCTCCCTCCCTCTCTCCCCCCCACCCTCCATCCCCTCCCTCCCCTCCCCTCCCTCCCTCCCCTCTCTCCCCCTCCCCTCCCCTCCCCCTCTCTCCCCCCTCCCCTCCCCCTCCTCCCCTCCCCTCCTCCCCTCCTCAGAGAGGATGCAGGTGATGAATGTTAGACTGCGTTATAAGCCTCTGCTGTCAGGAAGCAGTCAGCTCAGTAGCAGGAGAGAGAAATAAAGCTGTACACCGTGCTGCATGATAAATGGGACATTGTTGAGATGCAATTTCCAAAATATATATGGAGAAATGATGGGCCCATATAGGCCTATATATATATATATATATATATATATATATATATATATATATATATATATATATATATATATATATATATATATATACATATATATACACTATATATATATATATATATATATATACATATATATACATATATATATATATACATATATATATATATATACACATATATATATATATATATACACATATATATATATATATACACACATATATATATACACACACCTGGCCGTAGAGGTATGGGGTTAATGGTGTATTCCTGCCATTGGATATTGCTTTCATGGAGAAGTACACCAACAATGATTGAACTAGGTGGTGTAATGTTGCTGGGGGAGCAGAAGGTTGTACACACATACTCTTTCTCGCTCATCTTCCCATTAAAGCGAAGGTAAAAACCTTCGCCTCGCCGGCTGTAACGCTAAATGCATTTTAAATTTGGGATCTTTGCTGGTCCCCCCGGGTCAGGGATGTGGGGCTTTGCGTGTTCAGCAAATCCTCGAGAAGCCGCTCCGAGTTGAGGAATCACCATGCGGTAAAGCTACGCTGCACCGATCTAATACGTGAACAAGCGCACCGCTTTGGCTGTGATTAAGTGCTATGATAATATGGATGTTACGGCTACTCCACACTCCTCCCTTAATCAAGGCTCACGATGACTTGATGTGGGGAAATACAACAACATACAACAACACAACCTCCACAAGAACACGAGATGTGCGGGGAGGATCTCCTCGTCCTATTAGTCCCCTGGAACGCCATTCCTTCCTATGTTGTTGCTCAAACCATGGAGCATGTCGGACCTTAAGGCCAGGGAGCAGCCAATGAGAGCCAGTGCGGAGTGAATTAATGATTCAGCGCTATAGGAGGAAGAAGCTGTGCAGCACCACATGTGAACTTGTACTTGAGCGCAGATGCTACAGGCTGCCTTTGGCTTATTAATGAAACGCAGATTTCAGGAAATGCACAAGGATGGTGCTGTGTGTTTGTGTGTGTGTTTGTGTATGTGTGTGCCTGTTTGCGTGTGCTTGCATGTGTGTGTGTCTGTGCATGTGTGTGCGCGTGTGTGTGTTTATGAGTGCATGCGTGTGTGCGTGCTTGCATGTGTGTGCGTGTTTGCATGTAAGTGTGTGTGTGTGCGTGTGCGCTTGCATGTGTGCATTTGTGCGTGCGTGCGTGTTTGTGTGTGCGCATGCGTGCTTGCATGTGTGTGCGGCACAGTGTTGAACCCTATTAGATTTGGATTACAATGGGGCGCCAAGAAATTGGTTTTTTTCTTTCTTCTTCAGCAGCTAATGCAATCAATGTGCTTTTTCAGCATATAGCGACGGGGAAGAACTCTTCTTGGCCCCAGCGATGTGAAGCGTGTGAGGGCTGGCACCATAGAGATACAAGATACAAGATACAATAGGAACGCTTACTTCCCATTCCCTCCCGCAGTACAAATCTTAAAAACAACACCATAAAATAAAAATTATATATACAAGAAAATAAATTAAAAAAGAGCAGCAAAGTGACTTAAATGATATGTACATGGTTTTGTTTTTTGTTTTTTTTACAAAAATGTTTCAAAAACATTTAAAGTGCCAGTAGTGCAGCAGCATCGTGAATACATTGCAGTAACTGATGAGTCCAGAGAGTCCAGCAAAGAAAGTGTAATTGTAATAACTGTTATGAAAGTGAAAGTGAAAGTGGCAGCACTCCTAGCAGTTCAGTAGGCGCACTAACTGTGCATAAAAACTATCCTTAAACCTGGTAGTCCTTGCTGTACGGAGTCGGTAGGGGGGAGAAGAGATGGTGCCCAGGGTGGTTGCAGTCCTTTATGATGGACATGGCCTTCTTCCAAGTGCACACCCGATGATCTTCTCTGCTGTCCTCACGACCCTCTGGATGGCTTTCTTGTCCCGTGCAGTGGTGTTGCCGTACCACACAGTGACGCCACCCATCAGGACGCTCTCTACGGTGCCACGGTAAAAGTTCACTAGCCACCTCTGGCCTATCCCGCTTTTTCTGAGGCACCGCAGAGCATAGAGGCGCTGGTGTGCCTTCTTCAGCACGACCTCCGTGTTGCGTGTCCACGCCAGGTCATCAGAAATTTGTAGTCCCAGGAAACGGAATCAGCTGACGACTTCCACCGGTGTCCCGTCCAGGCTGATGGTGGAGTGGGTGCCCCGGTGGCTCCTGAAGTCCACGATGAGCTCCTTAGTCTAGCTGACATTCAGTGCGAGGCTGTTGTCCTCACACCATCGTGTCAGCCGGACCACCTCATCTCTGTACTCCGTCTCATCGCCCTCGCTTATCAAGCTGATGACTGTGGTGTCATCTGCAAACTTGATAATCCAATTATTGCGTGACTGAGGCAGCAGCCTTGGGGTGCTCCGGTGTTGAGGACCAGAGTGGATGAGATGTTGTTCCCAATCTTCACCACTTGAGGCCTGCCCGTCAGGAAGTCCATAATCCAGTTAAAGATGGGGGCGCCCAGACCTAGGTCCCTCAGTTTCAGGACCAACTTGGAGGGAACGATGGTGTTGAACGCCGAGCTGTAGTCAAAGAACAGCAGTCTGACGTAGGTGTCCCTCCTGTCTAGGTGCTGCAGGGCCATCGAGTCCTCTGCCAGGCTGCCTTGTCGATCTGTTAAGCGGGGGGGATCAGCTCTTGCAAGGCACCATCTCTCTCCAATCAGATGGGCCACATGTTACTCATTTAGTCATGAAAAATCACAGTTTCAGAACAGCCATCTGTGATTTTTTTCTTCCTCAGCTAAAAAACCCATTTACCAGCTCCTCAAAAGCATTTTGAGGAGAGGAGCATGAGTGGAGCTGGAGATATGTCAGCTCTCCCTGATAGAAGGTTATGATATCCACATGTTTATCGTGAGGCTTCCATGAAGTTCCAGTCTATGTTCCAACTCAATATATACGTTTTATTTAGGTAGCATTGGTTGTTCTACACTCGTTGTAGCTGCAATGGTTCAACAGAAACTATATAAAATATGAATATACACTATATATATGTATATCAAGTATGTCTTTTAGTATTTGCTACTACTGTTTTTCAGAAGTATCGGAGGGTTAGGACTCGTTATGTTTTGCTCAAGGGCTCAACAGAAAAGAAAGAGAGACAGACAGACAGACAGACAGACAGAGAGAGAGACAGAGAGAGCCTAACTGTTACATAACAAGACAGTATAGTTGTAATAAGGTAAATGACAACACAAGTTTGGGCAGAAACTCCCCGATGCAGAAGCTCAGAGTCACCTGCATCACACCCTCATGAACCAAGCAGCTGCAACTCTCATGGGTAATACCTGTGACAGGTACGTCTAGGAGCACCACCCACTACTACGTCTAGGAGCACCACCCACTGCTACGTCTAGGAGCACCACCCACTGCTACGTCTAGGAGCACCACCCACTGCTACGTCTAGGAGCACCACCCACTGCTACGTCTAGGAGCACCACCCACTGCTACGTCTAGGAGCACCACCCACTACTAAGTCTAGGAGCACCACCCACTACTACGTCTAGGAGCACCACCCACTACTCTGCAACATCCCCCTGCAGAAGATGCACAAGTTCTTCTAATAATTCATTACCTTAATGGTTACGTGAGGGCAGGATAGTGTAGCGGCCAGCGTGCTTGAAAACAGTACCAGGTTCGATCCCCAATGTCCGCAACCCTAACTGCTCCTTAATGACCTATATATGAATTAGGTGTTATTGTTGAGGTGCTTTGGATCGGAGCGTCCACTTAAATGACTAAAGATTTCCCTCTTGGCGTTTTGATGACGCATCACTGCATCCAACGGTGGCGTCAGAAGCCTGGCTAGTGTTGGCATCTCCACGGGACGTCTCCATCACGGCAAACAGATCCCCGGAAGCTCCCCTCAGGGAGCGTGCCACACGGAGTTCACACACCTCGGTGATTTAACCAGCAGCTCTCAGCGCCCCCCACAGAGAGGTGTGAGTGGGCCTGAATGGCTCCATGGTTATAATGGACTACTACCCAGGGAACAGCACAGGGCCAGACCCGGAGGAATGAAGATTAGGGATCTACGGCCTACATTTTCCTCCTACATACTAATGTCCCATCTACACCCTCATCTCCTGTCTAATCTCCTGTCTGTGACCAAAGTAAATCATATCGTCTTATCTTAAATTCAGCACCAAAAAGACCAGAACAGTCTGATCGCCAACTGGATCTCAGGGTTTGACAGTAATGGCTGGAGATTGAAATCAAATCGTATTTTGAACAATTATTAATAGAATGTTGCGTTTTAAGGAGATATTTGTGGGTAAGGCTGTCTGCATTCCGAAGGCTACTTCCGAAGGCTAACTCTCTTCCTGGAGAGATCCGCAACGCAGCCTCCTTTGACCTTTAACCCATCCATTACTGCTACTTTTACTTATTTATTCATTTATTTTTGTATTGGCCTTCGCTGTTTGCTTGTTTCAGGCGATACATCAATTAAAGTTGTTATTATTATTATTAATATTATTGAACTTCCGTGTTCAAACGCATGCTCAGTGCACAGCAGATAAAGCAGTACTCTTTGACCTCGAAAACCCTGTGGAAAATAAGCCAGGCACAGTACTGTGAAATCAATAACTTTGACCATCAGTACATCATCACCGAGCACAGCGGACCCCATGCCGGCGTGTCAGACCAAATATCCCTTCTGCTGTTACCCACTGTGGCGAGAAAAGTTTTATTTTATTATTATTCTATTTTTTGGTCCCTCGCCATGAATCGACTGACTTTTGGTAAATTATTAATGGCCCGTATCAAACATGCAGGGCAGATCTCTCAAAGGTGTCCATTTTTGGGTTGTTTTTTGTTCTAGGCGATGGAAGAATTCTGACACTGGCAGCCGACACGGCCGTTCTCTGGTGTACTTGTTGAGTTGGGCGAGTGCTCGGAGGCCTACGCGGTCACACTCTGGTCCACTTCATCAGCAGCCGTGGCAACATGTGGTACCACGCACTCCCAGGTTCCCCACGCTGTTCCATTCCATGGCTCAGAGGTTTATTACAAGCGGGTTAAGAGCATAGTGTGTGTTCACAGGTTTAGCATCCTAACTCGCGTAACAGACCAGGTTACACGCGTTGAGTCTGTATGGATGGGACAGGATAGACATGTTGTTCCCATTTCTTTACCTTTTGCTCTCAGCTTCTTAGAAAAAAGTTGTTGGATGTGGAGTGTGCCATCAGACTCAGAGCTGACAGCTGAGAGGAGAGAACAGATCATCCCCCTCGTCTCCTAGATCTACCATCCAGGAGACGGTTCGCTCATCTCAAGACTGTGTTTGTTTGTACATCAGGAGCATGTTTTGCTTCAGGGTTTTTCTCTGTGATTTAAAAAAAAGAAGGAAGCCGCACACAGACCATTTCACACCCAGAACGCCACCTTCACAAAGTTGCCAGGCAACAGTAGGTGCCATTGTCTTGCTCCTTTCGCCAGGACTAGCATTATATCATCCGGCAGCTCCTGTCCTTCTGACATCTTGTGACGTTTCCTGCGAGGAAGACGGTGGAGAACGCCAACCAAAACCATCTGCATTTTATGAAGCAGTCGTTCCAAAGCACACCGAAAGCAGACAATTATTTTGAGGAAGCCAGGAGAGATTTGTGTGATGGGGATCGCTCCTCTTACTCCCTCGCATCTTTACACCTAACCACAAGTCTGGCACGTTTTATCTTTGTCTGGAGATCTCAGAATAACACCCTTTAAAGCCTTTACAGTTTAGAGTTAAACTTTAACATTCGATTATTCGAGGACTGTTCTTTTTTTTTGAACATCAATATTTTTCAAGTGTTCCTGGAAGCCTCAGAAAAACAATCCAGCAGATTGCATGTGCAGCACTTGTTTGCGAGAGCATTAACTAAGATACCGTTCAGATGTCCAGGCATGCAGACGTCTAATGCTCCGTGGGCCCAGAACTACACTCTAAGAACTACAATTACACTCAGACAAAAGCTAATCACCGGCCCAGCAGGCAACGGCACACATCTGAGATTGCATCTCTCTTTTTTCCTAAGAGACCAATGGAGGCAATTCCCCAGCATCTGCTGAACTCCAACGCACAAAATCAATGCAAAATAATAAGAGCCGGTGTAATTTGGCTAATAATGATGAGGAGCTGAACATCCCACAGCCCCCAGAGTGCGGGACCCCATACTGAACCCATCCAGAGGAAGTGGGCTGCGGACGGTTGACACAGCTGCCAGCCATCTTCACACGTGCTGCACTGTTACTACCAGGGCTGCACCACAGTAAGCACAGGAGCAGCATTAGATTAGAAGGAGAGAGAGAGAGAGAGAGAGAGAGAGAGAGAGAGAGAGAGAGAGAGAGAGAGAGAGAGAGAGAGAGAGAGAGAGAGAGAGAGAGAGGGAGAGAGAGAGAGAGAGAGAGAGAGAGAGAGAGAGAGAGAGAGATCTGCCCTGAGGAATGTCCCCTGTGCTTCCATTACATAGAACAGATACTACACACACACACACACACAATAGGACTACAGTACACAGACATGCACACTAGCAAACACACACTCACTCACACACACACACACTACAGTATATTCACAGATGCACCAGAACTACAGTGTACACACTCACACACACACTCACCCACACACAGACACACACCCACTCACACACACACACACACACACACACACAGACACACACACTCTGAGCACCAAAGGCCTTGCCAACAGGGGATTGACTTTCGTTTTTTGACGCATGAAAAAAAGGAGAGAAAACTTGATATTTGCTTCACTTCCTCCTAGTTATTTGGGTTTAGTTGAGGGGAAGTGTGTGTGTGTGTGTGTGTGTGTGTGTGTGTGTGTGTGTGTGTGTGTGTGTGTGTGTGTGTGTGTGTGTGTGTGTGTGTGTGTGTGTGTGTGTGTGTGTGTGTGTGTGTGTGTGTGTGTGTGTGGAGTAGAGGGACTATGGGTTGGCAGCAATTCCAGGTTATTTATTAACATCAATTAAAATGATATCACACTAACAACTTACTATGTCCGAGTAAACCTAAGGAATCGAAGACATGGGGCCTCATTAAAATATTCTAAAACAAAGCCAACTAATAAGTAAGCTAGGCTCAACATTTGGTTGCAGTTGCTTTGGTTGTAATACAAAATGCATACAAGTGTCTGAAGACATGTGGCCGACCTGTTTTAATGCTACCGCAGAGTAACACGTCCCTGGGCATCTCTTCTCGGGTCAGGACTTTAGGATCGGTGCGGCGGAAATCTAAAGAAATACTGACCTCTAGTGGACAGTTTGGGAAGTGGAGTAAACCTTTTCCTCTGTAGCCGGTTACACTGTATTGAAAAATGCTAAGCCGGTAGAATACACATTCGCAGACAACAGGGTCGATAAAGCAAGGCAAAACAACTAGCAGCAGAGATAGATACCTCAAACCTGAACCAGCAGCCCTCTGGTCACCGGAGGACCTGTAATTCCTGAGCTAATGTCTTGAGCTTCAGTAAATCCTTTATTGTCCTTGGGTGTCACACCACAAAATGAAGCTATTAACAAATAAATATGTTAATTTATTACTCAAGACATTGTGACGGATACAAGCAGCATTAGTGATATCAAATAGGTTTTTTTGGGGGTTTTTTCTAAACATTTTTTCTCAACACTTCCAACATTTACAGAACAATAACTGTTAACATTGCAGTTAATGAGAACTTCATGAGAAGATTCTGGAAGGGTCCATCTGTGATCTTCTATACAAACGTTTGGTGCCACTGTTAATGCTCGTCATGTTGAGGAGGTAACGGCAGCACATCTCTGCTTAGCTCTCTGTGAGTCACTCTGCTGTGAAAATGACTACTACTGACCACCTGTCTCTTCTGCACCACACACACACACACACACACACACACACACACACACATGTTCTCACACACACACACACACACACGCACGTTCTCACACACACACACACACACACATGCATGTTCTCACACACACATATGCATTTGCATGTACTCACACACAAACACACTCACACACATGCTCACACATATGCATGAACTATGCATGTCCTCACACATACTTGCATGCTCACACACGTACACACTTACACACACCCACACACACACCCACACACACACATACCCACACCCACACACACACCCACACACACACATACCCACACCCACACACACACAGTGTTATCCCACTTCTCAGCTTAATGATCTCGTTAGCACCGCCATAGCCGGTTAAAAGAAGACATGTGACTCTAAGGAGCTTAAACAGCCCTGGGCCTACTTAGTTAAGACGGTTAACAGGAGGATGAGGAGGAGGAGAAGGTGCAGGAGGTGCAGAAGGATAATAAGGAGGAGCAGGAGAAGGAGGTGGAGGAGCAGGAGGAGGTGGAGGAGAGAAGCAGAGATGGAGTGGAGCAGGAGAAGGTAGAGAAGGAGGAGGAGCAGGAGGAGGAGGAGCAGGAGCAGCAGGAGGAGGAGCAGCAGGAGGAGCAGGAGGAGGAGCAGGAGGAGGAGCAGGAGCAGCAGGAGGAGCAGGAGGAGGAGGAGGAGGCAGGAGGAGCAGGAGGAGGAGGAGGAGGAGCAGGAGGAGGAGCAGGAGCAGCAGGAGGAGCAGGAGGAGGAGCAGGAGGAGGAGGAGGAGCAGGGAACGGATGAGGAAAAGCAGGAGAACAAGGAGGAACAGGGGGAGGAGCAGGAGGCACAGGAAGTGGAGACTAGGAGGACACCGAGCCTTTGTCTCCATCGTCCGAGGAACTGCACTCGGCGGACTCTGTGAGGGCGGGGTAGGGGCGCGGCTGGTCCAGGTTGACGTAGGTGACCTTCAGGCTGATGTAGTGCTCTCCCTCCAGACCCGACAGGATGCTGAGCACCGACGACACCAGCGTGGCGAAGCTGGGCCGCAGCTCCGGGTCTGGGTCCCAGCACTGCAGCATGATGGAGAAGCTGGTGGACCGGGAGAAAGACAGAGAGACGGTAATGGGACACCAAAGAGGCCTCGGCACCATTCATTCATATTTTTAATAAAAAATGACTCTATGGAGTCTGTTGGCACAATAGATAGAGGGCCATTTGTAGAACAATAACATTTCAGGTAAGGGTCATCAAAAATGGTAACAAAAAAAAAAACTGGCAAAAGGGTGTGTGTGTGTGTGTGTAATATTAACGGTAATGTATAGCGATGAACATCGACCTACACTGAATTGCTTAGCCGTGTGTGTGTGTGTGTCCCTCATTACAGATTCAATACTATAGGTTGGTGTGTGTGTGTGTGTGTGTGTGTGTGTGTGTGTGTGTGTGTGTGTGTGTGTGTGTGTGTGTGTGTGTGTGTGTGTGTGTGTGTGTGTGTGTGTGTGTGTGTGTGTGTGTGTGTGTGTGTGTGTGTGTGTGTGTGTGTGTGTCCCTCATTACAGATTCAACACTATAGGTTGGTGTGTGTGTGTGTGTGTGTGTGTGTGTGTGTGTGTGTGTGTGTGTGTGTGTGTGTGTGTGTGTGTGTCCCTCATTACAGATTCAACACTATAGGTTGGTTTGTGTGTGTGTTGTGTTGATGGGGGCCACTCACAGGGGGTCCGGGCAGTACTGAGGCTGGTGGAGTCGCCGACCCTTCAGCAGGTAGTGTGTGATGTCGTAGGGGTCCACCTCCGGGTAAGGGCTAGCTCCTCGCGTCAGCATCTCCCACATCATCACACCAAACGACCACTGCGGGAGGACACCATACTATACTGTTTAGTCATCACTAGGTACGTGGTGGTGGTGGTGATGGTGGTTAGGGCATCTTTTCTCTCGGATGCCTACAGGTAGACTGCAGACCACTGGGAGTGGAACTTACCCTACGCCCCTAGCCCCTACACCATCCTGCCCCTGTCCTAATATGTATTGAATGACCACTGTATACATATATACAAAACATACATATAGAACATATACAAAACATACATATATAACATATACAAATCATACATATAGAACATATACAAAACATACATATATAACATATACAAATCATACATATAGAACATATACAAATCATACATATAGAACATATACAAATCATACATATAGAACATATACAAAACATACATATATAACATATACAAAACATACATATATAACATATATAACACACAAAACTACGCCACACCAAAAAGTCCCCTGGATCCGGATTTGGATCCGGATCTGCTCAAAAATTGAATCAACTGTTCCTTGGCCCATAAGCAATCTAACCACCAAAATGATGTCAAATTCTGTACATAACTTCTTGAATTGCTTACAATCAAACAAACAAACAAATAAACAGAGGCAAAAACATAACCTCCGGCCCATGGTTTCTGGCAGAAGTCCTAATGTATGATGTGAACGGGGGGTGGTGATAGGCTGAGACAATGGTCTGATGAATAATAAAAGCTCCTGCAAATTCATAGTAAGTTGATTCCGTGAGCATTTTAATCTACTTTCTCCCATGGTTAGTGCATTTTATACGATGCTAAAGTGGTGTTGAATGGATAGACACACGCACCAAGCTCAAATCAAATGAGTGAGCAGACTCTCGCCTCACCACGTCGGACTTGGAGGTGAACTTCTGGGTCTGCAGACTCTCGATGGCCATCCATTTGACGGGCAGCTTGGCCTTCCTGTGGTCCTGGACGCTGTAGTACTCCTTGTCGAACACATCCCGGGCCATGCCGAAGTCCGCCACTTTCACTGTGTACGACTCGTCCAACCTGACCGGGGAAGCATCATTCGTATGTCCCTACATTACCCAATGACCTCATCGCACATCTAGAAAGTTCTTACTGAATGAAAATATACTAGTTATTATTTAGTCATTTAGCAGATGCGTCGACATTCAAATCGACATACAGTGAACACAGATACAAACTGTACATGCAGGGAGAGGTTAGGCATCTCACCCGGGTGATGCTCCAGAACCCTCGTCAAACACCACTAGCCACGACACCACCCTGCCCCTTAACTCCTCATTCCTGTGTCAAACACCACCAGCCACGACACCACCCTGCCCCTTAACTCCTCATTCCTGTGTCAAACACCACCAGCCACGACACCACCCTGCCCCTTAACTCCTCATTCCTGTGTCAAACACCACCAGCCACGACACCACCCTGCCCCTTAACTCCTCATTCCCGTTCCCTGACTCACATGCAGTTGCGTGCCGCCAGGTCCCTGTGCACAAACTTCTTCTGAGCCAAATACTCCATCCCCCTGGCCACCTGGAGGCCGAAGCCTATCAGGTCCTTCACTGTTGGGTTCTGGGAACACACAATAACACAAGAAATCAAATAAGTAAGCAATGAATAAAATGTAAACAGTTTCACCGATTTTTAGATGAATATATCAATTATTATATATATATATATATATATATATATATATATATATATATATATATATATATATATATATATATATATATATATATATATATATATAAACGTATATATATATATATATATATATATACGTTGCTCATTGCTACACACTTTCCTTGAACTTTTACAATAAAGGCTTTCTGATTCTGATTCATGTATATATTTATCTTATATATATACATTTATTCTTAAAAAAGACAAATGTGAAACAAAACACAGACCCTTTTGTCGCAGCGTATGAAGTGACGCAGGTCCCCGTGCTTCATATAGGGAAGCACCACTAGGGGGAGCCCTTCCCCCGGCAGCAGGATGCCCAGCAGAGACAACACGTTGGTGTGGTGGAAACCCTTCATGATGATGCCTTCCTTTAGGAACTGCTCCACCTCCTCCACGTCTGTGATCCCTGGTGCAGCACGCACAAGCACACACAGTCACAGTCACAGTCACACACACACACACAGGGACACACACACACATACATACATACACACAGACAGGGACACACACACACACACACCCAGGACACACACACAGACGCACGCGTGTACACACACACAGAGGCACACACACACACACAGGAAGAATTAAAGAGTGTTAAACAACCAACGTCAAAACCAAAATGACAGAACACCAGAGAGACACACAGAGGGACCGAGAGAGAGAGAGACAGAGAGACGGAGAGAGAGAGAGAGAGAGAGAGAGAGAGAGTTCAACTGAGGACAAAGTGAGGTTATAGATGTTTATACACTTCCATGTTTCAAATTAGATTTTTTTATAGCATCACACGTTCAACACGTTCTGAGAGAGGGCTGACAGGGTCGGGTTGACTAGTGGGCTATGTGTATGAAGGTCTACTTTGGGTCCAACATCACTATATAGCGTTCTGTATTTACTCAGTCACGCACAGTGACGTCTTCCCTTGGAAACAGGTGCTTCCCGGGGGGCATTTTGCACGATTAGCCAGGGGGAGGTACTCACTGTTTAATGATTTAACGGCACAGTGGATTTCTCTGTTGTTGTGGTCGGTGAAATAGCCGTGGTACACCGTCCCAAAGTGGCCTGCAGGAGAGGGCGGGAGCACAGGAGAATATAGACATCGGTTTCCTTCGACAAATATGAAATAGGACACGACAAGGTTTTTGAGTATGGACGTTCTTATTTTAGTTTATAAAACTTTTGAGGATTATTATACAATTGTGTTGTGCTTAATGGCAATAAAGGCATTCAGATTCAGGTTCTAAAGATAGAAAATAAAATATGGCAGAAATGTACAGGTAAAACATATACTAGACAGTAAAGTGACCAAGCAGGGTGTATAAACAGAGAAGGCCGGTATCCGGTGTGAACAGTTGAAGCTTCTCACCCTTCCCTATGACTCGGTGGTGCTGGAACACCAGCATCTGGGCCGGGATGAGCACGTCTTTCACCTCCTCCAGCAGCTCGGGTCTGAAGCTGGAGATGGAGATCTTCTCTGAAGGCAAGAGAGGGGCCAGAGCGGCGTCCACCCCGCCCGCAGCGTAGGCCAGGCTGGGGAAGGCCACGGGGCCAGACAGGGGGGCCGAAGCGTTGACGGAGGCCACTGGTAGGAGCCAGAAGATGGGTTTGTAATGAAGCTTGAAGATGGGGAATTCTGATATGACATCGAGTCTAATCTTTTTGTCTCGGTGGTGATGGACAATTCCATATTAAGGAAGTAAAAGTCTCATTCAGTGAACTTCTGTGTTGTAGTGATAAATATCAAACTCACTAAAGTGGTGGAAGACTTTAACTTTTTGTGTGTTCATCTGATGAATACAATAGCAGGTGGCTAGGAAGTTCCATCCCTTGAGCAAGATGCCCCTTCCTTCTCCTTAAGGCAAGTATCTGGCACTGTAAGTGGCTTGGTGTGAAAACGCCAAACTCTAAATGAGTCAGAGAATGGCGACTACATATGAGGTGTGTGGGCCGGGGGTCTGACCTCTGCGGTAGTCTCCCACGGGGGACAGCTCCACGCTGCTGCTGCCAGCGCGGTTAGGGTTAAGGCCCAGCCGGGTCTCCACCATGGAGGCTGAAACAACATTCCACAACAAGCCGCCCTAATCATTAACCAAAGGAAATGTTACGGCCACACATCCTCCTGGCAGCGCCGAGAGAGGATGTGCCAGTTGAGAAAGTGGGCCGGGCTAATCGGAGGAGACGGTCGAAGGAAAGGCAGGCGGTTTATAAACAATAAGAACAAGAGAACAGAAGACAACGTACAATACTCACTTTAGACCTATGGACAATAAAACATTTTTAAAAAC
>CM051002.1:18346226-18526226 GCA_027704905.1 Muraenolepis orangiensis
CCTAAGGCCATCAGTGATCTGACCAGTAAACCCTTTCTCAGGGACTGCAGACATTTGTGCATAATTATTGGACAGATTATTCATATACTGTATATATGTATCTACCTATAACGTATCTATATTTATATATACATAATATGTATATCCTGTATTTCCCTAAATACTTTTTAGTATATTCTTATTTACCACATCAGCATTTCACTCAGCATACAAAACATGTATGATCATTTCACAGATAAAGCATTTGAATCTTGAATCTTGAATCCTGTTTCAGAGGAGAGAAGGCCCCCTAGGGAGCCTCCAGGGCTGCACCACCGAGAGCTTGACGAAGAGAAGGGAGGAGGATCATCATGTGCCTCCGATGCTCACTGTGTGTTGTTACTCCTGCTTGGCAACACGTTGCAGGCCGTGGGCCCGATTCTGACTTGGTGGGTCCTGGAGGTGATGTCCGGTTTGGACGGGCACTGGAACTCCCACCCGCACACCGTGAGCTCCGTCTGACCATCGGGGGGCGCTGTTTTGGGGAAGAACTGTGCCAAGAACAAACGGTAGATTGAATAGAACAAGTTCTCAACCGATGACGCAACTCAAGTCTTGGCTGCACTCGCAAGAGCGCCTACCTCCGCCACAACTAAATGTCCCCTGGATCCATTCAGATTCGGATCTGTGTGAAAATCTACTCAACTGTTCCTTGGCCCATTAGTAATCTAAGCACCAAGTCTTGTCAAATTTCGTACATAACTTGCTAAGAGACAAACACACAAACACACAAACAAACAGGGCGATAACACCACGATGTGTGGATGCCCATGAGGCCTCCGGGCAGCATGAGGCATTATGCAGTAGAGCAGGTCTAACCGGGCTCACCCCGGTTATCACTGGAGGGCACGAATCGTTCCTCCAACGAACGCCGCACTCGTTGTTCCAGCTGCACTCTCCGGAGCACCAGCCGCAGCCCATGAACTTGGGGGCCATCAGGCACACAGTGCAGGTCAGGTAGTGCTGGCACCCGGGCCCCCGCTGGGGCACCTGGAACATCTAGGAGCCGCAGAGAGAGAAGAGAGAAGTTGGTCAAGGAATACCTAAAGACGCGTAACTCGCAGTGTTTCTCAAAGCGTGAGTCGGGGCCCAGCACCCGGCACGCGGACCAGCAGCTACTGCGCCGCACTCCCCCCAAAAAAGCTAGATTTTAGTATTTATTTGATATACTGTATATCACTGCTTCACGTTTGTGAGAGACATCAGACCACTGAAGTTGTAGTCAACACATCCCTTGAAAACTGACACCCACTTAAACTTAGACATTCATTTGTGTTAATTTGACGATTCAAGTGTGTCTTGTGAGCTTTATGTGTAAGTGGGCCCCAGAGGCTGAGGGTCTAGCTCTGCTGGGCCCGGCTTGAAACAGATTGAGAAACGCTGCTCTAAACACTAGACACCCACTGGTTTCTGGGTTGTGAATGAGTGTAGATATTCAACGCTTAAGGTGCCGATGGCTATGAAAAACAAAGCTAAGTTGCAGTTTTCAAATAAACGGATAAAAATTAAATGTTATAGAATTCCTATAGTGTTCCTATAATAGGGTTTCATTCTTTTGTCTGAATGCCTTGACTGTGGTTGTATCATATTTGTGTTTTTGGCAAATAAGAAACAAAACCTCTTTGGTCTACAGCACCACGTCATGGGTGGGCAGTGGACCGGTGTGTGGTGCCAGAACCCTCTTAATATTATCTACAATAAGTGATCTAATTTCCATGCGGTCATTGGATACACCCCCCCATGAACACACTGAACGTTATTAATACAGGTAAGGCTCACTTTGTCTCTGACCACAAAGAGCAGGTACTGTGAGGAGTACACCGCCGCGATGGAAGACACCCTCTGGTTCTCCGCCAGGGAGTAGTTGGCGAAAATAACCGGGCTGGATCTGGTTAGCACAAGCTGTCACAGGACACACACACACACACACACACACACACACACACACACACACACACACACACACACACACGATAAATCCCGAGTTAGTGGGGCAGCTACCAACCAACATGAAATAATATGAAACACATGTCTGTCTCTGAATTCACTATCTTAACCCTACCTGCTCCTTAAAGACCCGCCTCTGTACTGTCTAGCCCCTACCTGCTCCTTAATGATCCGTCTCTGTACCGTCTAATCCCTACCTGCTCCTTAATGACCCGTCTCTGTACTGTCTAACCCCTACCTGCTCCTTAATGACCTGTCTCTGTACTGTCTAACCCCTACCTGCTCCTCAATGACCCGTCTCTGTACTGTCTAACCCCTACCTGCTCCTCAATGACCTGTATCTGTACTGTCTAACCCCTACCTGCTCCTCAATGACCTGTCTCTGTACTGTCTAACCCCTACCTGCTCCTTAATGACCCGTCTCTGTACTGTCTAACCCCTACCTGCTCCTTAAAGACCCATCTCTGTACTGTCTAACCCCTACCTGCTCCTCAATGACCTGTCTCTGTACTGTCTAACCCCTACCTGCTCCTTAATGACCTGTCTCTGTAATGTCTAACCCCTACCTGCTCCTCAATGACCCGTCTCTGTACGGTCTAACCCCTACCTGCTCCTCAATGACCTGTCTCTGTACTGTCTAACCCCTACCTGCTCCTTAAAGACCCATCTCTGTACTGTCTAACCCCTACCTGCTCCTTAAAGACCCATCTCTGTACTGTCTAACCCCTACCTGCTCCTTAAAGACCCGTCTCTGTACTGTCTAACCCCTACCTGCTCCTTAATGACCTGTCTCTGTACTGTCTAACCCCTACCTGCTCCTTAATGACCCGTCTCTGTACTGTCTAACCCCTACCTGCTCCTTAATGACCTGTCTCTGTACTGTCTAACCCCTACCTGCTCCTTAATGACCTGTCTCTGTACTGTCTAACCCCTACCTGCTCCTCAATGACCCGTCTCTGTACTGTCTAACCCCTACCTGCTCCTCAATGACCTGTCTCTGTACTGTCTAACCCCTACCTGCTCCTCAATGACCCGTCTCTGTACTGTCTAACCCCTACCTGCTCCTTAATGACCTGTCTCTGTACTGTCTAACCCCTACCTGCTCCTTAATGACCTGTCTCTGTACTGTCTAACCCCTACCTGCTCCTTAATGACCCGTCTCTGTACTGTCTAACCCCTACCTGCTCCTCAATGACCCGTCTCTGTACGGTCTAACCCCTACCTGCTCCTCAATGACCCGTCTCTGTACTGTCTAACCCCTACCTGCTCCTTAAAGACCCGTCTCTGTACTGTCTAACCCCTACCTGCTCCTTAATGACCCGTCTCTGTACTGTCTAACCCCTACCTGCTCCTTAATGACCCGTCTCTGTACTGTCTAACCCCTACCTGCTCCTTAATGACCCGTCTCTGTACTGTCTAACCCCTACCTGCTCCTTAATGACCTGTCTCTGTACGGTCTAACCCCTACCTGCTCCTTAATGACCTGTCTCTGTACTGTCTAACCCCTACCTGCTCCTTAATGACCTGTCTCTGTACTGTCTAACCCCTACCTGCTCCTTAATGACCCGTCTCTGTACTGTCTAACCCCTACCTGCTCCTCAATGACCCGTCTCTGTACTGTCTAACCCCTACCTGCTCCTCAATGACCCGTCTCTGTACTGTCTAACCCCTACCTGCTCCTCAATGACCCGTCTCTGTACTGTCTAACCCCTACCTGCTCCTTAAAGACCCGTCTCTGTACTGTCTAACCCCTACCTGCTCCTTAAAGACCCGTCTCTGTACTGTCTAACCCCTACCTGCTCCTCAATGACCCGTCTCTGTACTGTCTAACCCCTACCTGCTCCTTAATGACCTGTCTCTGTACTGTCTAACCCCTACCTGCTCCTCAATGACCCGTCTCTGTACTGTCTAACCCCTACCTGCTCCTTAAAGACCCGTCTCTGTACTGTCTAACCCCTACCTGCTCCTCAATGACCTGTCTCTGTACTGTCTAACCCCTACCTGCTCCTTAATGACCTGTCTCTGTAATGTCTAACCCCTACCTGCTCCTCAATGACCCGTCTCTGTACGGTCTAACCCCTACCTGCTCCTTAATGACCTGTCTCTGTACTGTCTAACCCCTACCTGCTCCTTAATGACCTGTCTCTGTAATGTCTAACCCCTACCTGCTCCTCAATGACCCGTCTCTGTACGGTCTAACCCCTACCTGCTCCTTAATGACCTGTCTCTGTACTGTCTAACCCCTACCTGCTCCTCAATGACCCGTCTCTGTACTGTCTAACCCCTACCTGCTCCTTAAAGACCCATCTCTGTACTGTCTAACCCCTACCTGCTCCTTAAAGACCCGTCTCTGTACTGTCTAACCCCTACCTGCTCCTTAATGACCTGTCTCTGTACTGTCTAACCCCTACCTGCTCCTTAATGACCTGTCTCTGTACTGTCTAACCCCTACCTGCTCCTTAATGACCTGTCTCTGTACTGTCTAACCCCTACCTGCTCCTCAATGACCCGTCTCTGTACTGTCTAACCCCTACCTGCTCCTCAATGACCTGTCTCTGTACTGTCTAACCCCTACCTGCTCCTCAATGACCCGTCTCTGTACTGTCTAACCCCTACCTGCTCCTTAATGACCTGTCTCTGTACTGTCTAACCCCTACCTGCTCCTTAATGACCTGTCTCTGTACTGTCTAACCCCTACCTGCTCCTTAATGACCCGTCTCTGTACTGTCTAACCCCTACCTGCTCCTCAATGACCCGTCTCTGTACGGTCTAACCCCTACCTGCTCCTCAATGACCCGTCTCTGTACTGTCTAACCCCTACCTGCTCCTTAAAGACCCGTCTCTGTACTGTCTAACCCCTACCTGCTCCTTAATGACCCGTCTCTGTACTGTCTAACCCCTACCTGCTCCTTAATGACCCGTCTCTGTACTGTCTAACCCCTACCTGCTCCTTAATGACCCGTCTCTGTACTGTCTAACCCCTACCTGCTCCTTAATGACCCGTCTCTGTACTGTCTAACCCCTACCTGCTCCTTAATGACCTGTCTCTGTATGGTCTAACCCCTACCTGCTCCTTAATGACCTGTCTCTGTACTGTCTAACCCCTACCTGCTCCTTAATGACCTGTCTCTGTACTGTCTAACCCCTACCTGCTCCTTAATGACCCGTCTCTGTACTGTCTAACCCCTACCTGCTCCTCAATGACCCGTCTCTGTACTGTCTAACCCCTACCTGCTCCTCAATGACCCGTCTCTGTACTGTCTAACCCCTACCTGCTCCTCAATGACCCGTCTCTGTACTGTCTAACCCCTACCTGCTCCTTAAAGACCCGTCTCTGTACTGTCTAACCCCTACCTGCTCCTTAAAGACCCGTCTCTGTACTGTCTAACCCCTACCTGCTCCTTAATGACCCGTCTCTGTACTGTCTAGCCCCTACCTGCTCCTTAATGACCCGTCTCTGTACTGTCTAACCCCTACCTGCTCCTTAAAGACCCGTCTCTGTACTGTCTAACCCCTACCTGCTCCTTAATGACCCGTCTCTGTACTGTCTAACCCCTACCTGCTCCTTAATGACCTGTCTCTGTACTGTCTAACCCCTACCTGCTCCTCAATGACCCGTCTCTGTACTGTCTAACCCCTACCTGCTCCTCAATGACCCGTCTCTGTACTGTCTAACCCCTACCTGCTCCTCAATGACCCGTCTCTGTACTGTCTAACCCCTACCTGCTCCTCAATGACCTGTCTCTGTACTGTCTAACCCCTACCTGCTCCTTAATGACCCGTCTCTGTACTGTCTAACCCCTACCTGCTCCTTAATGACCCGTCTCTGTACTGTCTAACCCCTACCTGCTCCTTAATGACCTGTCTCTGTACTGTCTAACCCCTACCTGCTCCTTAATGACCCGTCTCTGTACTGTCTAACCCCTACCTGCTCCTCAATGACCCGTCTCTGTACGGTCTAACCCCTACCTGCTCCTCAATGACCCGTCTCTGTACTGTCTAACCCCTACCTGCTCCTTAAAGACCCGTCTCTGTACTGTCTAACCCCTACCTGCTCCTTAATGACCCGTCTCTGTACTGTCTAACCCCTACCTGCTCCTTAATGACCCGTCTCTGTACTGTCTAACCCCTACCTGCTCCTTAATGACCCGTCTCTGTACGGTCTAACCCCTACCTGCTCCTTAATGACCCGTCTCTGTACTGTCTAACCCCTACCTGCTCCTTAATGACCCGTCTCTGTACGGTCTAACCCCTACCTGCTCCTTAATGACCTGTCTCTGTACTGTCTAACCCCTACCTGCTCCTTAATGACCTGTCTCTGTACTGTCTAACCCCTACCTGCTCCTTAATGACCTGTCTCTGTACTGTCTAACCCCTACCTGCTCCTTAATGACCCGTCTCTGTACTGTCTAACCCCTACCTGCTCCTCAATGACCCGTCTCTGTACTGTCTAACCCCTACCTGCTCCTCAATGACCTGTCTCTGTACTGTCTAACCCCTACCTGCTCCTCAATGACCCGTCTCTGTACTGTCTAACCCCTACCTGCTCCTTAAAGACCCGTCTCTGTACTGTCTAACCCCTACCTGCTCCTTAAAGACCCGTCTCTGTACTGTCTAACCCCTACCTGCTCCTTAATGACCCGTCTCTGTACTGTCTAGCCCCTACCTGCTCCTTAATGACCCGTCTCTGTACTGTCTAACCCCTACCTGCTCCTTAAAGACCCGTCTCTGTACTGTCTAACCCCTACCTGCTCCTTAATGACCCGTCTCTGTACTGTCTAACCCCTACCTGCTCCTCAATGACCCGTCTCTGTACTGTCTAACCCCTACCTGCTCCTCAATGACCCGTCTCTGTACTGTCTAACCCCTACCTGCTCCTTAAAGACCCGTCTCTGTACTGTCTAACCCCTACCTGCTCCTTAAAGACCCGTCTCTGTACTGTCTAACCCCTACCTGCTCCTTAATGACCCGTCTCTGTACTGTCTAACCCCTACCTGCTCCTTAATGACCCGTCTCTGTACTGTCTAACCCCTACCTGCTCCTTAATGACCTGTCTCTGTACTGTCTAACCCCTACCTGCTCCTTAATGACCTGTCTCTGTACTGTCTAACCCCTACCTGCTCCTTAATGACCCGTCTCTGTACTGTCTAACCCCTACCTGCTCCTCAATGACCCGTCTCTGTACTGTCTAAGCCCTACCTGCTCCTCAATGACCCGTCTCTGTACTGTCTAACCCCTACCTGCTCCTTAATGACCTGTCTCTGTACTGTCTAACCCCTACCTGCTCCTTAATGACCCGTCTCTGTACTGTCTAACCCCTACCTGCTCCTTAATGACCTGTCTCTGTACTGTCTAACCCCTACCTGCTCCTTAAAGACCAGTCTCTGTACTGTCTAACCCTTACCTGCTCCTTAATGACCAGTCTCTGTACTGTCCAACACCTAATGCTCCTTAATGACCCGTTTCTGTACTGTCTAACCCCTACCTGCTCCTTAATGACCCATATATGTACTGTCTAACCCCTACCTGCTCCTTAATGACATGTACCTGAAAATAGAAGCTAGCAAGTGGATAGAGACGAGCTAGTGAGTGAACAGTGACTAACTAGTGAGTGAACAGTGACTAACTAGTGAGTGAACAGTGACTAACTAGTGAGTGAACAGTGACTAACTAGTGAGTGAACAGTGACTAACTAGTGAGTGAACAGTGAATAACTAGTGAGTGAACAGTGACTAACTAGTGAGTGAACAGTGACTAACTAGTGAGTGAACAGTCACTGTTCTAGAGTGCACCTGCAGCAGGCGGCCAGTGGAAGTGCCGATGTGCGCCACGGTCTTGTCCTGGATGATGGTGACCAGCAGCGAGGTGAGCAGGACGCCCTGCATCTGCCTGTTGAACAGGTCCACCCGGTAGTAGGGCTTGGACACCATGGTGGGCTGGTCCCGGCACGTGGCGTTGTGCTCCATGCTCTGCTTCGCACACACAGAGACACACACACACACACATAAACAGAGACAGACACACACAAACATATAGACAGAGACAGACACACACACACACACATATATATATAGACATACACACACATACATAGACAGACAGAGACACACACACACACACACACACACACACACATATAGACATACACTCACACATATAGACAGAGACAGACACACACACATATAGACCGACAGAGACAGACACACACACACACACACACACACATAGACATACAGACACACACACACATATAGACAGAGACAGACACACACACACACACACACACACATATAGACAGTCAGAGACAGACACACACACACACATATAGACACAGACATACATATAGACAGACAGAGACAGACACACACACAAACACACATATAGTCAGAGACAGAGATGGACACACATAAAGACAGGAAAGAGACACACACACACACACACACACATTTAGACAGACAGACAGACACACATTTAGACAGAGACAGACACACACACACATTTAGACAGACAGACACACATTTAGACAGAGACACACACAAACACACACACAAACGCACAGACAGAGACAGACACACAGGCACAGACAGACACACACACACACACACACACAGGCACAGACAGACACACACAGGCACACACAGACACACACACACACACACACACACACACACACACACACACACACACACACACACACACAGACAGACACACACACAGCAGTTGTATACTTTAAGAATGCATTTTCCAAGTACAAAAGACACATACTGTATGTGTACACTTGAATTAGTTATATTTTGTTTATACTAGTTTTGTTTAGTTGGTTTGTTGTTATTTAGTTTTTAGTTTTTAGGTATTAGTATATTTTTGTGTGCATTTATTCCCCCTGTTTCAACTGTTGCACCTTAATTTCCCTCGGGATAAATAAAGTTATCTTGAATCTTGAATGGGAAGGTTTACAGACAAGAAAAGAGGACGAGTGAGCTTGTGGAGGCTGGGGGTTGCTGTTGGTTCATAATCAATACTGTGGCTATTGCTCTGATTAGGGCTACTGTGGGTAACAATTTAATTTGTAATTGTTGTCACAAAGCAACTTATCATAACAAAGCATGTTATGCATGTAAAGCATGTTATGATTAACCAAAAACTTCATGTGTGTGTCCATATGGGGAGAAGGGGAAGGAGAGGAAACATACACAAGAGGAAACCTCAGTCAATGCACTATTGACTGAGGTAGCCGTTGTGATTATATTATTGGCCGTCCTCCTTCCCCTGTGGTCCCCAGAGGACCTGACGGATGGGCTCGGCTCAAATCCAATCTGCACACTAAGTCTCTGCTCAACAACATGAGCTCAAATTGATCTTTTTTTAAATGAGCAGTCAGATGGAACAAATACAAAATAAAAGAAGAAGAAGAAGTGCTAACCTTTACACAACCCAAAGAAAATATGATAAAATAACACTTTATAAATACCATTATACCAGATGTGAAATTCAGAGTAAGAATATAATATATCATATGATTTATAAATCATGACTATTTTCCAAGACTACATTTTGCATCCCGGTTCCCTTACATAGCCCTGATCGTCACATGGACATGGAGGCCGTCCTTTAATTCGATGATGAGGGACAAACCCTTCGTCTAGCTTGACTCATGTCCTGGCTGACGTGCCTAGAGTTCTCTGGCCGCAGTTTGTGTGACACACAGTTAAGACCGGGAAGAACCAGGATTTCAGATTCTTGGCCATTCCATTTGGGAGGATTAGTCTACACTTTCTGGCAGCCCAGGAATACATTATGAAGAAATGTCGGTCTTTGAAATTCAAGAATTAAAGAAAAATGTATTGCAATAAAAACAAAAACATAATTTTGTTGAAAACGTGGATTTTTGTTTAATAGTTTTTAATTTCATTGTATTGAATAGTGATATCAACAATATTATGGATAACTTATGGATAAGTGTAACAACAATCAGCTTGTAGCTGATCTATAAGTTATTCACATGGATTTATTTGTTCACTAACCTATTGTAACTGAAAATATAAATATTTGAGATTAGTAAAGTTTATTGCATGTAATATGTACAATGTATTTCGATGTCCTTCATATAGAAAGTGACAAAATATGTTTGAACTCAAATATGGTCAAAACTGAAGGAACCACCCAACCTTGATGCTATTCCCATTGACTGCCAAACCCTCGATCTCACGCATAATCCTGCAGCTCCTGGGGTGTTCCCTCATGTGAGCTCTCATCCATCATGGTCCTGCGTGATCAATATCTAAAGCACATCTTAACGATCAATGCTCCTATGCAATAAATACAAAATGAGTTTTTACTTCAGAGTTGACGTCTAATGGATATTTTAACCTAGGTTAAATATACATAGAACAAATATATATTAAAAAAATACATAGCAAAACAGAGTCGGAATCTTTAGGTTGCTGAAAAAGTTGATTTGAACATTGAAGGGAGTCTTATGCGGCAGTATAGCTCAGGAGGTAGAGCAGTCGCCTCAAAACCGGAAGGTTGCTGGTTAAATCCCCCGGCTCCTCCTAGCAAAAACTGTCAAGGTACCCTTGAGCAAGACAACCTAACCCTAACTGCTCCTGACGTGCTGGTTGTCTCCTTGATGGCTGACTCCGCCGTCGGTGGTTGAATGTGTATGAATGGGTGAATGTGAGGCATGACTTGTGAAGCGCTTTGGATAAAAGCACTATATAAAAGCAGTCCATTATGTACAGTCTAGTGGTTCTGGGGTTTGACTGTCACAGACCTAGTCAAAGGACTGTCCAAACCAGCTCCATTTATTTTCACTCTTCCTCTACATGAAATGAATTCCACCTGCCTCTGTGGAGTATGTGTGTGTGTGCGTCTGTGGTGTGTGTGCATCTGTGGTGTGTGTGTGCGCGTCTGTGGTGTGTGTGTGCGTCTGTGGTGTGTGTGTGCGCGTCTGTGGTGTGTGTGTGCGCGTCTGTGGTGTGTGTGTGCGCGTCTGTGGTGTGTGTGTGCGGTCTGTGGTGTGTGTGTGCGTCTGTGGTGTGTGTGCATCTCGTGGTGTGTCTGTGTGGTGTGTGATTCTGTGGTGTGTGTGTGTCTGTGATGTGTGTGTGTCTGTGGTGTGTGTGTGCGTCTGTGGTGTGTGTGTGTGCGTCTGTGGTGTGTGTGTGCGTCTGTGGTGTGTGTGTGCGTCTGTGGTGTGTGTGTGCATCTCGTGGTGTGTCTGTGTGGTGTGTGATTCTGTAGTGTGTGTGTGTGTCTGTGATGTGTGTGTGTCTGTGGTGTGTGTGTGTGTCTGTGGTGTGTGTGTGTGTGTGTGTGTCTGTGGTGTGTGTGTGTGTGTGTGTGTCTGTGGTGTGTGCGTGTGTCTGTGGTGTGTGTGTGTGCGTCTGTGGTGTGTGTGCATCTGTGGTGCGTCTGTGTGGTGTGTGATTCTGTGGTGTGTGTGTGTCTGTGGTGTGTGTGTGTGTCTGTGGTGTGTGTGTGTCTGTGGTGTGTGTCTGTGGTGTGTGTGTGTGTCTGTGGTGTGTGTGTGTGTGTGTCTGTGGTGTGTGCGTGTGTCTGTGGTGTGTGTGTGTGCGTATGTGGTGTGTGTGTGCATCTGTGGTGTGTGTCTATGTCTGTGGTGTGTGTGTATCTGTGGTGTGTGTGTGTGTGTGTGTGTGTGTGTGTGTGTGTGTCTGTGGTGTGTGTGTGTGTGTGTGTGTGTGTGTGTGTGTGTGTGTGTGTGTGTGTGTCTGTGTCTGTGGTGTGTGTGCATCAATGATTTCCTTCCACATTCATGCACATATTCAATCATCCTATTGAATGTTATCCAGCCCAGATGCTCTGAAAGTCAATCGATTAGTTTATAGTCAAGTCTTTCAACAGATGGTTTCATCTTTTTTGTCTAATCTTTTTGTTGTTGCCATATTTTGATTTCAACTCCCATTGCTGAATTATACAAATTCTCAAACCACTGCCATTTGATTCTCTATCGACAAGGTGGTGTTTCTATGTTGAGATGGAGGAATAATATCATACTTTAGTGATGACACCCCACCCTCCCAGGGCTTCCCGTCCACACGCTATTTGTACAGCGGGTCAGTAATGGTTTTGTTTTTAGAGCAAAGCTGTTGAAATTGGCTCCTCACTCTCTGGACCTTCAATTGAAAGGCAGTAGTCACATTCCAGAGGAATGTTTAAAAAAGCTACCATGGAAAAACATTTGTGGTGAATGACATGCGATGACTCACACACACGGTGTAGACGTGCACACACACACACACACACACACACACATTCTCATCCCTCCCTCCAGTTATTCATTTACGGGTTGTGCTCACCTCTGCATTTCATTTCATTTCACAGGAACTCTTACGTCACCGCTCGTGCGCGCGCACACACACACACACACACACACACACACACACACACACACACACACACACACACACACACACACACACACACACACACACACACACACACACACACACACACACACACACACACACACACACACACACACACACACACACACACACACAGTAGGTTTATCTCAGTTTACTTTAGATCATCCTTTGAAACCCTCTAACTACAGGTGGTTGCCTGGTGGTTTGGCTGATGGGTGGGATGGGGATGGGAGTTAAGGGCTCACCTCGTGAGGACAGCTCTCGCAGGGCTGGAAGTGGCACAGCCCCCTGGACAGCTGCTCGGGGCCCGACGTGCAGCAGTCGTCCACGCCGTCGTCGATGGCCCTGTTGACGTTGCCTATGGGGAAGGCGCACAGCGCCGAGTCGTCCTCCGTCACCCCGTCGTCGCCGGTGACGGCGAACACCCCGTACAGGATGTCGTCGTCCTCCTCGGCGCCAAGCTGCGCCGCCAGCTCCCGGCCCGCCCTGCCGAAGTGGGCGGCCTGCACCACGTTGTACACCACGTCCCGGTAGGGCTCGCCGCCCACGCTGCTCCTCCTTCGCCGCCGCCGCTTGGGCTCAAAGCGGCACTCCAAGACCACCTCGCGGTAGCGCTTCATCTCCCACTCGTTGCGTGGCAGCCGGCCGAGACGCGTCTGCAGAGGGGACGACTCGTGGTCGGGGCTCTCGCGCTGTACGGACAGGAAGTAGACAAACTCGCGGGTGTGGAAGCTGTACACGTAACGGATGCCGTACGTTCGTCGCAGGCCGGACGTCACGGTCAGGCCGCGGACGTCGCCGTAGAAGCCGTCCTCAGTGGCCAGCGGCCGGCGCACCGACAGCGACTTGCGGCCGTAGCGCTGCGTCACGCTGTCGTTGACCGTCGCGGCCACGAAGAAGTACAGCGTCTGCCCCTCCTCCACCATGGTGGCCTTGGTGCCCAGGCCGCTGGCCAGGCAGTCGGGGCAGTTGGCGGCCGAGTTCGACTCCTTCCGGAACAGACACTTGGAGGGGGACGGCGGCGCACCGTTGGCCTTGAGCTGGTGGATGTAGCACACGCCGTACTGGGAGCCCCCGCACGAGTACAAAGACATGTACAACGTGTCCAGCAGGAGCACCTGGTTGTCCGTGTCCTCTAAGAAGTTGGGGTCCTTGTCGACATCGCACAGGTCGCAAATCTCACACTCGGGGCTGCCCACGGGGCCCGTGCGGAGCTCCCACACCTTCTCCAAGCTCCGGTTGACCGCCTCAATGGCGTTCTGAGACGCCACGTACACCTCCTGGTACTGGGAGTGGTTAACGATGTTCTGGATGGGGTTGCGTGCCTGGAAGAAGGGCATGGTGTAGACCACGGAGAAGTTGGTGGGGCTCGGCACCACCGAGGGACAGTTGGCCGTGGCCACGGCCAGGAGAGTCTGGGCCCACAGACACGTCTCCCACCGCGTGGTCCGACGGACCATCTCCTCTAGTCAGCGGAGGCGGCCGACAGGGACAACAGGTTACCGCCGGCTGGGGTGACGGCCCGGTCACATCCTCAGGACCGACCACTAGTGCCTGGAGAAGAGAAAACGAAAAGCTCAAAACAGTTCCTAGAAATAGCTGGCCGTGATGCTGCTGCCAGAGCGTCAGTCCGAGGCTATGGCAAAAACCAACAACGCTTTTACTGACTCACCACAACTGGCAGGCGGTTGATCTGATAAGAGGACAGCGGCTGGTTGTTGCATATGATGCATCATGGTCTAATCGGTATGAAACATCACTCCACCATAGGATAGTCATGGTTTAATGTGTATGAAACATCACTCCACCATAGGATAGTCATGGTTTAATGTGTATAAAACATCACTCCACCATAGGATAGTCATGGTTTAATGTGTATGAAACATCACTCCACCATAGGATAGTCATGGTTTAATGTGTATAAAACATCACTCCACCATAGGATAGTCATGGTTTAATGTGTATGAAACATCACTCCTCCATAGGATAGTCATGGTTTAATGTGTATAAAACATCACTCCACCATAGGATAGTCATGGTTTAATGTGTATAAAACATCACTCCACCATAGGATAGTCATGGTTTAATGTGTATGAAACATCACTCCTCCATAGGATAGTCATGGTTTAATGTGTATAAAACATCACTCCACCATAGGATAGTCATGGTTTAATGTGTATAAAACATCACTCCACCATAGGATAGTCATGGTTTAATGTGTATGAAACATCACTCCACCATAGGATAGTCATGGTTTAATGTGTATGAAACATCACTCCACCATAGGATAGTCATGTCGTTGGGTTCTACAGAGACCGTTTTCGCTTTGGACTTTTCAACCCGAGTCACGTCCTTGACATGAAGGTTAAATGAAGGCGGGATTGGGATTCAGAAGTGATGTGAAATCAGTTAAATCAATGGCCTTCGTGATGGTTCACTATTGTCGATTGAGGATGTAAAAATAACATTTGGTAGTTGTAGTTCCTTAAGCCTGATGTATCGGCAGTGAAGGTACACAGTACACCTGGTCTCCCCTGATCCTCGTCCCAACAGAAGCAGCAGAGTGGATTATTAACTTTGCATTCAAAGTTCCTTCTGTCCCTACTTGGTATTCCTGTCACAGCCTCTACGTGCCCTCCTGGGAGGGGGGGGAAGATGTACACGGGTCAAAGGTCACGCAGCACGCATCTCATATAGCCAGCCACGTGAAGCAAAAGGGAACGTTCTGAAACATTGTTGAAGAATTTAAAATCAGTCGTCCAATTTGGGCGGGTCGCAAGTAACACTGCAGCAACGCTGAGCAAAATGTGTTTATGTGGCATCCTCAAATCTGGTATCTCAAATCTTATACAACTAACAGCTTCCCAACTATGAAAGTGTGTGTGTGTGTGTGTGTGTGTGTGTGTGTGTGTGTGTGTGTGTGTGTGTGTGTGTGTGTGTGTGTGTGTGTGTGTGTGTGTGTGTGTGTGTGTGTGTGTGTGTGTGTGTGTGTGTGTGCGTGTGTCTGGTGTGTGTGTGTGTGTGTGTGTGTGTCTCCACAACATCAATAATTCATAGATTCCCACCACTGAAGTGTTACAGTTTAACATTTGCTACTCGCTACTCGTGTAAAACCATTTGCGGTTAGAGTTCCAGGCCACCAAGACATGGGCCCACATATTAATGGCACTGATTGACTTTTACATGTTCATGGATAATAAGGCAAAGGGCTTGAAATGGACTTTCCACTCCTTTCTCTGCCTTCTTTCATCGCATGTCCCTTCATTACGCCATTTTCCCTGTGGTGCCTGTGGTATGTCGTAAATACGAATTTGTTATTGACGACTTGCCGGGTTAAATAAAGGTCAAATCAAAAAGACACATAGCCCACTAAGTATAACGTACATGACAAGTTAGTGTTTCAACATACAAGCCGTCACACATTTACATGTTAAGAGATATGAAGACAAATATAAAAATATATATTATATATATATAAATACTGAATAGAACTGCCTAGAATATATATATAATTACTGAATAAGTCAAATCAGTGGGATGGTATTAGTTTGGACTAGTAAACCACAGTATAAATTAGATTATTATTGTCCAACATTAACCAACATGTTATGGATAATAATGATACTGGTTTATGGTCATCTGTAATGAAAATACATGTTTCAGATCATGCCTTGCTCATGAGTACGTTGATGAATACAAATATATTTTCTATTTTCATTCTAGTAGTAGTTTATTTTAGCCTTCACAAATTAAGAATTCTACAAAAGTAAAACAACGGTCAGTTTGGGTTAAGGAGTATATCATTTAGAAGACCTAGACCTAATTGTTGTGAATTAAAGCAGAAATTTAAGGGAATGATGCCAACAGATGTAGTCTACATCCATCCCCATGTCCATGATGCGGTGGTGTGAGTCACTGGGATGCACGTCAGTGGACTACAGTAGTTCAACATACATGGTAGACAATTAAGTGTTGACTACTCAATCAAACTCAACATTCGTTGAGGGACTCGGAAGTACTATGCTATAGGAAATTGCCAATACAACACTCGGATCAGAAAGGGTAATGACATGTTTTACCTGTGCAGGTCAAAAGGATTGGCATGGCGCTGATCACAGCTTGTTCACCTAAATACTGGCCTGGTTCTTTTGTACCACGATACAAAGCAGCGTTTTCTCTCGAAGAGTTCTGTCTTGTACGTAGGAAAAACCGAGCATAATTTTTCCTTGTTATAGAAAATAATAATAATAATAATAATAATAATAATAATACTTGACTGAAGCGCAACCAAGTCCGCACCAGCGGAGCTTCGGACTCACTTCGGGCTCAGTTCGGTCTTCATCGGGAAGGCTCGGCCTCGACGCCCCGCCCCTTTCCTCAGCCTCTGACGCCCCGCCCCTTTCCTCAGCCTCTGACGCACCACTGAAAGTGAATGTAAACTGGATCGTTTCTGGGCTAGAGACCGACCTGTTTGTTCTTGTTTACGATTGTGTGGTAGAAAAATAAAAATAGCCACATGTTTGGGCGTAGGCCTATGATTGGTTTAGCATATGAAACACATACCAAAATACAAAACAAAACATTTGCATGTCATTACATACCAATCATTTAGTGGATGCTTGTGTCCAAAGGGACTTACAATAAGGTCATTCAACATACAGTAAATAGGCAAGAGAACTACTAGTCAACAGAAATCAGACGTGTATTTCCTTCCTATCAAGCCTCCAAGAGCAGAACCAGTGCTCAGGTAAAAGTATGTTGGCTTCCTAGATGTTACACCATAAGTACATCAAACAGGGGACATGCCAAACAGTGAAGCCAACAGATATGAGATAATAAGCAAAAGCTAATAAACAAGCACTGGCCAACAAGAATTAGACCCCACAAGATGCAAGTGCTAAGCAAGTTCTGGATTTACATTATTCATTTATTATTCATGATCATCATTCACAACTTGCAGTACAGCATCAATGGACACCGTACCAACCTCTAGTATCTTAAACACCTCTGTGGCCCAGTGGGTCATCTGTTAAGGAAGGCACTAATGGTAGCCTTCAGGCACACTGTGACGTTAATGTACTCATGGTACATGGCTTCTATCAAACTCAGCAGAACTGTAGTAGCATACAAACAATAGCACCTTTAGTTTACACAGTGCACACCGAGTTTTACCAATCCGTCACAGGTCGGTGAGGATTGCAGAGCTTGCTATGGAAATATTGACTTAATGTTAAATCAAGTGTCAAAAGGCCTCGGGATCCCCCAGTCAGAGCTGGTCCATGTTGCTCAGGGAGAGGGAAGTTTGGAGTCCCCTGCTGAAGCTGCTACCTCCGCGACCCGATTACGGATAAGCGGGAGAAGATGGATGGCAATTCATGTAAGTAGTAATGTATTATTAGAATTTCATCACAAAATGACTAAAAGTGACATTCGTTATGGAATGGATTTCAAGTTAAAATAGGAATTAAAATATAAAATAGGCTTTTGGAACACCAAGAGCATCTTTTACATTTTTCTATGATTTTAGGAATGCTCAAACAAGACATAATGTGTTGTTAGAAGTGTGTAATTTCCTTGTGCGTAGCAAAAAATGTAAAGGCAGACATTTTACTCCAACAACATATTAGCATATATTTGTGGCTACTATAAATCGAACTTTAACACTATTTAAAAGTACAAAAAAAACAATTCATAAAAAACAATTATGTTAAATCACTGCTTAGCTGTATCATAATTTTGTACCAGATGATACGCAGCTTATGCAAGTTTAACATTAGATGTGCCTTATCCAACGTGTTGAGCTTGTTATTTGACCCACCACCCGTCTCTATTATCAGCAGATTAGATTTGATTCCAGATAAGACTCGGGTGTTGGGAGGTAAGGGGGGGGTCTAGGCCTCAGTAGGTGAGTGGGCTGAGGATGAAGAGGCGGTCCTCCTCCCTCCTTATCCACTTCAGCAGCTTGTTGACTGCGGACACGGCCTGCACCTTGGTCCCCAGCGGCGTCAAGCAGAGGTAAAGTTCGAAGCCACTGGTCAACTGGGGAGGAGAGTGGAGGAAGGAAGGAAGGGAAGGACAGGTGACAACTAGTCTCGCAGATCAGACTTTAGATTTATATCTGAAGTCTGACGATGGACCAGCTCAGATCTGGGTGAACAGGCCTTTCTTTTGCTTCATATTTGTTAAACTGTAAAAAAGTGTAAACTGTAAAAACCGTGTGACCTTGCAACTTTTTAGAGTTGTTGTTTTTAGAGAACAGTTTTAACTCGTAGTGTCCAGGGTGCTCTGACAAATACTCATACAAATAAGATGAAAATACTCTACTTGACGAGCAAAATGCTTGGTTCCTCATCGATAAAAAATTTATAATTCTAATTGGATGAAGCAGCAGCAGGCTTACCCATGCCATGAGGTTTTCGGTTTCCCCACAGCGGTAGATGGAGAGCAGGGGTCGGGTGGAGTGGTGGAGGCGGCTGTGGAGCTCCTGGTACAGGCCCATCAGCCTCTCCTGCTCCTCTTCCGACCGGTATCTCTCTGGGATCTCAGGACTGGAAAACAACAACACACTAAATACTCAATAGACCTCAGGAGCCCCAGGCTTGTTTTGAGATACATTAACTGTGTAACAATGGAACAATGCAAGTACAGCGCAAAAACATTACTGACCATGCAAAATAACCTATTTACAAAAAACATTTTTGCAGTGGAAATTTAGATTTTATGGTGCAAAAAGTCCACATTAATCTTTAAAGCGTGACCTACCTGGTGTACAGCCCTGAGCTCTTAGACTTGTACAGGAAGTGCCGGAGCTCTGGAATGCCCACCTGATCCACTGAGTAACTGGGGGTCTTCACCGCCTCATTCAGGGCCTGGTAGGTATTGCGCTTGCGCAGCCTCTCCAGAAAGCGCTGCTTGCAGTCAGACAAGCTGAAGAAGTCCTCGCGGTCAGTGGACACCAGGATGAGGCATAGCTCGGACGCAGGCTCCAGGTAGGAGATGTGCGCGTGGAAGAAGCCAGCGGTGTTGAACTTTGGCAGACAGATGGGCGTCCAGCCTTCGCCGTCCCTGAAGGAGGAGGAGGAGGAGCACACCAGGTTGAAGACCAGGTGCAGGTCCATGTGGTGCAGGAACTGGTCCTTCTTCCTCACCAGTGTGACCAGGCGCTCCCCCGCCAGCAGGATGGAGAACACCAGGCTCTGGGCCTTAGCGGCCTGCAGGGCGGCAGACACCGCGTCCCGGATGGAGCTGGGCAGGGGCAGGCAGGTGACGGCGCTGAGCAGCAGGCCCGGGTCGCGGTCCAGCCGCCCCAGGAGGCTGTCGATGAGGTGCTCGGAGCCGGCCAGCAGCCGCCTAAGGTCGTAGTTCTGCTTGCGCTGGAAGATGTGGTTGAGCTGGGTGAGGGTGAGCAGGCTGACGATCTGGTAGTAGATGTACTGGAGCTCCCGGATCAGCTCCTTGTCGGACTGGCAGGTGCGGGATACGGCCACCAGCACCAGAGGGCTCTTGCTGAGGAACACCATATTGTATCCATCTGAGGATAGTGGAAGAACACAGTTTTAAACCAGGAAACTCAACTTAAGTTAAGATAATACATTTAACACTAGAAATGCAGGTGTTACCGTAGCAAAACCAATGAGCGAAGATAGAATGAAAATAACATACAAATATGGAATATCTGCAGTTTATATCCATCCATGTACACAATACATCTAATAGAAAAAACAGAGGTCAAACTGTGATCTTTTTTTTACGTGCTTGCCATTCACCTGCGTGAATGGAGCGGATGATGTTCTTGTCGGCCTCCACCACCGAGACGAGGGCCATCATGACGCCCATGGTGCTCGACAGCGCCTCCTCTGTCCCGTAGCGAGAATAGATGGGTTTGCCCGCCTCGCTCAGCACAAACACGTGCTTCCGGTGGCTGCGCCAGCCCTCGCTGTAGATGTCTTCCTCCTTGGTCCGGCCCTCCGCCAAGGAGCTCCTCTCCTTGGCGGCCTGGAGACCCTTCTCAGAGGTCTCAGAGGTCTCAGAGGTCTCAGAGGACTCGGAGGTCGTCTCGGAGGAGCCGGCGTCGCCTTCGGCAACCGGCTGAGGCCCCCCCCGAGACTCTTCCTCCTCCGCCATCAGGTCCTCCATGGACCGGGAGTGGACGAACATGGCCGCCTGCTGACCTGCGCCTGTGGGAGGGTCAGACAAGAGCAGGTTACAAGGAACCCTTGTAACCTGAGGTCGTGAATGAAGGTGTAGAGAAATAAAGGTGAGGTATACAAAGTTGTTCTGAAAGAAGAACGTAATTTCACAGTTTTTAATCCGTGGCTTTACCACACCACCACATTTGCAAATAAACATTTTTGGCAGCGATGGCAACACACACACACACACACAAAAGTTTACAATTGTTCCTCGCAGGAATACTTAAGGTCAACTTCACGGTGCCAAGCGTGTGGGACAGCCTCCAGCGGAGTGCTTCTTCCCCGATTCACCCCTTAGTATGAGGCAGTGGTGGCTCAACCATTATGTTATGAGATCACTTGTTTCAGCGGGAATTCCGAAAATGATCAATTAATTAGAAAAAGCAGCCATTTAATATGTTTCCACCGGCTTTCGGAGAACTACTCCGCACAGCTCCAAGATTCTTGCATAAGTTACCGGAGTTAGGTGTTTTATCTTATGTCTGGGATAGGAGGTTAGTTAATCTATATATGAAGGTTATGTTGCCAGTTATACATTTCAGCTGTTTGCCTAATTCAAACTAAGGCTTAAGAGTTGATCCACTATGCAAAACCATAAAGTCAACGGTGAGTATTCTGGTCATATTTTCAACAGCCGGGATAGCCATCCTCCTTGCTAACATGTCATTAGACATCCTCACTAACTTGTCCATTGTATAAACACACAATGTTGTGCAAAATGTTCCATTTGCATGGATTACACAGAATAACTATTTATGACCAGCGAATCTAAATGACCCATAAAAAAACCATTGTTTTGAAGCGGACAAGTAGCCTGTGTTCTTTATTTTTGTTTGTTTCTTTTTTTTAAATATTTAGTACCAGATATTTCTAATGACATTGTTTCTTACTTTACATTTTCAAAAATAATCACTTGGAAACTAGGACAACACAAAGAACCTTACACACGTTTGAATATTTCACTGTTCTGAAGAACATCACATGATCCCAAACATCTTTCGTGTAACGTCAGAGGTCCAACTTGGTGTCGTGTAGCCATGCCCGCATCTCTGGTCCTAGGTCGAAGAGGCTGGCTTCCGAGGGTGGTCTATATAAGGGGCAGATGGTGATTATATGGTCGGCGGTCTGGTCAGGGTCACCGCACTCGCATGCCGCACTGTCCGCCAAGCCCCACGTCTTCATTGATGTTTTAAAGCGACCGACCCCAGTTCGTAGACGGTTCAGTGTGGTCCATTGCCGGCGTGATAGGTCGTCTCCTCCAATGGCGCCATCTCCTGGGTCCCAGATGTAACAGTGGATTCGGGAGGGCCCGGCTGACTCCCACTCCTGCTTCCAAGCTGCTGCCAACCATGCATCTCTGGAGATGTCTGGAGATGTCCTCAGAGGTGGAGTTGAGCATCTCTTGTGCTGCCTTGTTGTAGGGGTGGCGGGACTTGAGTCTGCTTGGAGGTGCTGGTGTTATTGTGGTGTTGTGCAGGATGTGCCAGTCATACTTTTGTGCCTTCCTGGCCAGGGCGAGGGTGGCAGCCTCCCGTCGGAGGCCGGCCGGTGCTATTCCCGTGAGGACTGGCAAGAGGGACACAGGGGTAGGCTTTAAGCATCCAGTTATTATTCGGAGGGAGGTATTGATAGCCACGTCGACCTTTCTCGCATGAGGGCTTCTGCTCCAGACTGGGGCGCAGTATTCCGCTGCAGAGAAGACCAGGGCTTGGGTGGATATTCGCAGCGTCTTAGCGGAGGCTCCCCAGGTTGTTCCAGCGAGGCGGCGGATCAGCGCGACCCTGGATGTCACCTTGGCCTTGACTTCTTCCAGGTGTTGTTTGAAGGATAATGTCCGATCCAGACGCACTCCAAGATACTTCGGGGCTTGCTGGACCTCCAGACATTTATTGTCAACGCGCACCTCAAGTTCCCTCCAGGCTTCTCTGGTGCTAAGGTGGTATGCCGCTGCGACTGATTTTCCGACGCTGAGCTGTAGACGCCACCTTCGAAGGTATGCTACCAGTGTGCCCATGTCTTCGTTAAGCCCCTCTTCCATCGCCTTCCACGTTGGTCGGCTCAGCATGATGGCAAGATCGTCTGCGTAGCCATACTTTCTGGATGCTGTATCAGGTAGGTCGTGGATGTAAACATTGAACAGCATCGGCGAGAGAACAGACCCCTGCGGTACCCCGTTCTTCAGTCTTCTGAGCCTACTGCACTGGCCACTGCTGGTCTGGAGGATGAAGCTGCGGTTGGAAAGTGTCTCCATGATGAACTTCACCATGTGGCGGTCCGGTATTGTCCTCAGCAGCTTCAGGTGGAGTCCCCGGTGCCACACGATGTCCCCAACATGATCCCAAACATGATCCCAAACATGAAACACAGCCCTGTTCTGGTCTGCACTGTATTCATGATGCTGCTGCACTACTGCTTTTCTTGCTTACTGCACAATTCAAATATGTAAATCATATCATCCATCAGTCACTTTTTATTGTGTACAGTATTTCCTGCCCGACTGCGCCTGTCATCATAACTCCCTACCTCTACCTATAGTTTACATGTGTTCTTTACATACCTGTATGATAGCCATGTACATTTTTACTGCACTTACCGTATATATATTAATCTTGATACAACTGCATATCCCTGCTCACTACCTGCTGTATATACATTTAGATATGTTTATCCTGCCGATATAATTGCATACCCCTGCTCACTTTCTGTTTATACGTGTATACTTACCTGTATATATATATACCTAATTAAATTCTGCCCATATCTCATACATACACTTTAAGTTATTTTAGATCTGTTTTTATACCTAGTAGACTGTCTTTACATCTTATTTAACCACTGTTCATTATATATTACCATGTACCACTTTACTGTAACAGTTGCACTCTGGTTAGATGCCAGATTATTTAGCTGTACTGTACTTGTGTACAATGTGCAATGACAATCAATTTGAATCTAATCTAATCACATCAAGTATAGTGTAATTTAAAGTATAAAGTATAGTACATAGTGTTGTTTATTGTACATAGTATAGCATATCATAAGTAGTAAGGAGCGTAGAAAGGAGCCAGTTGAGGTGGTTCATCTAGTAAGGATGCTTCCTGGTCGCCTCCCGAGGGAGGTTTACCAGGCACATCCAACTGGGAAGAGACCACAGGGCAGACCGAGGTACAGGTGGGAGGAGACCACGGGGCAGACCGAGGTACAGGTGGGAAGAGACCACGGGGCAGACCGAGGTACAGGTGGGAAGAGACCACGGGGCAGACCAAGGTACAGGTGGGAAGAGACCACAGGGCAGACCGAGGTACAGGTGGGAAGAGACCACGGGGCAGACCGAGGTACAGGTGGGAAGAGACCACGGGGCAGACCGAGGTACAAGTGGGAGGACACCACGGGGCAGACCGAGGTACAGGTGGGAAGAGACCACGGGGCAGACCGAGGTACAGTTGGGAAGAGACCACGGGGCAGACCGAGGTACAGGTGGGGTGATTACATCTCCACACTGGCCTGGGAACGCCTCGGGATCCCCCAGTCAGAGCTGGTCCATGTTGCCAGGGAGAGGGAAGTTTGGAGTCCCCTGCTGAAGCTGCTACCTCCGCGACCCGATTACGGATAAGCGGGAGAAGATGGATGGATGGATGGATGTAGTATATAGTGTTGTTATAGTATAGTATTGTTTAGTATAGTGTATTATTGTATAGTTTAGTTATAGTATTGTTGTAGGAAAATTCATACTGCAGGAGGGAAGGGGAGTAAGCCTTGCATTGTACTTGTTGGAAATGGAAGGCAGCAGAGCTCAGTCTGTTGGGACTTGGCTTGGGAACCAGAAGGTCGCCGAAGTCCCCGAAACACCTGGGCCCTGCCGAGGTGTCCTTGAGCAAGGCCCCAGACCCCTACCCTGCTCCCCGGGCAGCTGTATATACAATAGCTGCCCACTGCTCCTAGTACTAGGATGCAACTTTATGATAAATGGATATCGTGAAATCTATCTACGGGGTGTGTGTCGGCCTCACCCGGCTCCGTGCCCTCCACCAGGCCCGGCGTGGGGCTGTCGCACCTCTCCACGCGGAGGCGCTCCACGGGCAGCGGGGGGGGCCCGTCCCACGACGCCCTGGAATGGGTGTGGACGTCTCCTTCCATCACCAGAGACACTCAGAGCAGGGTCTCACACCCAACAACGACCATAACTGGGAGACAATACAATAAAAGTAAATATATATATCATTTTTCATTTGAATGATTATTTAGGTTTTGTTTTAAAAGTTAGTGAGCCCAACATGGCACGAGCGAAGAGTCGTTTCAAACCGACTAAATACAAAACGTTATTATTTGGACATAATAGTAATAATCAAAGTGTAGTAATAATAATAATAATAAGACACACTGTCCAATGTCCAAATGCGTCGTCACTGATCGGAGTTCAGATAACAAGCTGACACATGAGCTGAAGGCAGCTGTCATGTCTACCTTTAACACCATTAACTATTAACTATTAACTACCATTAACTATATGAACTATTAACTAACACCTCGCCAGATGTTCTGTTCGACTGGTTAATTCCGTGCATTTACAGAAATTAATGCATTTGCCTTTTTTGCGGACGATAACTGGATCCTTTCAGCGGACAGGCGAATATAAACTTCAAGGGAAATACTTTGTTCTTTCACGAGTTAGTTTACGGAAGTACCGCCGGGCATTATGGGATATGGTGTTCTTTCCTGAATCACGTTTCCCTGGCAATCGAAACCGGACGGTTCGTTCAGGCCATCCAAGCCACCCATTCTGTCAATAATATACAAAGTTACTCACTCCCAGCCCGCTTTATGAAAATTTAAGTGTTTATTTTTATTTTTATTATAATTATTATCATTGCTTATGCGTGCGCCTCTTCAGAAGTGCAACAATAGGTTTGTTTGTATGCGAGTTGAGTTTTGATCATTAAGAATTAATCAATGACTTAATTAATTATTTATTTATTAATAAGTCAGTCGATTTGTTCCGGGTGGTGTGCAGATGTAGCTTTTAATACATCTATGAGGTGTAGTAGTTGACGAGTTTACGACCGGTACTTGAACGCCACCTAAGGGGCGGGGCCTAGTTTCGAACGCGTAGCGCGGAAACAGAAGCACACAAGCGGCAGGTTGAGGACCGAGTCTACGGCTAATGGAACCGAACCCTCTGGCGAGGACTGACGCGTTCGGGGGGTTTAGTTACGGAAGATGACGCCACGATGTACTCGCATGTGACTTTAATGTCAGGTCAGTATGGGTTCTCTTTGTGGAAGGTTCTAGGGAAAGGTAACACATTCGACGTAACGAGTGAAAGAAAGATACACACACTCGGCCCCAGGTTTCGCGATACGTCACTCCAGCTCTCTTCCCCTGGAGGCTAGCTGCCTCTAACTGCCTCTAACTGAGCTAATAACAACACACCGTCGTCCATCATTGTGCTTGTGGTTGATTCTCTCCAGGTTCATCAGGTCACCTCTAATAAGATGCCTATCCGAGCCTACTGCACGATTTGCTCCGATTTCTTTGACCACTCCAGAGACGTCGCTGCCATCCACTGTGGGCATACCTTCCACTATGAATGGTAAGGGTCGATGAAATGGTTTATTTGTCCAATACAGTAATAACTTAACTCTTATTCATTAACGTCTCATTAACCTAATCATGTTTGTTTCCACACAGTCTTCTTCAGTGGTTCCAGGCGGCCCCCACCAAAACATGCCCACAATGCAGAAAACAAGTAACATCCACATGGCTTACCCTCAACTCTTACATGCGTCATGGCTCTTTCTCTTTCTCTTGAAAACAAAAGCTCTCACCCACACTAATGTTCTATGGTTGATATCCTTTGGGACGGTCTTTTGTTTGCGTGTAGGTTAACACCAGACATGTCATCACCAAGCTCTTCTTTGACGTTGGTGGTGAAGAGGAGGGTGCCCCACCTGTAGACCCAGAGAGTTTACAGGTACTAATAACACACACCAGCGCCACACGTTCACCTGCAGTTTAATTTGATGTGTAGTTTGTTATTCAACGCTTTCAAGTCTGTTTTTTGTTTTTATTCCTTTTCCAGAATGAACTCGACCGGATAAAATCCCTTTTAAGTACAAGAGGTGAGAGAGATATCATGAAATCAGACCAGCTCTCTTGCAGCAAATGTGTGTTTGTGGAATATATATATATATTCTACACACACACAAGATTAACATCAGCACATCGCTGTAATAGAGCAGGTCTGTTGTGTATTTTATTTGTGTGTGTTATTATAAACAAAACGGTCCCTTTTAAGTGATGACTGTCTTGTGTTGGATCTGCAGATAAGGACTACAAGGAGAAACAAAAGTCGTTGGACGGCTTGAAGATCACTGTGGACCGCCAGCGGAGAGACCTCGACATGGTGCGGAAGGAGGTCGTGGATAAGGACATGATCTGCTCCGCTCTCAGGGTAAGATCTCCGCTTTGTCAGTGGGAATCCCATTTACGAGAGAGATATAGATATATATATCTATATCTATATACGGCTGTGGCACCGTTTAACACTTACAACACAGACACTAGCCTGAGGGAGCTGTGTGTGGTATGATACAGAAACAGATGACGTACCTGGAGACCCAAAAGAACGATGTCCAGTCTGCCAAGGAGGAGGCCCGCAGGTTAAAGACCAAGATGAAGACTTATGAAAGGTACCCAGGATACTAACTTCATGTGGATGCTGTGTGTTTGTGTACCTGGTGGAGGCATACGAACATGACGTGGTAAGTCAACGTACTGCACTGGGTTTAAATAAATGTATGTAAAATCCTCTTTACTTGGAGCTTCATATTGTCTTCCGTTGTTATATTGGAAACAATGAATCCATTTTTATTAAAAAATGAATAATCCTATATTTCTTTGTCTTATTGTGTACGTTTGTTTTTGCCTACTAGATAGTTGACGCTTGCCCTGTCCTAAGAAATGAATTGCCCAGAACAGATAAATAAAACTCTTGAATCTCGAATTGCCCAAACCACAGTCGCTAGTAAGCATTAGCGATGGCAGTAGCTTTCCTGTTGGTGGTGGTGTTGTTGTTTCCACGATGCTTGAGTGTGTTTCTGTTGCTGTGCGTGTCCAGTCTGGACCGTCTGTTACAGGGCCAGAGAGAGGAGGTGGAGTCCATGATCTTGGACATGGGGATCAGTCAGGGCGCTGTGGAGCAGCTCTCCATCTACTGCATCTCTCTTAAGAAGTAAGGCATGCCCCTATATGGTGATTCACCACCACTGGGCGGGGCCTCCATGCACACCCCTGGGGGCTTGCTGCTCTGATGGATTTATTTATGATGATGATTGCTGTTTTTAGGGAATATGACAACCTGAAGGTGGGCCTCAGGTCTTCAAATGACATGTGTGAGAAGTTGAAGAAAGAGATGTTTGCCTCCAACAACAAGGTAACGAAACACCTGAAGGGTGGAGCTCATTAACAGTGTTAATATGCATTTAAACCCCTCATCTACGTTCTGTGTGTGTGTAGTATGGTACACCAAAGTGACGGTGGTTCTCACCTCCATGACTTCCATATGCTCTTTCAGTGGCAGAAGGCCTCCATGGAGGTGTCCCGGACCAAAGAGGACATGAAGGCCTTGCAGAAAGATCTAGCGAACGCCGACAAGGAGATCTCTGTAAGGCGACGGATTCTCGAGGATGCAAAAAAAAAAAAAAATGAGTTTCTTGTTTATTTTTTATTCATTTTTAACAGAGTCTCAAGAAAAAGGTGGAGATCCTCCAGAAGACTCTGAGCACGCCCACGCGGACCAACGAGGCCATCAGCCGACTGGTCTTCGAGAGGTTTGTTGTTTCCAAACCCTTAAATACAAACGTCCTTGTTCAGTTGGCTATTCTTGTTCATTGAAAGGCACGGGGGGGGGGAAAAAGCATGAACGGCTTAATATACGGTAATCACTTTTGAGGAAGGTTAATTATGTGGTATTCATTATGTCCTCTATGTGAAAGCCCCGCCCCCCTGGAGCTGAAACAGCCCCGGCTGCACCAGCCGTCGGACTGCCAGGACATCGACCTCAACATGACCTTTGACGTCACCACCCCGGAGGACGCCAGCAAGAGGCAGCCTCAAGTCCCTGCAAAGAAGATGCGCTTGGACCCGACCGGGTGAGTTGAGAACATCCTTGTGACGATGTCTTCTCCTTCCTCTGGTGGGCCGCTCTGGGGCGGCAGTGGCTCATGGAGGCAGAGCAGGTCTGTGTGGCAGCTGGAAGGTTGCTGATTCAATCCCTGGGCTCCTCCTGGAAATCTAACCCTAACTGCTTCTGACAAGCTGGCTGTTGCCTTGCATGGCTGACGCCACCATCGGACCGGTGTATGAAAGTGTGAATGAGAGGAGGCATGAATTGTAAAAATAAAAGTGCTTTGAGTGACCACCTGTCAGAAAGCACGATATAGATGCAGTCCATTTTACATTCACAATAAATGTCTATTCTGTTTTTTCAGCCCGTCGGTGTCCAGACGCAAAGAAAACGGCTCTACAAGAACTAAGGTAGAAATTGTGACATGTCAACGACTAAAAACCCTTGTTTATCTGTTGTTGTTTTTTGTCGGCCAACACTTTGTTCTTCTCCAGGTTTCCGATGCCGAAGGCTCCATGGACCTCTTCTTCCGGAACTCCCTGCTGTTCAGAAAGAAGACATTTGGCAGCATGTTGGAGCCCCAGAGGGCCAAGGCAGGAACCGTGAGTCCTCAACCTGTCCCCTAGCCTCTAGTAAGCCCGAGCTGTCCCCTAGCCTCTAGTAAGCCCGAGCTGTCCCCTTGCCTCTAGTAAGCCAGAGCTGTCCCCTAGCCTCTAGTGAACCCGAGCTGTCCCCTAGCCTCTAGTGAGCCTGAGCTGTCCCCTAGCCTCTAGTGAGCCAGAGCTGTCCCCTGGCCTTATGTTCACATATTGATGCATTTACTCTATGAATGTGATATATTTTTTTAAGATGTGTTTTCGTTTCAGGTGCTATCGGGCTACGATGGATTGGGAGGGCGAACTAAATTCTTTCAACCTGTATCCTTCCCTTGTGGGCATTGGGGAAACAACATCCTATTGTCATTTAATTATTTTCTTTAGTTTATTATTAATTCCCTTATATATAGTGTGCAGATGGCTCAGATGTGTTGAGCTGGCTGGAGGGCCCAGACCTGAGTCTTCAGGGCCCAGACCTGAGTCTTCAGGGCCCAGACCTGAGTCTTCAGGGCCCAGACCTGAGTCTTCAGGGCCCAGACCTGAGTCTTCAGGGCCCAGACCTGGGTCTTCAGGGCCCAGACCTGAGTCTTCAGGGCCCAGACCTGGGTCTTCAGGGCCCAGACCTGAGTCTTCAGGGCCCAGACCTGAGTCTTCAGGGCCCAGACCTGGGTCTTCAGGGCCCAGACCTGAGTCTTCAGGGCCCAGACCTGAGTCTTCAGGGCCCAGACCTGAGTCTTCAGGGCCCAGACCTGAGTCTTCAGGGCCCAGACCTGAGTCTTCAGGGCCCAGACCTGAGTCTTCAGGGCCCATACCTGAGTCTTTAGGGCCCAGACCTGGGTCTTTAGGGCCCAGACCTGAGTCTTTAGAGCCCAGACCTGAGTCTTCAGGGCCCAGACCTGAGTCTTCAGGGCCCAGACCTGAGTCTTCAGAGCCCAGACCTGGGTCTTTAGGGCCCAGACCTGAGTCTTTAGGGCCCAGACCTGAGTCTTTAGAGCCCAGACCTGGGTCTTTCTCCCTCACGGAAGGCCGGGAATTCTAAAATAATGTATTCTCAGGCAGGGGAAAACTATTTTTGTAAAGATTTGAAATCTGTCAAATGTATAATTTATGGGGTTGGAGTCTCCTTCCCTGCGTACGCGTCCCCCCCCGGGTGTGTTGTCTTGCTGCATTCCGGTAGCGGGACACGTCTGAGTCCTACTGGTCCTTGACCGCGTCCTCTAACCTCAGTCTCCCCTGTCGGGCCTTCGTCCTCTGATGAAAGCCAAGAGGAAGAACGTGACCAGACCGCCCACCCAGAAGACCTCCTCTTGTCTCACTTTGGACCATTTCCTCGAGTGAGGGACATTGTCCACGCGACGTACATATATGTGGAATTCTTGGAATATTGCAGTTATTGCAATTTCATCGCTTGACTAGTTTGAAAAAACTGATTTAATGCAGTTGTAGAGTTGTATTTTATTATTTGTTTTTATGTGCATTGTTTGTGAAATAAATTAACTACATTTTTTAGTTAATCTTTTGATCACTTTTTATGTAAATCTTTTTATGTAAAGTTTGTTTGCATCAACGGACTTGATTCCTATATTTCACTGACATGTTCTGTCCAGCAGATGGCAGTATAGACAACTGCCTCTTCTGCATGCAGGCATACTTCCATGGCTACGACAAGATCCAAAATTTAATTCAATTTTCATCTATTTTATAAAACCCGAGTTCAACAGTATGTTCAAGTTAAACAAAAAATACACTAAATATAATGAATTGGCAAATAAGTGTATTTTTAATATATGATGCCCTCTAGGTTACCAATACGCGTCTGTGCATCTTCAGAAGAAACGGTGCATTGTTTAAACAAGCTGAAACCTAAACGTATTCAATGAGAGTTTACAGTTAAACTGCTGCTACAGGAGTAGGCCATGTATCCTACTTTCTAAATGTATTTCATAGGCCTATATTTAAACATAACATTGTTCTACTCTCTCACGAAAGCATAGTAAAACGTATCGCATGCTTGATTCAGACCTACGGCTTGCACTAGTACCATTTTGTTCTAAAATATTTTCATACACAACGCTAAACTCAATTAGAAAGTGATTGATCAGTGAGTGATGGTTCTTCAGTGAGGAGTCTTTCCAGTGGACCTTGGTTCTTCATGAGGAGCTCAGGGCAAGTGGGAGGCATTCCGGGTCCCTACTACTCGGGTAGGAGAGTCTCGCACACACACACACACAAATACACAATCCATGCAGTGTTGGGACGTGTCAACACATTATCCTAGAGGTGAAAGGGTTATCAACATCACTGATGGAGAAAAAGTAGAACCTCTTAGCGGATCAAGGTGCTAAACGTCATGTGAGTCTGGTTGGCTCCCTGTTGGTGGGGTTCGGAATCCTTCAAGTGTTTGTTCCGGCAATTTGTCATTGTTTTCATAGGCCTATATTCCATAAGCGACATGTCAGTTAGTGCCTCAGCACTAGGCCTGCCTGTTCCTGGAATGTTTCATTGGTTCCCTTAATGCACGCTTCTCTGGATTCTCTGGTCTTTGAACCGACCATAGACCTCTACCTCCCGGACCACGGTTTAAGTTTGCTTTTCCAATTGATCCTCCGTGACTTTTAAAAGTTGCGTGTTGGGAATGAGCCAAAAATAGGAAGATGTGGGGGGGGGGGGGGGCATGATGAGACTAGATAGGTGAGGGACGGTCAGCCCCAAGAACCCCAGCTGGTCTCACTGTGACCGGTCGGGCTCTATCTTGGCCCCGTTCTGTTTCTCGTTGGACTTCTGGGACAGGCTGGTGGACACGGTGGCCGCCTGCACCACGGCCTTGAAGCTGCGCTTGCGCTTCTGCACGTTCTGCTCCGGGTGGAAGATGATGACGTAGACCTTGGGGATGTAGAGCATTCCCAGGGACACGGTGGCACTCAGGCTCATGGACACCGTCAGCGTGGTGGTCTGGATGAACATCTGGAACGGAAAAAAGAAGTTAACCATTTACATTCACAATTTACAATTTATATTTACAATTTGCAATTTACTATTCACATTTACAACCACATGTTTTCAATGGAAGCATGCGTGTTGACATAAGTATATCATATAATTGGTAGTATATAGTTTTGTTCATAGTATAGTATTGTATAGTATTGCATACTTTAGTATAGCATAGTATAGTATTGTTGTTGAAATTCATACTGTGGGAGGGAATGGGGAGTAAGCATAACGTTGGACTTGTTGCACATGGACAATAAAAACTTAGACTTAAAGACTTAAAATCTTGAATCTTGGTGTCTCCAAATATCGATCTGTGGAATATTCCCGCATTGTTCACCGCCATCCCCAGAATATCTTATGGAGTCTGTCCGCATAAAGTTATTAATGCCGTCCGCCTGTCACAGACCCCGCTATTTGCAGTAAAAAAAAGACAGTTTGTAATCTCAGTGGGATTTTGACTGCAGCCTTTATAATCATTTGAAAGCACGAAAGCCAACATCTTTGCCCCTTCCCCGTATGAATCATTCATAGCGTATGTACTTAGAAGTGGAGCTCTATTTATGGTCCTCCGACTGGCCTCTCCAAGGCCCTCTCCATTGTGAGGCCAACACTCCTAAGACAGCCGTAACGCAAGAGGAAACCGCTTTGTTTGTCCTGATAAGCTTTTGTCTGTAATGAATTATACACTCATTAGCAGAAGCAAACCGGCGTAGACCTACATGGCATCAATAAGTCAACATGCATGTGTCATAAATAAGTCAAAGTGTGGCAGTGTTCCATAAATAAACAATAATAACCACACACAAAAATCACCATTCACCACCAAACATCACCCACATCGAGCATGGTCCAGTGAACCATGGGGTGTATTTGTCAGTCAGTTTTGTCGGGGCTTTTGTTGCTCCACTCCGTGGCCTATTTATTCATGAAAAGGAACAGAGATGCTTGGCTGACCATTGAGCGAGTGCTTTTAATGTAACATCTGTATTATGCCTGGCCCTATGGATGTAACGCCTGGCCCTATGGAGGTATAGGCTGGCCCTATGGATGTAACGCCTGGCCCTATGGAGGTATAGGCTGGCCCTATGGAGGTATAGGCTGGCCCTATGGATGTAACGCCTGGCCCTATGGAGGTATAGGCTGGCCCTATGGATGTAACGCCTGGCCCTATGGAGGTATAGGCTGGCCCTATGGAGGTATAGGCTGGCCCTATGGATGTAACGCCTGACCCTATGGAGGTATAGGCTGGCCCTATGGATGTAAGCCTGGCCCTATGGAGGTATAGGCTGGCCCTATGGAGGTATAGGCTGGCCCTATGGATGTATAGGCTGGCCCTATGGATGTAACGCCTGGCCCTATGGAGGTATAGGCTGGCCCTATGGATGTAACGCCTGGCCCTATGGAGGTATAGGCTGGCCCTATGGAGGTATAGGCTGACCCTATGGAGGTATAGGCTGGCCCTATGGAGGTATAGGCTGGCCCTATGGATGTATAGGCTGGCCCTATGGAGGTATAGGCTGGCCCTATAGAGGTATAGGCTGGCCCTATGGAGGTATAGGCTGGCCCTATGGAGGTATAGCCTGGCCCCATGGATGTAACGCCTGGCCCTATGGATGTAACGCCTGGCCCCATGGATGTAACGCCTGGCCCTATGGATGTAACGCCTGGCCCCATGGATGTAACGCCTGGCCCTATGGATGTAACGCCTGGCCCTATGGATGTAACGCCTGGCCCCATGGATGTAACGCCTGGCCCTATGGATGTAACGCCTGGCCCCATGGATGTAACGCCTGGCCCTATGGATGTAACGCCTGGCCCCATGGATGTAACGCCTGGCCCCATGGATGTAACGCCTGGCCCCATAGATGTAACGCCTGGCCCCATGGATGTAACGCCTGGCCCCATAGATGTAACGCCTGGCCCCATGGATGTAACGCCTGGCCCCATGGATGTAACGCCTGGCCCTATGGATGTAACGCCTGGCCCCATGGATGTAACGCCTGGCCCCATAGATGTAACGCCTGGCCCTATGGATGTAACGCCTGGCCCCATGGATGTAACGCCTGGCCCCATAGATGTAACGCCTGGCCCCATGGATGTAACGCCTGACCCCATAGATGTAACGCCTGGCCCCATAGATGTAACGCCTGGCCCCATGGATGTAACGCCTGGCCCCATAGATGTAACGCCTGGCCCCATGGATGTAACGCCTGGCCCTATGGATGTAACGCCTGGCCCTATGGATGTAACGGCTAGTGGAGAGCCAGCCTGTGGCCCACAGCATGGCAGGGGGCTCTCGTCAGAGATCAACACGCCTCAGGTGTTTAACAGCCCGCTGTTACACAGAGGACATCGCTATCCTAGGTAGATAATAGATTTATTTATGGAGCAATAGCTTTAGAAATAGCTTTCTTTGTGGAGCGTTCCCTTGGGGTTTTCAAATGGTTCATTTAATAATGTCTGTTTATAGTGGCTTCTTAGCAGTCGGTCTGAGTTGTGGTTGTTTTGGATACTAATAGGCATTACATTCACATGTAATCAAGGAATACGACTGACCTCCTCATCTGAATGATTGGTTGTTTCTGCCTGACTGATTCTTAATATGCTACAACACATATGCTACATGTATATCAAATATGGTGGGCCAATTTTGGAAAAAAAAATTCAAATCAGTTCGGTTAGTTAGATTGTGAACTGGCTAGTTGCTGCACAGGTTAGTTAATGAACTGGTTAGCTTAGTTTGTTTGTATTAGCAAGATAACTAAAAACGTTATGTACAGAATTGGACACAACTTTAGATGACTTATATTGCAGTGGCCCTATAAACAGAAGTGTAAATACTTTTGCACATTTTTAATTTGCACTACTGTTATAGAGCCACTGTAATATGTATACAGTCTATCCAGTTATGGCCCTTTAGTAACCAGTTATTTTGTATTGTTTGAAGGGGGGTCTTGCTAGACATTTTTGTTGTACTTGTTGGCTGACAATAAAGGCATTGTGATTGTGATTGTGATTGTGATTGTGAGCCAAGATTTTTGGTGCAGATCCGGATAGTTTTTTCACTGCTTTGGAGCCACGTCTGCAAGTACTTAGTACACACTACATACCAACTCCACGACACACACACACACACACACACACACACACACACACACACACACACACACACACACACACACACACACACACACTCACTCACTCACTCACTCACTCACTCACTCACTCACTCACTCACTCACTCACTCACTCACTCACTCACTCACTCACTCACTCACTCACTCACTCACTCACTCACTCACTCACACTCACTCACTCACTCACACACACACTCACCTTTTCGGTGGACTGCGCCGTCCCGAAGAAGATGGGGACGAAGGCGAGCCAGACGATGCAGGTGGTGTACATGGTGAAGCCGATGGGCTTGGCCTCGTTGAAGGTCTCCGGGACGCCCCGGCTCTTGATGGCGTACACGGTGCAGGTGATCATCAGCACGATGCTGTAGCTCAGACAAAGGATGAGAGACAGGTCCGACATGTCGCACTTCAGCAGCCCGCGGGCCAACTCCGGGTTGGGGGGCTTCTGCTCCTCGTAGTCAATGGTGGTGTGGGGGGGCTCCACCCCGAACCAGATGAACACAGCCAGGACCTGAGAGAGAGAGAGAGAGAGAGAGAGAGAGAGAGAGAGAGAGAGAGAGAGAGAGAGAGAGAGAGAGAGAGAGAGAGAGAGAGAGAGAGAGAGAGAGAGAGAGAGAGAGAGAGAGAGAGAGAGAGAGAGAGCAATAGAAGGAGAGGGAGAAAGAGAGAGAGACCGACAGACAGACAAAGAGACAGATAGAAAGAGAGACCGAGAGAGAGAGATTGGAGCTGGTGTTTGTTGTGGCAGACACACACACACACAACTGCGTGCGTACACACACACACACACACACACACACACACACACACACACACCCTTACCTGCACGGCGATGAGTATGAAGGTTATGGCGAGCTGGGAGCCGGGGCTGATGAAGCGCGGCGGCGTGACCGACTTCTTGCCCTGCTCGAAGATGCGGTAGATGCGGTTGGTCTTGGTGAGCATGGCCGAGTAGCTGATGCACATGCCCAGGCCCAGCAGCAGCCGGCGGATGGCGCACACGCCCACGCTGGGCTCGGCGATCATCAGGAAGGTGATGAGGTAGATGAGGAAGATGCCGGTGAGCAGCACGTAGCTGAGCTCGCGGCCCGACGCCCGCACGATGGGCGTGTCGTTGAAGCGCACGAAGGTGACGATGGTGCCGCTGGTGGCCAGCAGGCCCAGCATGGCCAGGAAGACGGGGATGATGGCCCACGGCGAGCTCCACTCCAGCTTGATGATGGGCGTGGGCCGGCAGCCCGTGCGGTTCTCCAGCGGGCGCATGTCGAAGGAGCAGGTGTCGCAGGTGAACTCGTCCAGCTGGTACTGGTAGCCGTCGCACAGCTCGCAGTGCCAGCAGCAGGGCACTCCCTTCACCATCTTCTTCCTCTCGCCGGGCTCGCAGGGGAAGCTACACACCGAGTCTGGGATCCGCAGGTCCCCCCCGTTCCACTGCATCTCCTCCGACTGCACACGCACACGCCGTCATTTAACAGCTGTGTGTGTGTGGTGTGTGTGTGTGTGGTTTTATTCTTGTACTTTAGCGTTTTATAGTTTCTGCACTTTTCTTTTGTTATCCCGTAAAGCACTTTTCTGTCTTGTGAAAGGTGCAGTATAAAAGAAATACGTGTGACTTGCCTTACAATGGCGTGCACACACACACACACACACACGCATACACACATACACACAAAAACACACACACACGCACGCAGACACACACAAACGCATGCAAACACACACATGCACACAAATACACACACACACATACACACACACACACACGCAGACACACAAACACACACAAACATACACACACACACGCATACTCTCACACACACACACACACACACACACATCACTTCCATTCAATTATGAATGCACGAATGACGTTAGGGATAACACTATCAATCCGTCTGGACCATTGCGGTCCCGCCTCACACAATACGATACGTTAATTAGATGACGGCGGATTTATCGTCTCAGGGGAAGAAAGGCCCACGCTGGAGGAAGTGGAGGAAGCACGCTGAGGGGAGGTCAAGCGTGGCAGGGGTAGGCAGGACACAGGGAAGGAAAGGAGAAAGGGCGTGGTTATTTACGTTGAGTCGTAGTTGGTTGGTCCACTGGCCGATGACCCGGTAGCCCGGGTTGGTCACGTTGGAGATCTGGAACTGGAAGATGTCGTATCGTCCCGGGGCGTCCCCGTTCTCGTTGAACATCACCCCAGTGCCCGCGCTGCCTGTTAGACAAACACCAAACCGACCGCTTGAGGTGTCAGTTAGAAGACACGTTTATCTGTAGTGACTATTTTGTCATCCACAAAACTTGATCATCTTGGTACTCTTGGACACTGGGGGTTCGGAACCCGGGAACCTTTCAGGCCCGGGAGTCAGAACACACTGAGACAATCCTGCCCACTTTATTCCCATGATGCATTGCTGACCTTCGCTCTGGCCTTAACCACAACAAACCCGTGCCTACCCCATTATACTACAGCCATACTAATGCCTAAAGCGAAGCACCATTCATACCACAGTGTAACCATCTCTCTAAGCAGGCAAAAAAGACACCTCGGCCCAGTTTGTCTCAGTCTAAAGAGGTTTCTAACTGATAGGAAGGGACACACTGCACGCCCTCTCCCCCCTGAGGAGAACACCCGCCCACGCCGTCCAAGACAGCGTGTGTTTTCCTTCCTTCCTTGGACTTACACAACCCCCCCCCCCCCCCCCCAGCCAGCCACCACCACCATCACCATCACCACCACCACCACCAGCACCACCACCACCATCACCACCAGCACCCCCACCCCCACCACCATCACCACCCCCACCATCACCACCACCACCACCACCCCCACCACCAGCACCACCAACATCACCATCACCACCCCCACCATCACCACCATCACCACCACCACCATCACCACCCCCACCACCATCACCACCCCCATCACCACCACCACCATCTCCACCATCATGTCAGGGCTGAGTGCTGAGGGTGCTCTTTAGCGAGAGCACATACATTCTTCCACTTCTCCCTCTCTGGTCTGTTGCCCTAACGTGATTGAATGTTTCTCCCAGATCCCCGCAGGCTTTCAATCTGAGAAGCCCCCCATACAAGCCAAGGTCAGAGGTCAGAGGGAGGGAGTGAGCGGGACGGCTTTTCATAGAAAGCTCCTTTCATTCCGGACAGCCTGGCCTGTTTTTCAATTTTTTTTTTCATATGAAAGACGATGAAAAGAAGAGTGTTGTGTACGAGAGAGAGAGAGAGAGAGGAGAGAGAGAGAGAGAGAGAGAGAGAGAGAGAGAGAGAGAGAGAGAGAGAGAGAGAGAGAGAGCAGGGCGAGGGAGGGAGGCTTGTGGCCCTGGGGGACTGCGGGTCCATTTAAAGGATGCGGTTTGTAGTGTGGCAAGGTGCATTAGCAGCGCGATTCTAAAGGCGGGCGCAGAGTGACCTGCCTCTCACTCACTCACTCACACACACACACACACACACACACACACACACACACACACACACACACACACACACACACACACACACACACACACACACACACACACACACACACACACACACACACACACACACACACACACACAACCGTGTGGTTTCCCCGGCGCCTGACCATGTTCCATTAGTTATACACACTGGGGTCCAGGATGGTAATTAAAGTCTTGCTTTTCACCGTGTTATTCGACGAGCATTCGAGAATTTCCGACAGAAAAAATAGAAAGAAAAAAAATCATCTCTCAATGGAAAACATCGCAGCTCATAATGGCAAGCAACAACATGGCGGTCTCATCTGACCCACAACATGGCGGTCTCATCTGACCCACAACATGGCGGTCTCATCTGACCCACAACATGGCGGTCTCATCTGACCCACAACATGGCCGTCTCATCTGACCCACAACATGGCCGTCTCATCTGACCCACAACATGGCGGTCTCATCTGACCCACAACATGGCCGTCTCATCTGACCCACAACATGGCCGTCTCAGCCGAGCAACAGCAGCAACGTGGCGGTCTCTCCTCACCGTTGAAGCTGACGGCGCGGATGTAGTGCAGGAGCATGCGTCCCTCCACGGGGTCCATCCTGTCACAGAGGCCCATGTGGCCGGGGCAGAGGTCCACGTGCATGCTGTGGATGGCGTGGGCCATGGCGTACACAGCGTCGATCACAAACTGCACCTTCCCCTCCTGCTCGTACTGGGACTCCCTGCTGATCCTCTCCTCGCCTGTCCGGGGGGGGGGGGGGGGGGAACACACCGGGTGAGGCGAGTGAGTGACCCGTCTGTGGTCATTCTAGTGTTTAGGGTTTGTGTCGGTCTGTAACGTCTGTAGCCGTCTCTCGCTGCGGACCTCCTCTGAGTCGGCAATACATCGAATCTTAAATCTGGAGGATTGAATCCTCTTTATTGGTCATGTAAACACACAGTGAAATATGTTTCTCTGCATGTAACCCATCCTAGTACTGAGGAGCAGTGGGCAGCTGTTGTATATCCAGCGGCCCGGGGAGCAGGGTAGGGGTCTGGGGCCTTGCTCAAGGGCACCTCGGCAGTGCAGCCCAGGTGTTTCACAATTTTGTGACAATAAAGGCATTCTGATTCTGTTTCTAACTGGGATTCTGTCGTGTGTAAGGTAGGTGGATATGATATGAAAAGAGGATTGGGTTGTTTGATTTGGTGTTCTATATATGATCATGGATTGATTATTTTCCCCTTGTGCATTTTGATCTGGGATTAGCTAGCGGAGCCAGGGGGAGTTCTGCCCAAGAGTCTTCAGAGTGGAATGGACGACTGGTTGTTGTGTGCCGTGGGGGCTTAAAAAGTCAAGTTTATGGAAAGTTGTGACTTTTTAATTCAAAGGTCCCTTAACTCCCCAAAGGCAGCTGTACAAATATTAGAGACAGATTAACGCGACTGGATCAAACCGGATCAAACCGGATCAAACCGGCCCACGCGATAAGACGCCCACCCACCGGTGCACTTCCTCCGAGCAGAGTCGTACTTGACGCCCGGCCGGGTCAGTTTACACTTGAAGTCGTCCTCCCAGAACTCTGCGAACCAGATGTTCCTTCTGTTGTTCTCCAGAGACCTGGATGTGAAGTACTGGTCGAAGCCTTGGAGAAATGGAGAGGGAATAATAGGCTGGATCAGAGAGATGAATCAGGGCCGCGATGAGCAGGATTAAAACATATGGCATACTGATGTTGATAACAACTGGGCCTCACCTGGCCCCAGTCAGACTGATTAGAGTCTGGTTAAGGCAGCCTCACCTGGCCCCAGTCAGACTGATTAGAGTCTGGTTAAGGCAGCCTCACCTGGCCCCAGTCAGACTGATTAGAGTCTGGTTGAAGCAGCCTCACCTGGCCCCAGTCAGACTGATTAGAGTCTGGTTGAAGCAGCCTCATCTGGCCCCAGTCAGACTGATTAGAGTCTGGTTGAAGCAGCCTCACCTGGCCTGTATCAGACTGATTAGAGTCTGGTTGAAGCAGCCTCACCTGGCCCCAGTCAGACTGATATAAGTCTGGTTGAAGCAGCCTCACCTGGCCCCAGTCAGACTGATTAGAGTCTGGTTGAAGCAGCCTCACCTGGCCCCAGTCAGACTGATTAGAGTCTGGTTGAAGCAGCCTCACCTGGCCCCAGTCAGACTGATTAGAGTCTGGTTGAAGCAGCCTCACCTGGCCCCCAGTCAGACTGATACAAGTCTGGTTGAATCAGCCTCACCTGGCCCCAGTCAGACTGATTAGAGTCTGGTTGAAGCAGCCTCACCTGGCCCCAGTCAGACAGATTAGAGTCTGGTTGAATCAGCCTCACCTGGCCCCAGTCAGACTGATTAGAGTCTGGTTGAAGCAGCCTCACCTGGCCTCAGTCAGACTGATTAGAGTCTGGTTGAAGCAGCCTCACCTGGCCCCAGTCAGACTGATTAGAGTCTGGTTGAAGCAGCCTCACCTGGCCCCAGTCAGACTGATTAGAGTCTGGTTGAATCAGCCTCACCTGGCCCCAGTCAGACTGATTAGAGTCTGGTTGAAGCAGCCTCACCTGGCCCCAGTCAGACTGATTAGAGTCTGGTTGAAGCAGCCTCACCTGGCCCCAGTCAGACTGATTAGAGTCTGGTTGAAGCAGCCTCACCTGGCCCCAGTCAGACTGATTAGAGTCTGGTTGAAGCAGCCACACCTGGCCCCAGTCAGACTGATTAGAGTCTGGTTGAAGCAGCCTCACCTGGCCCCAGTCAGACTGATTAGAGTCTGGTTGAAGCAGCCTCACCTGGCCCCAGTCAGACTGATTAGAGTCTAGTTGAAGCAGCCTCACCTGGCCCCAGTCAGACTGATTAGAGTCTGGTTGAAGCAGCCTCACCTGGCCCCAGTCATACTGATTAGAGTCTGGGGCTGGTGAGGCTGCACACCTGTGGGTCTTTGGTAATCAAGGCCCACAGGTTAAAGCAGCCACCATCACACGCACTCAAGACGAGCGCTGGCATGTACCATCTGCTCTGTTTGCTTAAACCAAAACATACAATAAACCACATGACTCATCTACCGTGTCCATCGGGAGGAGCCCTAAAGAAACCATTTAACAGCATGTGGCAACGCCGTCTGCCGCAAACAGTTTAAAACCCTGCGATGGGAATTTTATAGATTCATCAAATCATTTTCGTTTGAATAGTTTTCCTTTCACACATTTCATTGTCACAGATCATCTCTCCAGATCCTGTATTGTGTCCATCTAGAACCCATGAGGGCCGGTCATCAGGTGCTACCACCCTGTTCCCCCTCCCCATCCTCTCCCCCTCCTCCTACCGTCGATGGAGGCCCTCTTGGGCAGGATGGTGACGGCGCCCTCCGCCACGTCTTCCAGGTCCTGGACCGGGGAGTTCTTGGCCCCCCAGCTGTCTGAGCCCACGAACACGAAGTGGCCCGTGAGGTTGGCCTTCTTAGCCGCCTCCAACACCTGCCTGGAAAAGGAGAGTGAAGAGTGAATACACTCCGAAACCCGGGAATATATAACTTTGCTGCTACTTGCCGAGATGGTTTATGGAGTTTACGATGTTATGTGCAACTGCACACACGCTGTTCTGGTGGAAGTGTGACTCCGCCTCATGGTGGTGAAGCCTCTGACAGAGCGTCTGCTCAATGTGATGATGATGATGATGATGATGATGATTGCCTGCTCCCTGAATCTCACTCACTTGATGTCGTCCTCGTTAGCGAAGATAATGACCCCGCGTGCGTTAGACGTCTCCATCAGCCTCTTGATCAGTTTATCAAACTCCCCCACTTTGGGCTCTCTGGGAATCTTTATCGACTGGGCGATGCAAAGCCCCCCTGTTTGTTGACACACACACACACACACACACACACACACACACACACACACACACACACACACACACACACACACACACACACACACACACACACACACACACACACACACACACACACACACACAGACACACCCACACACACACGGACACACACACACAGACACACCGCACACACACACAGACACACACACAGGGACACATACACGCACACGCATACACACGCACACACAGATAAGCAGATAAACACACACACAAAGTATTGATCGCATGGTAACAGGACCTTTACATTTTTGAAAAAGATCAGTGTGTCAGTAAACAGACGAAAGGCCGGCAGGGCCTTGACAAATAGACACTTCAAACAAAACCCTTCTTGAATCCTCATGAACACACATTTTAATGCCAGTGACGATGATGAGGCTGCGGATGATGATGAGGAAGGAGGTGGAGGAAGAAGAGGAGGAAGAATTCAAGATTGAGGATTTGCCATGTGTAAGAAGTACGATGGAATTTCACACGGCAGGTCCACCGCCGTAGAAGCATTCGTTGAATGAAAAATAAACGTAGAAATGCACAGGTTTGATACCATTAGTTTAGTAGGGTACAGTACAGTACAGTACAGTACTTCCTTGATGACACGACGCCTCCTCCCCACTCAGACCATGGAGAGGTTGACCTGAGCAGAAGATGATTAGGATGAGGATGATGAGGAGGAGGAGGCGGAGGAAGAGGAGGAGGATGATGATGAGGGGGAGGAAGAGGATGATGATGATGAGGAGGAGGAGAGGAGAGGAGGAGGATGATGAGGAGGAGGAGGAGGAGGAGGAGGAGGAGGAGGAAGAGGATGATTGCGACGGCAATGATGTCGTCAGTCAAGCCCACCCGCTTCTCTGGAGATCTGGACGAAGGCGTCGACGCCGCTCTCCCCGTAGTTGCCCTCCGAGGCCAGGGTGGAGACATAGTTCCAGCCCATGGCCTTGACGATGTCCACCATGGCCTGGGCCTGGTAGGAGTCCGGCGGCACCACCCGGGAGAAGAACTCGTAGCGGCTGTTGTCGCTGAGCTCCGGCGCGGTGGACGCGTAGCTGATCTGGGGGATCTGTGGGCGGGAGACACAACACACACACAGTAAGGGATGAGTGATCCCACTTCAGCTCTACCTCACAGAGAGCTCAGCACGGCTGTCAGAAGTGGATAAAGCACACAGACAACCGCGGGGGAGAAGTCAGGGTTAGAGACGGGGGGACCAGGGCCTCTTAGGACCGGCGGAGGGACCCCCACAGCTGAGGGACCCCCACAGCAGAGGGGCCCCCACAGCAGAGGGACCCCCCCACAGCAGAGGGACCCCCACAGCCGAGGGACCCCCACAGCTGAGGGACCCCACAGCCGAGGGACCCCACAGCCGAGGGACCCCCACAGCCGAAGGGGCCCCCACAGCCGAAGGGGCCCCCACAGCCGAAGGGACCCCCACAGCAGAGGGACCCCACAGCAGAGGGGCCCCACAGCCGAAGGGGACCCCACAGCTGAGGGACCCCACAGCCGAGGGACCCCCCCACAGCAGAGGGACCCCACAGCTGAGGGACCCCCACAGCCGAGGGACCCCCACAGCCGAGGGACCCCACAGCAGAGGGGCCCCACAGCTGAGGGACCCCCACAGCCGAGGGACCCCCATAGCAGAGGGGACCCCACAGCCGAGGGACCCCCACAGCAGAGGGGCCCCACAGCTGAGGGACCCCCACAGCCGAGGTACCCCCACAGCAGAGGGGCCCCACAGCCGAAGGGGCCCCCACAGCCAAAGGGGCCCCCACAGCTGAAGGGGCCCCCACAGCCGAAGGGGCCCCCACCGAGGGCCCACAGCCAAAGGGGCCCCCACAGCCGAAGGGGCCCCCACAGCCAAAGGGGCCGCACCAGGACAAGACACGGAGGGTGGCCAGAGAGGGTGGACGCTACTTCAACGGATGACTCCATCAAGTGTTATTGGGGTTGGCGCACCGGGTTTCAAAAATAGACCACTTAGTCGGCCCATTGTCTAGACTAAAACACAACAATGCCACAAAGAGAGGCTAATACCATGCGATGACAAGATGCCAAAAATTAATTCACTCAAAATGTCCCTATTAGAGAGAGCGTCGGTGCCTGATGAAGCTAGCCCTTAATCCTCACAGCCCAGTAGAGTAGATGACCCAGGATCCAGCGCTGTTGGTTTGCTGCTGTCATGATGGAGCATCGCCGGGACGTGAACACGGCAGGCCCACCGCCGTAGAAGCATTCGTTGAGTGAAAAATGTATGTAGAAATGCACGGGTTTGATACCATTAGTTTAGTAGGGTACAGTACTTCCTTGATGACACGACGCCTCCTCCCCACTCAGACCATGGAGAGGTTGACCTGGGCGGATGCTTGACACTACGCTCGTTCTTCCAGAGAGGGGAGAAAAAAGGTAGACACAAGGGGTTGCGAAGAGAGAAGGAGAGGGAACCATTTCACGGATTATCTGGAAGGATTAACGGGGTTTTAGTCAAATTATGTTAAGCACAGAGCGAGAGAGAGAGCGAGAGAGACAGAGATCAAGAGAGTAGAAAAGGCTAGTATTCCTCAGCTGTAAGCCACACAATATATTTAATTCTGGTGGCCCACGTGGAGAGCTTAAGTGAGTTGCTCAGCCTATCAAGCTGGATATAGGGCCCACACATTACGGAGGATCTTCTGGGCGCAGTCTGGATGAAAAGGTCACCGCTCGTGTATTTTTTCATACCGCGACCACAATGGACTATTTTGCCAGAGTGATGGTGATTCCAGGGGCCAGAAATGTCAGGGCTGTCGGTGTCACCGTTACGATGAAAGATGTGCGTACGCACGTGTTGTAACTGACAAGTATCGCGTCGTCTAAAGGGGTCCTCTGGATGTCAGCATTATGTGTCATTGATACGCCTCAATTATTGGTGATATTACAGTAGTGGTGTGGATCTTTCAGTATCTCACGGTTCAATTTCGATTTTTGATTCCGATTCCTGATTCAAAATCGATTCAGTACATCTGGGTACTGACTTCAGGATCCACTCCAGTCCCAGTCTAAGAGAGGCAGTGTGGCAAATGATGGCATGAAATCGGAGTAAAGTGTGTGTTACATTATGTCGTATTTACATTCCAAAAAACACACAAAGGCAAACCTACGAACCTGGACTCCAAACCTGGACTCATCACAGTTACTGCACTGCATATAGTATATAGTACTGTATATAGTATATAGTATAGTACTGTATATAGTATATAGTATAGTACTGTATAGTAGTACTGTATATAGTATATAGTATAGTACTGTATATAGTATATACTATAGTACTGTATATAGTATATACTATAGTACTGTATTCATGATGATACTGGCACTTTAAATGCTTTTAAATCTTTTTGCACAATTCAACACATGTACATATCATCCATCAGTCACTTTGTGGTTATTTTTGTGTTCATTTTTATTGTATATTGTATTTTTATGGTATTGTTTTGGAGATCCATCCTGCGTGAGGGAATGGGGAGTACGTATTCCAAATATCTTGCATCTTGTATCTTATCTTGTATCGGATATTCTTACACACACCCTATAATGGAGGCATTTGTGGCAAGCCTCAAATATTTCATAGGATTCAGACTATTGCTACATAACCGTGGTGTGGATGTGGCGCTACATTAGCTCCACTATCCTCCCTGCTTCGGAGAATGAACCAACTCTGAGCCTCATCGCGTCCCGCATGGCGCCACTCGCTGAGAGAGAGAGAGCGCGGTCCGACCAGACGGCAAAGTCGCTTTAAGAGACACTCTCCTTCCCCATACGGGCGCCCATACGTATCAACGCGACCTCAGCCGCCATTTAGATCAATCTGCCAGGCGCCGTCCCGGTTCACAAGTTCCACATTTCCCCCGGAGCCGATGCTCTATTTTCAGCCGCGGCGTGCTGAGCTGCTGAGAGCAGCTTAATGGAGGATGGGATCAGTAATTCTGTAGTTAACATCTGCCCTGTACACAGGAGGAGGACTCCTCAGCTCTCAACCCGCATCGCCAACAGGGGGGGGGGGGGGGGGGAGGAGGTGGGGGGGAGGACTCCTCAGCTCCCAACCCGCATCGCCAACAGGGGGGGGGAGGAGGGGGGGAGAACATTGAACATTGCCAACAGGTCCCGTCCACACAGGGGTGCGTAGGGGAGGAAATGTCTCAGGGCTGGGGTTTCTTTTTGGGCGGGAAGATGCGTGGGGTGCGGTGATGGGGGGGGTGGGGGATACAGCTGGTCCGTACAGATGAACCAGACGGCGATGCGGGAGAAGAAGAGACAATGAGAGAAAGGGTTTCAGCTGCATGTTTGAATCCAACTAATCATATGGATTATGTTTCAGCGGTGGACGCAGCGGCCTCGGGATTCGGTGTCCGACTCAAGTGCGGCTTCCGTAAAGTAGACATGGGAGTAACTCAGCGAATCAATTCCACTATCTGTATGACCTATGGCCTACAAGCACCAAGTGGGAAAGCCAGCACCTAGTTCCTCCTTCTACAGTTACACTACGGTCTCCACACTCAACAAGCAACAAGCTCCAGGAATTCCAGGAATAACAGCTTTGAGTGTTGAGTGTTGACTTGAAGCACTGTTTTTGTTGTTAATAACATACGGTACTTTATGGTACTTTTACGAACCCTTGATTGATTCTCATCATTCTGCTATCCTGCATCATATCTGCTTGTGCTCAGCAACTTGATCCTGCAGTACATTTGCTCCAATATTGATTATGTTCAGAATAGTATTGATTGATTACAAGCTAGCCTTGTAATCAAATGAAAACGTGAAATAGTGTTTCCCCACCGATGAGTGAGTGTGATTTGTGATTTGTAATTCTTTACGGTATGTTTACCATTACACAAGTCACACAGGCTGAAGGTTGGGCTCCAGAGCGGCACGCAGTGTGAGTGGATGTGTTGCGGTAGGTATAGGTCTCAAGCTTGTCCATCACATCCCCTATCGGCTAGGAGGAAGCTAACACCCCAGAGACCAGACTGTCCTGCTCTTGGTCCACATATCCCCCTACACAGAAAAGTGATATTCTGTGTAGGGGGATATGTGGTCATGCCATTACATGCTACAGTAGGGTGGTCTGCAAAGGGAGGATGTTGTAATGTATTCCATATTGTAGCTGTAGGTGGTATGGTACCAAAGTAATTCGGTAACGCTTTACAACAAGGGTGTATTAATTAACCATTAATTAACATTAGTTAAAGCAGTAAAAATGTTTTATATTATAGCATTAACATAGGGGTTAGGGTTAAGGTAAGGGTGAGGGTTACCAGGTTAGGGTTAAGTAATGTAACCCTACTCCCTACTACCCTACTAAATACATGAATACCTTAGTTAACATAAACCCCACTAGTTAACATGAACACTATGAGTTAACATGAACACTATGAGTTAACATGAACACTATGAGTTAACATGAACACTATGAGTTAACATGAACACTATGAGTTAACATAAACCCCACTAGTTAACATGAACACTATGAGTTAACATGAACACTATGAGTTAACATGAACACTATGAGTTAACATGAACACTATGAGTTAACATGAACACTATGAGTTAACAAGAACACTATGAGTTACAAGAACACTATGAGTTAACAAGAACACTATGAGTTAACATGAACACTATGAGTTAACATGAACACTATGAGTTAACATAAACCCACTAGTTAACATGAACACTATGAGTTAACATAACCCCACAAGTTAACATGAACACTATGAGTTAACAAGAACACTATGAGTTAACATAAACCCCACTAGTTAACATGAACACTATGAGTTAACATGAACACTATGAGTTAACATGAACACTATGAGTTAACATGAACACTATGAGTTAACATGAACACTATGAGTTAACATGAACACTATGAGTTAACATAAACCCACTAGTTACATGAACACTATGAGTTAACATAAACCCCACAAGTTAACATGAACACTATGAGTTAACATGAACACTATGAGTTAACATGAACACTATGAGTTAACATGAACACTATGAGTTAACATGAACACTATGAGTTAACAAGAACACTATGAGTTAACATGAACACTATGAGTTAACAAGAACACTATGAGTTAACATGAACACTATGAGTTAACATGAACACTATGAGTTAACAAGAACACTATGAGTTAACAAGAACACTATGAGTTAACAAGAACACTATGAGTTAACAAGAACACTATGAGTTAACAAGAACACTATGAGTTAACATGAACACTATGAGTTAACATGAACACTATGAGTTAACATGAACACTATGAGTTAACAAGAACACTATGAGTTAACATGAACACTATGAGTTAACATGAACACTATGAGTTAACATGAACACTATGAGTTAACATGAACACTATGAGTTAACAAGAACACTATGAGTTAACAAGAACACTATGAGTTAACATGAACACTATGAGTTAACATGAACACTATGAGTTAACATAAACCCCACTAGTTAACATGAACACTATGAGTTAACATAAACCCACAAGTTAACATGAACACTATGAGTTAACATGAACACTATGAGTTAACATGAACACTATGAGTTAACATGAACACTATGAGTTAACATGAACACTATGAGTTAACAAGAACACTATGAGTTAACATGAACACTATGAGTTAACAAGAACACTATGAGTTAACATGAACACTATGAGTTAACATGAACACTATGAGTTAACAAGAACACTATGAGTTAACAAGAACACTATGAGTTAACAAGAACACTATGAGTTAACATGAACACTATGAGTTAACATGAACACTATGAGTTAACAAGAACACTATGAGTTAACATGAACACTATGAGTTAACAAGAACACTATGAGTTAACATGAACACTATGAGTTAACAAGAACACTATGAGTTAACATGAACACTATGAGTTAACATGAACACCAATAGGAAATGATTTTTAGACCATTAGTTAACTTTTCATGAACTGTTAGTCAATGCTTATTACTGCATTAACTAATTATAATTAATGTCCCCTTATTGTTAAGGGTTACTAGTATACTTTACAATAAGTGACATGTTATAATGTATTGCATGCTGTAAGGTCACATGTTATAATGTATTTCATGCTCTAAGGTGATCACACCACGTCAAAGTATATCAAACAGAGAAGCGATGCGTACTCTCTGCCAGGCTGCTGTGTGTCATATTATCACACACACACACACACACACACACACACACACACACACACACACACACACACACACACACACACACACACACACACACACACACACACACACACACACACACACACACACACACACACACACACACACACACACACACACACACACACACACACAGGCTCTACAAGGACTTCTCACCGAGAAGAGCCGCAGGACGTTGGCCACCATAATAGACACGGAGCTGCCAGATGCTCCGATCACCCCGACCACCCTCTCCGGCTTGGGGATGATGGGCGGCTCCCCGTTGGAGCAGCGCACGTCCGAGTTGTCCTTCTGGATGAGCGCTTGGACGAAGGTGAGCGACTGCTCCAGGGCGTAGGTGTCGCGGGCGCAGGTGTCCAGGATGCGCGCCCCCAGCGTGATGTTGGGCAGCAGGTCGGGGTCACTGTTGATCTGGTCCAGGGCATACAACATGGCCTCCATGCGGTGGATGCCCTTCTCCCGCTTGATCTCCCCGCAGGGCACCCCCGCCGGGCCCCGGGAGTGGACGGGGAACAGGCCCCCCAGGGTGATGTCCCCCTCGATCTTGATGGAGTGCGGCTGGGTGCCCTGCTGGGCCCGGGAGACCCCGGCCGGGCCGGCCAGCACCAGCAGCAGCACCAGCAGCGGCATCGGCGGTGGCCAGGAGAAGAGGGAGGGATGGAGCGCTCCGGCGTGGGACCCGAACGTCGCCACGGCGACAAGATGCCGGCACCGCGGCGGGGACGAGAAGAGTTCCTGTGGTGTCATGGCGATGGCCGCCAAAGGAACCAATCACAGCAGGCTTTTGCCTCTACCTGCGATCCCTGAGGGCCAATGAGACATAGAGACATAGAGAGAGAGAGAGAGACAGAGAGTGAGTCCTAGGAACATGCCATGACATCATCATATGTGTTAATGCTGATGATGAAGAGGATGATGACAGAACAACTTCCTCCTCCCACATAGAAAACAACTACTTCATGTCATGTGGTTATTTGAATGCACTAGTCATTAGTGGACTTTAACTGAGGCAGTGTCTTACAAGAAGAAACAATTTCATCAGAAACCATTTCATGTTCAAACAGGTTTGAGGTGTGAGCGTGTGTGTGTGTGTGTGTGCGTGTGTTTGTGTGTGTGAATGAGTGAGGGACAGAGAGAGACAGCGAGGAGAGGAAAGACAGAGAGAGGAGAGAGAGAAAAGAGAAAGACAGAGAGGAGAGACAGAGGAGATAGCGATGGGAGAGAGAGAGAGAGAGAGAGAGAGAGAGAGAGAGAGAGAGAGAGAGAGAGAGAGAGAGAGAGAGGCAGAGAGAGCTATCCTATTTGTGTAATGGTTTACATGGAATAAAAATGCACATCCATTTTTATAGGTGCAGCAGGATTTTGGGGACCCGAATATATTCTGCTCTTTAAAGCCTTGTGTTGTCAAAGATTTTTGGATCTAACGACATGAGGAAACCTTTCGGTATGACGTCATATAACCAAACAGAAATGACGGCTCATGGTTTATGCATTTAACTAGAGATAACATAACCATTGTCCTCACTCCATGGTATTCAACACAATGCAACTCTCAGATGGGACGACAGGTCAGCACAGCAAATGCAAACCATGCAACTTCAGGTGCAACTGAACACCTCAAAGTAGGGGGAATGGGAAGACTTTTGGGATAAAGATTTGGGTTTTTCCCCTGCATCCCCTGGTTTCAAATTTGAGCGACTGACGTTAGGTTTCCTCTTACCTGTCCACTTCTCATTGGCCACTGTTGATTGCATCCGTCTGGTCACAGTCCCAGAAGGGCTGCGGACCACCATGGTCCGATGATATCTGACGATGTTTAGAGGCAACGCGGTCCTCTCCTCTCAAAAAGTAAAATCCTCGCTCATGTCAGAAGCGCATCGCCGCTGTCACTCAACACAAATTACAGCGGCCCAAAATGATGCTGCGAAGACAGACGAGGAAGAAGAAGAAGAAAATTTAAAAAAAGTGTTTGATTGATAAAAAAAAAGATGAAGATAAAAAAAACTACGTTGACTTTCGAGGCTTTAGGGCATCACGACAGAAGCTGAGAATAAGGAGGGGAAAAAAGCATTACCACAGTGACATTCTACACAGCCAAATCCCTTAAAAGCCCTCTCTCTCTCACTCACTCTACCTCCTCTCTCTGTGTGGGCTTGCATCTCTGTCCTAGGCACTCTCTCTCTCTCTCTCTCTCTCTCTCCCCCCCTCTCTCCCCCCGTCCCCTGTCTCTCTCTCCCTTTACTCGGATGACCCCCTCACTCCCTCACACTCACTGGCTCTCTCTCTCTCCCCCTCCCCCTCTCTCTCTCTCTCTCTCTCTCTCTCTCTCTCTCTCTCTCTCTCTCCTGTTGAAACCTTTTTCTCGGTACGTTCTCGCACTGCACTAATGGTCACAGATTGGGATTATCATGCTTGCGTCTGAGAAGAAAGCCTTAGGTGGACTAGCCCACCGCCACACCCCCACCGCCACACACCCAGCACCACCCACCACCTACCACCCATCACCACCAAACACCCCCCACCCCCACACACCACCAAACACCCCCACACCACCACCCACCACCACCCCACACACCGACACCGACCTCCCACCCTCCCCTTCCCATGATGGAGCTCTGTCTCTTTTAGGGATTAGATTCGTGTAGTGATTTGATTCATAATGACACAGAATGCACATGGCATAAGCGCACACAGACACACACACACACACACACACACACAAACACAGATAGATAGATAAACACACAGATATGCACACACACAAATATATAAACACATACAGACACGTAATAATATACATACACACACACACACACACACACACACACACACATATATATATATATGTATGTACACATAATTCTTACACAATTCTTGATTATGCAGTGAAGAAGTGTAATGGGAAACAGCAAAGAGGTTCATTCATATTTTAAATGTATGATTTAATTTGTTACATTTTAGTAACAGTAACACATCGATCACACACTTGCAAATATACATGAATTTGTAAACTAAGAAAAACCTAAAATAGGTCATTAGAATTGTATTTCTTTTCATTTATATATTACTACACACCATTAAGGTTTTTTTTATTCCAACAAAACCTTTTTACATATTTTTTCATTGTATCATTTTTACTCTTATACAAGATTCTGATTTATAAAACATTCATTCATGTCAGAGTTCGATTTTTTAAAGGTTCACTACTGCCCCCTAGTGTTCCAAAGGAAGCTATTTCAGCATCAAAACATCCAATTTAATAGCAAGGAACGGAGTGAGTTTCCTGAAGAACATTAGCCTGGTGAGAACTTCCAAATATTACAGAACGTAACTTGCAAGATCAGGATGGTCTCAGGAGGCTAGTAGATCGTATCCTCCAGCCTCTTAATAAAGGCTGGCCTCTTTTAAAACATGTTTGACACATTATTTGGCCTGTTTCATACAAATTCTTGACTCATAAAAGGAAATTGATAGAGGTGTCTGTATTTTAATTTTGTACATTTTTTCAGTTTATTTCTGTTATAATGATATCATCATTTTGATAACCAACTAAAAACCGATGGCAAAGAAACAACTACGAAAGACAACCAAGCAAAGTTATTATTATTTTTTAATGAATATGTTTATGTTCATAGCAACGCAATTAACAAAATGCTACAAAATCTGAATTTATTTGTTTTCTAGTGTGTGGTATTACGCGTCCAACAACATACGATTTAAGATTTATTAGAAAACAATCATGGCACAGAGAGAGAGAGAGAGAAGAGAGAGGAGAGAGAGAGAGAGCGAGAGAGGCAGAGACAGAGAGACAGAGAGACAGAGAGAGAGAGAGAGCGAGAGAGAGAGAGATTCAGCTACCCCAGGAAGATGGACCTCTCAAGGCCGTCCTCTACCTTGGTGTACTCCAGGTGGGACTGGTAGTATTTGCTCTGGTAGCGCGGGCTGCCTCGTACGTACTCCAGGTACTGGGGCGTCCCGGGACAGATGACGTTGTCCGCCACCAGGACGCTGCCCGGCCTGAGCAGGCCACACTCCTGGGGAACAACAGAACAGGGTTATACTGTATGCTGGAGACCTGTAGCACAACGGTCCGCCTAAAAGGTACTGGAGGTTACATCTGAGAGAGAGAGAGAGAGCGAGAGAGCGAGAGAGCGAGAGCGAGAGAGCGAGAGAGAGATGCGCTAAATCCTTGTATCGTACGTATGTTACGTAGGAAAGGAGGTGCAGTCAACATTCTATTCTCACAGCACACACACTGATCACTGGTTTTCACTCTCTAACTACTGAAATACTAGTTCTTCTAAGAGCTGCTAAGAGCTGTCTGCTCTGTTCTTATCACATGGTCTCGTTAGCCTTGCCTCCATCAGTCTGGTGTCAGGCAGGTACCGATCCTTCCAGTGGTCCAAGAACACCAAGTCAAGGGATTCCACCCCGAATTCCTCCTTCAGTTTAGGGATCCATTCCTCGGACGGCCCCTCGATGAGCACCACCTTGAACCGACAATATGACAACAATATGACACACATGGTCTTCTACATCTTCTACATTGTTTAATATCTTGATAGTCGTTTTATTTTTTGTGCACAGCTTTTTTTATATTTCTATATTTTATTAATATTAATTGATTACGCAGTCAAATATTTTATTCTCAAGAATGACCACAGTTACACTGTGCATTTGATCACAATAAAACACACTTTCAAACATGTCAAACACTTGCAAAGACATCCAGCCATTATTATTTGTAATCACCACCACACACACACACCACACACACACACACACACACACACACACACCACACACACCACACACACCACACACACACACACACACACACACACACCACACCCACGCGCGCAGCAGCAGCGACGCAGCGTCCTTTCCTCCCCACCTTGTCCTCCACTCCCGCCCAGGCGATGACCTGCCGTGCGATGGCAGCGTACGCTGGGTTGAACTCGAGTGTGAGCAGCCGGGCGCCGGGAGGCAGGAGGCTGGCCATGCGCACCGCGGAGTAGCCACAGTAGGTACCCAGCTCCAACACCACGCTGGGCTTCACCTCACACACCATGGAGTCAAGGATCATACCTGACATTATATACAGCGGACGCAGAAGAAGAAGAAGAAGAAGAAGAAGGAAGAAGGAAGAACCGTCAACAAACAGCAGCGTCTTATTAGTGTCCTTTGAAGCGTGGGGTTATATGACATTTCCCATTTCTTTCGAAGGCATTTCGAATGAACACTTATGCAAGGTATTTTGAGCTGCAAGGGTTGGGTAGTGGCAGACAAGGCAGTGCCCTTTAAAATGCTTTCTGCACAATTCCCCATATGTATATATCATCCATCACTCACCTTATTTTTATTCACTTTTATTTATTATTATTTTATTGTGCATAGTATTGCTATAGTAGTGTTGTTTATAGTATGGTATTGTTTAGTATAGTAACGTATTGCATCGTTTAGTATAGTATAGTATAGGGGGCCTTGTTGAAATGTATACTGCGGGGAGGAATGGGGAGTAAGCATTCCATTGTTCTTGTTGCAAATGGCAAATGAAAACATCTTGAATCTTGCTCCACAGTACACAGGTCTTCTTCTCCACATCCACAGGTGGGGGGCCTGGGTCTTGTAGCCCCATCTGACCAGAGCAGCTTTTGATCGGTTCTCACGTGGTTCAGTGTTTTCCACTGAGCCTGTGGTGCTTCTGGGCCGGGGAGGAGGTCTCCAGTAGGGGGTATTCCCATGACAGTTGGGGGAGGGTAGCGTTAGTCAGTGAAAAGTCAAGTCACGAGTTAACTGTGGAGGCAAAGGTTAATTGGGGCATAGGGGTCATATCCCATGACCCCTTTGCCTGTGAGAGGGCAAAGGGTCATGGAATGTGGGCCCGGAGAAGATCAACTCAAACAAGGTGCTCTCAGTTGAAGCCGGTCACATGCTGGACAGCACCGTGATACACCATAAGCGTTCTTCACTTAGGTTCCATGGTTCCAGACAATACGGAGGGAACATAGTTCCATAGTTCGCGCTCCGCCTTAAAGGGGAAGCTTCTCCTGATTGGCTCTCGTGACCCTCTGTCTTACCCAAAGGGTGTTAGTGGAGAAACATCTACAGGTAACCAGCACGATAAGCCTAAAGCCATGTGGATGAGGGCTGTTCTATGTGCCTTTCTTCAAAGGTCCACATTCCAGGATCTCCGAACTCTAAGCCCTCTAACAGGCAAGGGGGGGAAACTTCTCAGACCTCAGAAGGGAAGAACCCTTAAGGAAGGAACAGATCCCCTGAATCTGTGTTCCAGACATCAATGCCTTACCTTTCTCGTCTCCCACGTTCATGGCCCACTCTTGGTATCTGCAGTACTGGTCGATGGTGTTCACCACGCTCCTGGCGTCGCCCCTGGTGGCCTTCTTCTGTACTGCGGCCAGGATACGCTAGCGGGTGCAGTTGGCAGAGACTTTAGGGCATGGCACACATTTCATCAAAGCTGGTCTTAGGCCGTTAACCCTTAACCCGCTCAGCTCAAAGACGTTACCATACCGACTATGGTCAGAGATTGTGTTTGCTTAAAGGATAACTTTGGCACTTCTCAACCTTATCTCAATCTCAGCTTAGATGCAAAATCCCAATCCCAACTCTGTCATTTGACATCATGAGTTAAAGATGGAGTTGGGTCAGGATGGTGAGATCAGGCTACATGGAGGAAAGGTAAACGTGTCAAGGTTCTAGGGAACTTTTCCTTGATTCATCTGACCACCAAGTTTTGTCCAATTCCGTACATAACTTTTGAGTTATCTTGCTAACAGACAAACAAACAGGGGGTGAAAACAGAACCTCCGGCCCAACTTCACGTTATGAAATAAATACACATGGCAAAACTATTAAAGATACCTCAATTAATATCTGGGGAACAGAGAGAACGGTGACAGAGAGAGAGAGAGAGAGAGAGAGAGAGAGAGAGAGAGAGAGAGAGAGAGAGAGAGAGAGAGAGAGAGAGAGAGAGAGAGAGAGAGAGAGAGAGAGAGAGAGAGAGAGAGAGAGAGAGACGAGAGAGAGAACGAGAGAGAGAATGAGAGAGAGAGAATGAGAGAGAGAGAATGAGAAAAGAGAAAGAGGAGAAGAGAGAGATTCTCTCTCTCTTCTCCAGGGCATCCAGCCCTACCTCTGGGCGGGTGGAGGCGGTGAGCGTGTCCAGCAGCCAGGGCACGAGGTGGCAGTGCCAGAGGAGTGATGCTCCAGCGTGGTACTGCACCAGGCTGGGGATGATCCAGCGGTAGAGCGCGTACAGAACCACCCCTCCCCCCACACAACCACAGAGAACACCCAGCATCCTACAGAACAGAGGGAGGAGAGAGGTTAACATTCAGCTCAATTGGGTTTGGGAAAATCTGACGCTAAAAAAAAGCAAACTCCCTGAGAGCCTCAAAGTCTCACTATATTGATCAAAGGAAACATGGAATACACATCAATAAACTCTAAAGTCAATAAAAACTCTACTTTTTACAGCACAGATAACACACAGACATAAAATCGAACATAGAGAAGAAAAGAGATGTTTTAATCATTGTTTTGCTACAGTGGGAATAGCAGGCATAACGGGGGCCATATAACCATGGAAATGAAGGGTTATGGAAATGGTCTCATCTCCTCCTTTGTGAGGTGCTAATCAGATGGGTGTTTACTACGCAAGGGTGACACTAGCGCTGGCTAGCCGCTCCTTTGACATCACGTGGTTGAGGGAAATGTGGTCGTCCGGCAACGCTGTCTTTCAGTTAATAAACAATGTCCCATCATCATCATCATCATCTTCATCATCATCATTAAACACACATAACATTACTGGGGATGCAAGAAATAGCCCAGAACAATACTCCAGTACACACACCAAATCCTAGCCAGTAGGGTTAGGGGCTTTTTTAAATGATATTTTGTTGTATGTTGTGTTTTTACTCTATTTCAACTAATAGTTTCTACTAATATACACATCAATGGTCAATTAGAATCTGTATTGGTGGGGCGAGGGAACAGATGTAGGCACACTAATGTCCAGTTTATTGTAACACTGAAACAATCAAATGAAACAATCCAACGTAGCGCAGGCAGAACACTGAACTGATAAGTAGGTTCTAGTGCAGCATAATAAAGAGGCAGAAAGAAGCTGTATTCATCAAATATATCTATGGGTCTGGTATCCAAGCAGAACAAAAGACAGCCATCACAATGTTAACCAAAAGCACCCTACATATGTGAGCTGGAGAAGGACCCTGGCACCTCTCCCCGGTACTGCCTCATGCGATTGGGAAAGAGTCCACAGACAGGTCTCTCAACTTGGACTTTGAGTTGGCTTGGCAACCGGAGGGGAGGAGCTGCACGTGCTGAGGCCAACCAAAGCCTGAGACCACGTGACCACCATCTTTATTGTGGATCATCCTGTACAGTACGCACACTGATTTGGGATGTAGGGGAATAAGTATATTTATATAATAATAATAATAATAATAATACAAAATAAACTACTCTGTATATGTTTGTTTATCACCCTCTTTTTTTGTAATGCAAAGCGTCTTTGAGCGCTATATAAATATGTATTATTATTATTAGTAGTAGTAGTTGTAGCAGTACTATATAACAACAAACATACACATGCCAATGCTGTATGTTCGACAACAATTAAAGATATTTCCAATGTTGGTTGGGGAACACATAAAAACAACAGAACTAAAAAGAGGAGAGAAAGACACTGGGGTAGCCCCAGTGTCTGCCATGTCCCCGGATGGGCTCCTGATCTCCGGCTGGTGGAGCAGCGTGGAGAGAGGGTGTCGGTTCGAGGCCGGTCGGTGCACAAGGCAAGGCTGAAATCCCCTCACCCTGCATCGTTACAGAGAGAGAGAGAGAGAGAGAGAGAGGCGCTCGGCTCCTGAAGCTGAACACTGTCCAGTGAACAGGACAGTCGACCTCACACTAAACACACACTAAACACCTCCGTCAGTCTGAAAGGACCCGCGTCTAACGATGAGGTCCGAAATAGAGCAGGCTTACATGTGTGGGCAGGCAGGCTCCCAGTCCGCTTCGCGCTCCTCTCTGCTCAGAGTAAACGCTGCTTCATACCGTACCCTCTCTCCCTCGTGTTCTCTCTCTCTCTCTCTCCCTCGTGTTCTCTCTCTCTCTCTCCCTCGTGTTCTCTTGTTCTTGTTCTCGTTCGCTCTCTCTCTCTCTCTTTCTCTTTCTCGCTCACACACACAGCGACACGCGCTCACGCTTGCGGTGGAAATAACTCCTCCCTTGTGTCCTTTTCTCCTCCCCCCCTCCCCCTCCCCCTGCCTCTCTCCCTCCCTAACTCTCTCCCCCTCCCTAACCCTCCCTCTCTCCCTCCCTAACTCTCTCTCCCCCTCCCTAACTCTCCCTCCCTAACTCTCCCTCACCCTCCGATTACTGACAGCGTGCTTAGAATGCTCAACTGGAGCCACTGATTGGTTCTAACTGGTTACCGATCAACCGGTTTCATATAGGATCAGTGGCGGCTGGCCCATAGGGGGCGATGGGGCGCCGCCCCCCCTAAACCACACGCACAAACAAAATATAAAAAAATATATATAAAAAAAATAAGTGTTTAAAATATGGAATGCACCCAGAAATATGTGTAAAATATGATTTTAAAATAATATGCTTTTCCTAGTACACATAGGGTCTGCAGCCTTAAGGGCGCATTTGAATGACGATGCTGGGGGGGGCTGTAGAGAAATAGCCCCACGGAGGCGGGTCTCTGTAGCAGCTTAGCCAATTGCTGATTCAAGATATAAACGAGTGACATAAATGTAGCCAATCAGCGTCCTCAAAACGTCTTCCGGGAGGGCTGTTTTCAAACAGGGAGGGCTGTTTTCAAACAGCCCTCCCGGAAGACTTTGGAGCATCCAGCATCCAGCATCGTCATTTGTGTGCGTCACAGTGTACTACTAGGAAAAGCATATTATGCTGTCTCTGCGGGCACGCACACACACACACACACAGACGCACACACACACACACACACATGGACGCACACGCACAGACGCACACTCACACACACGCACGCACACACGCACAAACACATACGCAAAAACACACACACACACACTTACAAATATATGTCAGTGTTTTTTGTCAGTGTGTGCCGATATATATATATTTTTGTTGAGTGATTGATATAGTTTTCGTGAGTGATTTAAATATATATATATATATATATATATATATATATACCTGCTTGTTTAAATCACTCACCAAACTCACCTGTTCAGAGCTGCTTTGAATGTGTTTTGGTGTTATTGTTAACTCGTTGTTTCCTCTTAAATGTGGTGCCTTTGAGCTGGCCATGATGAAAGTGATGGACAGAAGGGCGACATTTCAATACAAAAAGTAATTGTATATAATGTAATTAACAATATGTAATTGTAAATAAAAAAAATGGTTTAGCCCCCCTGGTGAAAAATGCACCAGCCGCCACTGTATAGGATATGAGCATTTGTGCAATTATTATTATTAGTAACTGATCAATTATAGTTTTATTTACCTGATTATAGACGGAATGTTTGTGTCTTGTCACGGTCCCTAACCGTGAGAAGACACACACACACAGTATGTAGAACCTGTGTTTACAATAAACACACACACACACACACACACACACACTGATCAGCACGATGGTGGATTTATTGACAAAGCGGTCAGTGTCAATCAATACACAAAACGGAGACCCCACTGGTCTTAACTCACTAACAGAGTATAAAACAAGATTGTCTGCAAAGGACTTCTTCTTCTTCGGTCTCGGCCAGCCGAATAATAATAATAATAATAATAAGTATGACACCACTTAACAGGGCGGCCTGACCTGACTTCACACTCGTATTTAGAAACAGTAAACATTCAAAAGTGCCCGGACTGTACTAGTCAGCCATTATAATTTAGGATTCTCCCTTAAACTCTTCTCGTCAATTTACAACAACACAACACGTGTGTGTGTGTGTGTGTGTGTGTGTAGTGTGAAGGGTTTTGGTTTGGTTGCCTAGGAGGCGGTCTCCATCCAGGGGTGTCGTAAGCACTGGGCAGCGGAGGCCCTCCTCCCCGGCTGAGGCTCCAGCATGGTGAGCAGGAAGGAGCTGAACTGCGCCGCCTCCTCCCGACGCCACTCAAACTTATCCTGCAGGATCTCACACAGGCTCCAGGGCTTCAGCTTGGAGATGCGCCGCAGTTGCCCTGAGAGGAGACAACGCTGCATGAATCACGGCAGGCCAATGAAAGACAGAAGCGACGGAAACAAGTCAAGTCAGGGCAGAATATAAAAACACAATACGATGTTGGGAGAGTAGTACAATACAAGGTAATGAAATAAAGGATGCATTTACATATCACTACGATAAGCTGTTGCCTGGACGCATGGATGGGATCAAATCAAGTAAAAATAAGTTTACATTTACATCATGGGTTTATTAGAAGCTGTATAGAAGTGGAGGCAGAGGAAAGAAAGAGCAAGGAAGGGATCTGCTTTTATTTCTAACCGTTTCGTCTTCACTTAGAAGCTTCTAGGGGACAGGCCTCAGTGCTCAGGATGTAAACCCCCTAAACAGACCCAGAGAGACCAGGGGACACACATGGGCCCCCAGGACCCACGACCCCGAGGCTTGAATTGGGGCCGTGGGGGAGCTCAGCTGGACGGAGCTTCAGGAGGTGGTCAAGGGAGCCGGATCAGCCTCTGTCCCGGGGCCCAGTGGAGCTCCATACGATGTGAACTGTGCTGGAGGTTCAAATTCCTCTCCATTATCAGAAGAATGATTGATTGTGTGATTATATATCCACATCCATTGATCACTTGTTACAAACTAACACAACGGATTCTGTTTCTCCTCCAGTTTCTCCTGTTGCTCCGAACACACAGCATTTAGATGAATGTATGTATGTATGTATGTATGTATGTATGTATGTATGTATGTATGTATGTATGTATGTATGAATGTATGTATGTATGTATGTATGTATGTATGTAATGTAACTGCAGATCCTGCTGTCATTAATAGCGGATGAAGATCCAGTAAGTTGAAAGGACCCAAACATGAAATGTATTCTCTGTGGACACAGCGTTCCTAGAGGAGACGCTGTATGAACACATTAAACACTCTTACATTCTACAATATCAGACCGCAATCAAGAAATACTAATAAAATGTACGGGATGAAATCAAATAAAAATAAAAGAAGATACATTAATACAAATATTAAGGCAAAAACAATTGAAGTCAATAATCCATCCATCTTCTCCCGCTTATCCGTAATCGGGTCTTGGAGGTAGCAGCTTCAGCAGGGGACTCCAAACTTCCCTCTCCCTGGCAACATCGACTAGCTCTGACTGGGGGATCCCGAGGTGTTCCCAGGCCAGTTTGGAGATGTAATCACCCCACCTGTACCTCGGTCTGCCCCGTGGTCTCTTCCCAGTTGGATGTGCCTGGAAAACCTCCCTCGGGAGGCGACCAGGAAGCATCCTTACTAGATGAACCACCTCAACTGGCTCCTTTCTATGCGAAGGAGCAGCGGCTCTACTCCGAGTCTCTCATGAGTGACTGAGCTTCTCACCCTATCCCTCAGGGAGATACCAGCCACCCTCCTGAGGAAACTCATTTCGGCCGCTTGTATTCACGATCTCGTCCTTTCGGCCATTACCCATTGCTCATGGCCATAGGTGAGGGTAGGAACGAAGACTGATCGGTAGATCGAGAGCTTTGCCTTCTGGCTCAGCTCTCTTTTGGTTACAACGGTGCGCTAAAGTGCACCCAATACCGCTCCCGCTGCACCTATTCTCCTGTCAATCTCACGCTCCATCCTCCCCTCACTCGAGAACAAGACCCCGAGATACTTGAACTCCTTCACTTGGGATAAGGACTCCCTCCCTACTTGGAGTAGACAATCCACCGGTTTCCTGCTAAGAACCATGGCCTCAGATTTGGAGGTGCTGATCCTCATCCCAGCCGCTTCACATTCCGCTGCAAACCGATCCAGTGAGTGCTGAAGGTCACATACTGATGACGCAAACAGGACCACATCATCTGCAAACAGCAGCGATTCAATCCTGAGCCCACCATACTGAAACCCCTCCCCTCCATGACTACGCCTTGAAATCCTGTCCATGAAAATCACAAACAGGATGGGTGACAAAGCGCAGCCCTGGCGGAGGCCAACACCCACTGAGAACAGGCCTGACTTTCTACCGAGAATCCGGACACAGCTCTTGCTTTGGGAGTAGAGAGATTGGATGGCCCTCAACAGTGACCCCCACACCCCATACTCCCGCAGCACCCCCCACAGTATTTCCCGAGGGACCCGATCATATGCCTTCTCCAAATCCACAAAAAGACTTCCACGCAATGTTGAAAAGACGTGTCAACTGAGTCCGGAGTCTCACAGGCTAACATAGCCCGGAAGGCCTCCTTCTTCAGCCGGACGGCTTCCCTGACCACCTGTGTCCACCACAAAGTCCGAGGGTTGCCGCCCCTTGAGGCACCAATGACCTTGAGGCCACAGCTCTCAACCGCAGCTTCGGCAATAGAAGCTTTGAACAATGACCACTCTGGCTCAATGCCCCCAGCCTCCACAGAGATGCCCGAAAAATTCCGCCGGAGGTGGAGTTGAAGGTCTCCCAGACAGGGGCATCCACCAGACGTTCCCAGTTCACCCGCACTACACGTTTGGGCTTACCTGGTCTGTCCAGAGGCTTCCCCCGCCATCTTACCCAACTCACCACCAGATGGTGATCGGTTGACAGCTCTGCCCCTCTCTTCACCCTCTCTTCACCTGAGTGCGGCCTCAGGCCAGATGATACGATAACAAAATCGATCATTGACCTTCGGCCTAAGGTACTCTGGTACCATGTACACTTATGAGCATCCTTATGTTTGAACATGGTGTTTGTTATGGCCAATCCATGACTAGCACAGAAATCCAATAACAAAACCCCACTCCGGTTCAGATCAGGTAGGCCGTTCATCCCAAACACGCCCCTCCAAGTTTCCCCATCGTTACCCACGTGTGCGTTGAAGTCTCCCAGGAGGACTATAGAGTCCCCTTCAGGAGCCCCATGCAGGACTCCATCCAGGGTGTGCAAGAAGGCGGGATATTCCGAACTGTTGTTTGGTGCATAGGCACAAACAACAGTCAGAGTTTTCCCTCCCATGACCCTAAGGCGTAGGGAGGCGACCCTCTCGTCCACCGGGGTAAACTCCAACAAAGCGGCACTCAGCCGGGGACTTGAGAGTATCCCCACACCCGCCCGGCGCCTCACACCCTGAGCAACTCCAGAGAAGGAAAGAGTCCAACCCCTATCCAGGAGTTTAGTTCCAGAGCCAGTGCTGTGCGTAGAGGTAAGCCCCACCAGATCTAATTGGTAGCGCTCCACCTCCCGCACAAGCTCGGGCTCCTTCCCCCCCAGAGAGGTGACATTCCACGTCCCCAATAGTCAAGAATATTCCCCAGAAGTCAATAATATTGAGTACAAATAGGGGATTAGAATAAAAAATACTGAAAGACGTCACATGAATCAGCTGTTGTTAAAGTATCGCCAAACACTGTAGAACTTCTTGTGAATGAGTGAAAAGTAAAGAGAATCACCTTTAGAGGTGAAATATCGCTTGGATTTGGTCCCCGAGAGGACGAACTGTGTGGGAAGGGGTCCAAGGAGCTCCATGATGTGGGCTAGGTGATCTGGTGGGAGACAAGAGGGAGGGGAGGTGAGTGCTGTGGGGGGAGACAGAGGGAGGGGGGGTGAGTGCTGTGGGGGGAGACAGAGGGAGGGGAGGTGAGTGCTGTGGGGGAGACAGAGGGAGGGGAGGTGAGTGCTGTGGGGGAGACAGAGGGAGGGGAGGTGAGGGCTGTGGGGGAGACAGAGGGAGGGGAGGTGAGGGCTGTGGGGGAGACAGAGGGAGGGGAGGGGAGTGCTGTGGGGGAGACAGAGGCAGGGGAGGTGAGTGCTGTGGGGGAGACAGAGGGAGGGGAGGTGAGTGCTGTGGGGGAGACAGAGGGAGGGGAGGTGAGGGCTGTGGGGGAAGACAGAGGGAGGGGAGGTGAGTGCTGTGGGGGAGACAGAGGGAGGGGAGGTGAGTGCTGTGGGGGAGACAGAGGGAGGGGAGGTGAGGGCTGTGGGGGAAGACAGAGGGAGGGGAGGTGAGTGCTGTGGGGGAGACAGAGGGAGGGGAGGTGAGTGCTGTGGGGGGAGACAGAGGGAGGGGAGGTGAGTGCTGTGGGGGGAGACACAGGGAGGGGAGGTGAGTGCTGTGGGGGGAGACAGAGGGAGGGGAGGTGAGTGCTGTGGGGGAGACAGAGGGAGGGGAGGTGAGTGCTGTGGGGGAGACAGAGGGAGGGGAGGTGAGTGCTGTGGGGGGAGACACAGGGAGGGGAGGTGAGGGCTGTGGGGGGAGACAGAGGGAGGGGAGGTGAGTGCTGTGGGGGGAGACACAGGGAGGGGAGGTGAGTGCTGTGGGGGGAGACACAGGGAGGGGAGGTGAGTGCTGTGGGGGGAGACAGAGGGAGGGGAGGTGAGGGCTGTGGGGGGAGACAGAGGGAGGGGAGGTGAGTGCTGTGGGGGAGACAGAGGGAGGGGAGGTGAGGGCTGTTATCAGTTATCTGCCTGATAAGCGAGGACGACGAAACAGTACAGAGATGAGGTGGAAAATGGTTTAAATGTTTTTTGCACAATAAAACACATGTACATATCACCCATTAATCACTTTATTGTTATTTTTATGTTATATTTTTTATTGCTTAGTACTTTTATAGTATTGTTATAGATTTTCATACTGCATGAGGGAATGGGGAGCAAGCACACACACACACACACACACACACACACACACACACACCTTCATCTCGTGAGAAGGCATCTCCTGCTTGAGGCTCGAAGAGATACTCTCCAGTGGCCAGCTCAAAGGCCTGTCCAGAAAACACACACACACACACCCCCACACACACACACACCTGGATAAGCATTAACTTGATAAAGCATGTAATAAAGCATGATCACATAAGGCACACAAGAAGTACCCGATAAGTCTTAAAAGGGAAGACACAGGTTATATAAGAACAAGGAGCAGTTACAGAACACCACATACTGTTTGTCCATATATGGCCGTTAACTGAAGAACATATTCTGCTTCTCAACCCTAACCCTAGTCTTGGTCATTGAGATATGTATTTAATTGATGTATTATATGTGTATATATATATGTATTTAAACATAAGTGTTTCCCCTTCATGCATCCAGCTGTTAGGTTACTCAATGCCTCTTGAATTGAGTCTAAAGCCATTCATGAGCTAATGCCACCTATAGTATCATCGTGCAATATATATGTATTGTGTATAGGTATATATATATATATATATATATATATATATATACTTAATAGAAAGTACATATTTGATTGGAACAGATGCAACAGTATTATGAAACCCTGATTGTGAAGCCAAACAAGGCTGGTAGTCATACACATAGTGCACTCGCATGCTATTAGTTCTTATGTTATATTGTTAAGATCATTTCTGTTACAATGCACCAGAGCCCTACTGGAATCACTGATCAGCCCCGTGCACGCTCACACACATCAGCCCCGTGCACACACACACACATCAGCCCTGTGCACACACACACACACACACACACACACACACACACACATCAGCCCTGTGCACACACACACACACACATCAGCCCCGTGCACGCTCACATCAGCACCGTGCACACACACACATCAGCACCGTGCACACACACACACACATCAGCCCCGTGCACGCTCACATCAGCACCGTGCACGCTCACACACACATCAGCACCGTGCACGCTCACATCAGCACGTGCACGCTCACACACATCAGCCCTGTGCACGCTCACATCAGCACCGTGCACGCTCACACACACATCAGCACCGTGCACGCTCACATCAGCACCGTGCACGCTCACATCAGCCCGTGCACGCTCACATCAGCACCGTGCACGACACATCACACACATCAGCACCGTGCACGCTCACATCAGCACCGTGCACGCTCACATCAGCACCGTGCACGCTCACATCAGCCCCGTGCACGCTCACATCAGCACCGTGCACGCTCACATCAGCACCGTGCACACACACACACACACATCAGCACCGTGCACGCTCACATCAGCACCGTGCACACACACACACACATCAGCACCGTACACACACGCACACATCAGCACCGTGCACACACACACACACACATCAGCACCGTGCACACACACACACACATCAGCACTGCTGCTGGAAGAAAAACTTAAGGGAAACACTGCAGAGGCTTTAACTGCTGGAACATAGATGCTCTCTAGACAGAACAGCAGTACGGGAAGATGCTGTGAGTGGCTTTGACTTAGAGTGTAAATGTCCAAATGTCCTGGATAGTGAGTGGTGATGTGACAGCGTGTGTAGAGAGCAAAGAAAGAAAGGTCCTGTGAAGGAAGGGCGAGGAAGCGTGACTTAGCAGTGACCGTCCCTGTGGTGTTGGAGGCCCCTCCAGACCGTAACTGTGATGAAAGGATTGACAAATATAATGGATTCAGCGTGACTGGTGTTGGAATCCGCTGGGCCGCCAAATCGGCGGCGACGGCGGTCTTGGCGGCCGTGCTCACCATGCAGGCGGCGCTCCAGATGTCGGCCGGGGTGCCGTAGTCAGCGCCGATCAGAACCTCCACCGAGCGGTACTGACACGTCTGGATGTCCTCGCTGAAGTGCTTGTTCTGAGGGGAGAGGAGATATCAGAGGAGGTGTCACACAATACGGGATCCAGAGATTACCGGAAGAACACATCGGCAGTGTGCGCTCTGCCCCAAAAGCTATTCAATGGAGGCCGGTGTTGTACTTCGAAATTCAAAAGATGACACACGGTCCATATATATATATTTATATATATATACTAATATATATATATACTGTACTATATATACTCCTATATATCTATCCTATAACATGGGCCTAACTGGATTCATGATACCTTCAGCCCTTGCGGCACATGCAGTTCAACCCATAATAAACTTGATGGACGGTTGCTAGCAGCAACTCATATTGCCGGCGTATAAGAAATAACAAACCTCCTATCCCCAATCTAAGAGGCAAGCAGACATTTTCTTCTTGGAGTTATTTAGTTTTTCTGAGCTATAGCCCCTTTCAAACCCCAACATTAGAGCAAAGTTAAAACAGATGTTATGTACGATACTGGGGGGGACCCATTGACACTGTTTACCTAGGGCAGCTGTGCCCCAGGTGCTGAAACCCTGGCATGATGAGCTGTACACACTGTGTTAACGTGGTTGTCAAGAGACATCCGTCATTTACTTCTAATGATGTTATTAGGGGCATGAAGGAGTGTGCTACGCATAATGAGGAACTGCTCTATAAAATCCATTACAATCTCACATCATTTCAGTCTATAGGTTTCATTAAATTGCTTCACCCCGATTGAATGGGTGGAGTCTATTTTACCTCCTGTCACGTGACCAAGCCAGGCCACTCACACTACGGCACCTATTGGTGCGTTTGGGACTTTGAGGAAGTACAAACTGATCCAAACACTAATCAAATCCAGCCACTCACCACCCAACAGGCGTTTCCCAGGTCAGCGATCTTGATAAAGATTTTGTTAGCGTTCTGTGGCTTCAGCAGGTTCACCGGCATGTCTGAGTCAATAGGGTCTCCATCTGTCAGCATCCCCACCCCCGGCCAGCCAACAGAGAAATAGATTCACGTCAATGTTCCTGTGTAACAAAGATAGTCTGGACTATCGGCAAATAATAATTAAACAATAGATAAGCAAGACATAAAAACCCCTATGACAGCAGACAACAGACATATATAGTACATACATACACCATATAGTCGGTTAAATGTAATGTAATGCCCCTTTTATCCACTTGGAAGAGCCTCTTTGGCCTTGTCAGGCCAGAAACATAGAAATAAGAGGCTTTAAGCATTCTACAAAAGATGCTTCCAAACCACCCACCCTAGTCTGGACATGGCCTTAAAAATAGACACATGCATGGCCGCCTGATGCTGACCTTGTAACGATGAGGGCGGCTGCGCTGGTTGGTTCTTCTCTGCCGTTTGGTGCAGCAACAGAGAGCGGGGCCGGGCCTGGGCCGAGGGGGCTGCTGGGACAGAGCAGGGCCGGGGCACTGAGTCTGGGTAGCTCGGTTCCTCCAGGTCTTCCACCAGCAACAGGCTCCGTCTGTTGAAGGTGTTGCCAGGCGGGCGCTGCTGCTTCGAAGGACAGATGTTGCTCGAGGTGCCGGATGGCGTGCAGTCATCAGAAAATGACACGTGGCGTTGGAATCTTCGAGCGCGGCCGGCTGCGCTGTCCCCACCACGGCCGCCACCACCTCCGTCACGCTGCCTCTTCTCCTTCCTGCTCAGTCTGGTCATCTGGCGCCGGGAGACCCTGCCCGTCTGAAGAAGGACGACCGGGAAACAGACGCGGTGAGGTTAGCCGGCGGTGCACAATTCACCACAGAGCCAAGGCTTCTCTTACTGAGGCAGGGAATCAGAAGCACGTCTGTGGTTCAGTTCAAGTTCATGGGGGCCAAACACGGGCTGGGGTCCAATTTAACGAAAGATCACAACTCTCGCTTTCGCATGTATTTGAGGGCAGCAGAGTCTTATTTTAAGCCAAATACGCTATGGGATGGGAGAGCCGCTGTATGGGATGGGAGAGCCGCTGTATGGGATGGGAGAGCCGCTGTATGGGATGGGAAAGCCGCTGTATGGGATGGGAGAGCCGCTGTATGGGATGGGAGAGCCGCTGTATGGGATGGGAGAGCCCTTATTCAATCAATTCAGTGACAAGAACTGAATGAGAATTGAGCAGGACTCAAAGGGGGCATTTTTGGGAGACATCTTGGTAAGATGGTGGTTATAGCCATGTACATTTTTACATTTTTACTGTACCTACCGTATATATATATTAATCCTCAACTGTTGATACAACTGCATATCCCTGCTCACTACCTTGTGTGCCGTATGTGTAATGTATATATTCAGGTATACTTACCTGAATATACACATACCTATCATTATGCACATATCTCATACCTACTCTATGAGTTATTTTATACCTGTTTTTATACCTAGTAGACTGTCTTTACATCCTATTTAACCACTGTTCATTATATATTACCATGAACTTTACCGCAACATTTGCACTCTGGTTAGATGCCAAACTATTTTCGCTGAACTGTACTTGTGCTGTGAAAGGCCAAAAAATGTGAATCTAATCTAATCTAAGACTCACCCACGTCCCCAATGTGTGGAAGACTCCATTCAGTTTCCCCAGGAGGTTGACCAGGCTCTGGTGAGGCCATGACAGTGTGGTTAACAACACAAGCCTTCACACACCCAATCAAACTCAATCTTTCAATTGCTAAATATTAAAATAGACTCAGTAAAAACATGTGTCTTCAAATACACACCTGTTTGTCTCCTGTGCTGTTGTTTTCTAGCAGGGAAAGAGTAAGAGAACCATAAAATATAGTAATAGAAACATTTAATTACATTAAACATTATTCTATTTTATATTATCTTTTAGTCTTTTCTTTTAATAATCTTTTAGTATTTATAGCATCAGTAGGCACACAGATAGAGAACCGACCAACTGAAGGATCACCCTGAATGAGGGATGGAGCTGTACTCACGCGAGCAGCTGGGGGAGGCTGGGGAGACGGGCAGCCGCCACAGTTTGGTGTTGGCTGCTAGCCTCTGGATATAAAGCTCCTCCACCCTCAGGAGGATGTTCTCTGGCTTGATGTCAGTGTGGATGATCTTGCACTTGGTGTGCAAATAATCCAAACCCTGCAGGACCTGTAAGAAGGAATCACAATTGGACTTTGTATCACATTCACGTTCAGTATCCCTCTTCAGGTTGAGTTAGTATGGCCCCACCTGTCTGATGATGCTCTTGACACAGGGAAGGGGGAGGCCATGGTAGTTGGATTTTATGATCCACTTTAGTAGCTGGTGGCCCAGCACTTCCAGTACCATGCACACATCTGGCCAACCAATCAAATCAAGGAAGCACTTTCATAATTACACTGTGCGTGTGTGTGCATACACACACACACACACACACACACACACACACACACACACACACACACACACACACACACACACACACACACACAACCTCCTATATCCAACACATGACATGGAGGTAAAAAAAACAGAAGCAGATACATGACAGGCCCTAGATATTACATATAAGTTCAATACTATTTGAAACAACTACTCTACATACATCTGACCTGTGACATATCCATGACCTATGAAATGGTCATGACCCGTATGTAACACAGACACATGTTCTCCCTATACAGGATACGGCGCTGTCCGTTCACACCGGTGACTCTGAAGTCATCTATGAGCTGCACAACACTCTCTCGTGTCTTGTCCTTGGGGTCGCTGTCTCGCACCTGAAGGCACAACAAAGAAAACACAGTGAAAATACAGCAACCATCAAAATATAAGAGAGTAACAATATATGGTATGATTTCAGACTTAGAAGATGACTGAATCCCTTTTTAAATGTATAATATTGATCTTAGATAACTTGGATATGGATAAACCCCTGCCTTTGAGTTGTTCATTCTAAGCTATACTGTAAAGTTTGTGATTCGGTAACAAATGTCTAGGATTCACTTGTCTAAGTATTAGTTAGATAATCATTAGTTACATAATAATTAAAACAATGTAAACTCAACACATCTATCATAATTATTAGGATTTTGCAGCATGGAGAAAGCATCAGATGGTCATTTTCCCCAGATAAAGTCCACAGCGGCTTCGTAATTAAAAACCAACATCTTTAATTAGCACTTTTCAAATGGTGTGAATAATGACTGTTGTTGATGAACAGCCCCTGAAGGCTCAGGGGCTCTGGGGCGGTTCTGTTCCATTAACAGGACCAACCACCACCACTGGACCACTGAGGCTGGTACTGGTACCACTACAACTGGACCACTGAGGCTGGTACTGGTACCACTACCACTGGACCACTGAGGCTGGTACTGGTACCACCACCACTGGATCACTGAGGCTGGTACTGGTACCACCACTGGACCACTGAGGCTGGTACTGGTACCACTACCACTGGACCACTGAGGCTGGTACTGGTACCACCACCACTGGAGCACTGAGGCTGGTACTGGTACCACTACCACTGGACCACTGAAGCTGGTACTGGTACCACTACCACTGGACCACTGAGGCTGGTACTGGTACCACCACTGGACCACTGAGGCTGGTACTGGTACCACCACCACTGGACCACTGAGGCTGGTTCTGGTACCACCACTGGACCACTGAGGCTGGTACTGGTACCACTACCACTGGACCACTGAGGCTGGTACTGGTACTACCACTGGACCACTGAGGCTGGTACTGGTACCACCACTGGACCACTGAGGCTGGTACTGGTACCACCACCACTGGACCACTGAGGCTGGTACTGGTACCACCACTGGACCACTGAGGCTGGTACTGGTACCACCACTGGACCACTGAGGCTGGTACTGGTACCACTACCACTGGACCACTGAGGCTGGTACTGGTACCACCACCACTGGACCACTGAGGCTGGTACTGGTACCACTACCACTGGACCACTGAGGCTGGTACTGGTACCACCACCACTGGACCACTGAGGCTGGTACTGGTACCACTACCACTGGACCACTGAGGCTGGTACTGGTACTGGTCCGTTTCTATACTTCTAAGGTGGCCTATTTAGAGGATTTGTTTTCTTACTTTGTGAGTTTTTCTGTTATGCATTTTGATGTTGGTGTACTTTTAAGGCTTGTATTATATATTATTATTGTATCATTAGTTTATTATTATATAATATATTATTATTATTAGTTTTATGAATATTTATATGAAATATCATTTCTTGTTTACATGTTTTAAAAGTATTATAAGCAGTAGAAGTAGTAGTAGAAGTAGTAGTAGAAGTAGTAGTAGTAGTAGTAGTAGTAGTAGTAGTAGTAGTAGTAGTAGTAGTAGTAGTAGTAGTAGTAGTAGTAGTAGTAGAAGTAGTAGTAGAAGTAGTAGTAGTAGTAGTAGTAGTAGCAGTAGAAGTAGAAGTAGTAGTAGTAGTAGTAGTAGTAGTAGTAGTAGTAGTAGTAGTAGTAGTAGTAGAAGTAGTAGTAGTATGCATTATTGATTGTATTATGCCTACCATGTTGTTGCAAGACAATACAGTATATATAATACCTAGCTTACTGATGGCAACAACAAAAAATAAAGTGCATTATAAGATATGAATAACCACGGGGGGGACTGACACATGTGAGCAGTCTGATCTCGTCCAGGGCCGTCTCTGTGAATACCGCCGCGCTCTTCACCACCTTCAGAGCCACAAAGCGAAGCTTCCTGAACACAAATCAGAACACATGAGACAGCGTTGAGTAACATGAACACGGTGACCCGGCTCGGTAGAACTGTGCGGGGTGTCACTCACTCCATGTCCCAGCAGAGCCACACGGTGGAGAAATGACCCCATCCCAGCTTCCTCACCACTTGGTAGCGGTCGATGAAGATCTCCCCAATGTCCACAGCGTAGTAGCCTCCTGGAACACAATGTCCACCCACCTCCTCATCACTCTCCTACCCCTTTGGGATTACTATGATGAAGTGGTTTCTCTTTCAAAGGACTTACTCACCCAGGCAGTAATCCTCTGCACTCTCCTGCGGTTCGTCCTCGGGTCCCAGAAGCTCCGAGCCCGTCGGGTGGGAGTCCACTCCGGGTGGTGGTGGGCCAGCGGGGAGTCGGTCTGGTTCGTCGGGGGGACAGTGGACAACACTGACCTTTGTGTCCGAGGGAGGCGGAGGGCGAGGAGGAGCCGGGGCGTCGTCCTGCGGGCTGAGGGACAGGGCTGAGAAGGCGGCAGCGTATGCGGAACACATGGTCCAAACAGACCCAGTTCGAGACAAGGCGGCACTAGGGGGCAGTGTGGCTCTCGGGTCCTAACCTACAGCACAACAAGGATTCGGGATACTTAACTAATCAATGTCAGTCAGGTGGTGCATATCGTTAAATGAACCAGCATTCGTCCCTCGACAAACATGCACACACATCGATAACGGCTCCCAATAGGCTCTTAGCGATGACATTTTAAAGGGGGACGTGATGTTTATTTTTAGCCCGGGTCCAGGGACTGGTATGTCATCTAAATAGACCCTCCGACCGGCCTCTGCTGCAACCCAACGCTCATCCACACGTGGTGGCTGGCTTTATCTGCTGTGCTAAACATGTATCTTCGCAAACGTTACACAAGTCATGAAGGGATATCAATGCACATTATTTATTATCTAGAGCTGTAACACGTCTCTATAACACGACCAGTGATCACAACAAGTCACAAATTGAGTTGTCGAAAACGTTGTCATTCCCAATACACTTAATAACTTAATAACATGTCCCGTGTCGTATGTAGGGAGGACTATATAGGACTATACTGGGCTATATAGGACTATACTGGACTATATAGGACTATACTGGCTATATAGGACTATACTTGGCTATATAGGACTATACTGGACTATATAGGACTATACTGGGGTATATAGGAATATACTGGGCTATATAGGACTATACTGGGAGCACCGAGTCTCAACACTCCTGTGGTTAAACTCCTAGACCTCACCTGTCTCCACTATAACGCAGTCATGCTCAAACACTAAAGCACGTCATGCTATTACCGTCCCAATAAACCACTTACCTCGGTGGGACGGATCTCTACTCCTACATGTTGACTATGAACCTTCTTCATTCATAGATCAATAGACCGACCGCCGGGATGAGAGAGGGACGGGGGTGAGAGAGGGACGGGATGAGAGAGGGACGGGATGAGAGAGGGACGGGGGTGAGAGAGGGACGGGATAAGAGAGGGACGGGGATGAGAGAGGGACGGGGTGAGAGAGGGATGGGGATGAGAGAGGGACGGGATAAGAGAGGGACGGGGATGAGAGAGGGACGGGGGTGAGAGAGGGACGGGATGAGAGAGGGACGGGGGTGAGAAAGGGACGGGGTAAGAGAGGGACGGGATAAGAGAGGGACGGGGTGAGAGAGGGACGGGGGTGAGAGAGGGACAGGGATGAGAGAGGGACGGGATAAGAGAGGGACGGGGTGAGAGAGGGACGGGGATGAGAGAGGGACGGGGATGAGAGAGGGACGGGGATGAGAGGGACGGGATAAGAGAGGGACGGGGATGAGAGAGGGACGGGATGAGAGAGGGACGGGATAAGAGAGGGACGTGGATGAGAGAGGGACGGGATGAGAGAGGGACGGGGATGAGAGAGGGACGGAGAGACGGGATGAGAGAGGGACGGGATGAGAGAGGGACGGGGATGAGAGAGGGACGGGATGAGAGAGGGACGGGGATGAGAGAGGGACGGGATGAGAGAGGGACGGGGATGAGAGAGGGACGGGATGAGAGAGGGACGGGGTGAGAAGGGACGGGTAAGAGAGGGACGGGATAGAGAGGGACGGGGTGAGAGAGGGACGGGGGTGAGAGAGGGACAGGGATGAGAGAGGGACGGGATAAGAGAGGGACGGGGTGAGAGAGGGACGGGGATGAGAGAGGGACGGGGATGAGAGAGGGACGGGGATGAGAGGGACGGGATAAGAGAGGGACGGGGATGAGAGAGGGACGGGATGAGAGAGGGACGGGATAAGAGAGGGACGTGGATGAGAGAGGGACGGGATGAGAGAGGGACGGGGATGAGAGAGGGATGGACCAGAGAGAGACAGGGTGAGAGAGGGACGGGATGAGAGAGGGACAGGGATGAGAGAGGGACGGGATGAGAAAGGGACGGGATGAGAGAGGGACGGGGTGAGAGAGGGATGGGAATGAGCGAGGGACGGGATGCGAGAGGGACGGGATGAGCGAGGGACGGGGATGAGAGAGGGACGTGGGACCAGAGAGGGACGGGGACCAGAGAGGGACGGGACCAGAGAGGGACGGGGAACAGAGAGGGACGGGGATGAGAGAGGGACGGGATGAGAGAGGGACGGGGTTAGAGAGGGACAGGGGTGAGAGAGGGACGGGGTGAGAGAGGGACGGGGATGAGAGAGGGACGGGATAAGAGAGGGACGGGATAAGAGAGGGACGGGGATGAGAGAGGGACGGGGTGAGAGAGGGACGGGATGAGAGAGGGACGGGATGAGAGAGGGACGGGGTGAGAGAGGGACGGGGTAGAGAGGGACGGGATAAGAGAGGGACGGGGTGAGAGAGGGACAGGGATGAGAGAGGGACGGGGTGAGAGAGGGACGGGGGTGAGAGAGGGACGGGATGAGAGAGGGACGGGGGTGAGAAGGGACGGGGTAAGAGAGGGACGGGATAAGAGAGGGACGGGTGAGAGAGGGACGGGGGTGAGAGAGGGACAGGGATGAGAGAGGGACGGGATAAGAGAGGGACGGGGTGAGAGAGGGACGGGGATGAGAGAGGGACGGGGATGAGAGAGGGACGGGGATGAGAGGGACGGGATAGAGAGGGACGGGGATGAGAGAGGGACGGGATGAGAGAGGGACGGGATAAGAGAGGGACGTGGATGAGAGAGGGACGGGATGAGAGAGGGACGGGGATGAGAGAGGGATGGACCAGAGAGAGACAGGGGTGAGAGAGGGACGGGGATGAGAGAGGGACAGGGATGAGAGAGGGACGGGATGAGAAAGGGACGGGATGAGAGAGGGACGGGGGTGAGAGAGGGATGGGAATGAGCGAGGGACGGGATGCGAGAGGGACGGGATGCGCGAGGGACGTGATGAGAGAGGGACGTGGGACCAGAGAGGGACGGGGACCAGAGAGGGACAGGACCAGAGAGGGACGGGGAACAGAGAGGGACGGGGATGAGAGAGGGACGGGATGAGAGAGGGACGGGGTAGAGAGGGACGGGGTGAGAGAGGGACGGGGTGAGAGAGGGACGGGGATGAGAGAGGGACGGGATAGAGAGGGACGGGATAAGAGAGGGACGGGATGAGAGAGGGACGGGGTGAGAGAGGGACGGGATGAGAGAGGGACGGGATGAGAGAGGGACGGGGTGAGAGAGGGACGGGGTAAGAGAGGGACGGGATAAGAGAGGGACGGGGTGAGAGAGGGACAGGGATGAGAGAGGGACGGGGGTGAGAGAGGGACGGGGGTGAGAGAGGGACGGGGTGAGAGAGGGACGGGATGAGAGAGGGACGGGGTGAGAGAGGGACGGGGTAAGAGAGGGACGGGATAAGAGAGGGACGGGGTGAGAGAGGGACGGGGGTGAGAGAGGGACAGGGATGAGAGAGGGACGGGATAAGAGAGGGACGGGGTGAGAGAGGGACGGGGATGAGAGAGGGACGGGGATGAGAGAGGGACGGGGATGAGAGGGACGGGATAAGAGAGGGACGGGATGAGAGAGGGACGGGATGAGAGAGGGACGGGATAAGAGAGGGACGTGGATGAGAGAGGGACGGGATGAGAGAGGGACGGGGATGAGAGAGGGATGGACCAGAGAGAGACAGGGGTGAGAGAGGGACGGGGATGAGAGAGGGACAGGGATGAGAGAGGGACGGGATGAGAAAGGGACGGGATGAGAGAGGGACGGGGTGAGAGAGGGATGGGAATGAGCGAGGGACGGGATGCGAGAGGGACGGGATGCGCGAGGGACGTGATGAGAGAGGGACGTGGGACCAGAGAGGGACGGGACCAGAGAGGGACAGGACCAGAGAGGGACGGGGAACAGAGAGGGACGGGGATGAGAGAGGGACGGGGTTAGAGAGGGACAGGGGTGAGAGAGGGACGGGGTGAGAGAGGGACGGGGATGAGAGAGGGACGGGATAAGAGAGGGACGGGATAAGAGAGGGACGGGGATGAGAGAGGGACGGGGGTGAGAGAGGGACGGGATGAGAGAGGGACGGGATGAGAGAGGGACGGGGGTGAGAGAGGGACGGGGTAAGAGAGGGACGGGATAAGAGAGGGACGGGGTGAGAGAGGGACAGGGATGAGAGAGGGACGGGGGTGAGAGAGGGACGGGGGTGAGAGAGGGACGGGGGTGAGAGAGGGACGGGGATGAGAGGGACGGGATAAGAGAGGGACGGGATAAGAGAGGGACGGGGATGAGAGAGGGACGGGATGAGAGAGGGACGGGATAAGAGAGGGACGGGGATGAGAGAGGGACGGGATAAGAGAGGGACGGGGATGAGAGAGGGACGGGATAAGAGAGGGACGGGGATGAGAGAGGGACGGGATGAGAGAGGGACGGGGATGAGAGAGGGACGGGATAAGAGAGGGACGTGGATGAGAGAGGGACGGGATGAGAGAGGGACGGGGATGAGAGAGGGATGGACCAGAGAGAGACGGGATGAGAGAGGGACAGGGACCAGAGAGGGACGGGGTGAGAGAGGGACGGGATGAGAGAGGGACGGGGGTGAGAAAGGGACGGGGAAGAGAGGGACGGGATAAGAGAGGGACGGGTGAGAGAGGGACGGGGGTGAGAGAGGGACAGGGATGAGAGAGGGACGGGATAAGAGAGGGACGGGGTGAGAGAGGGACGGGATGAGAGAGGGACGGGGATGAGAGAGGGACGGGGATGAGAGGGACGGGATAAGAGAGGGACGGGGATGAGAGAGGGACGGGATGAGAGAGGGACGGGATAAGAGAGGGACGTGGATGAGAGAGGGACGGGATGAGAGAGGGACGGGGATGAGAGAGGGATGGACCAGAGAGAGACAGGGTGAGAGAGGGACGGGGATGAGAGAGGGACAGGGATGAGAGAGGGACGGGATGAGAAAGGGACGGGATGAGAGAGGGACGGGGTGAGAGAGGGATGGGAATGAGCGAGGGACGGGATGCGAGAGGGACGGGATGCGCGAGGGACGTGATGAGAGAGGGACGTGGGACCAGAGAGGGACGGGGACCAGAGAGGGACAGGACCAGAGAGGGACGGGGAACAGAGAGGGACGGGGATGAGAGAGGGACGGGATGAGAGAGGGACGGGGTTAGAGAGGGACAGGGGTGAGAGAGGGACGGGGTGAGAGAGGGACGGGGATGAGAGAGGGACGGGATAAGAGAGGGACGGGATAGAGAGGGACGGGGATGAGAGAGGGACGGGGGTGAGAGAGGGACGGGATGAGAGAGGGACGGGATGAGAGAGGGACGGGGTGAGAGAGGGACGGGGTAAGAGAGGGACGGGATAAGAGAGGGACGGGGTGAGAGAGGGACAGGGATGAGAGAGGGACGGGGTGAGAGAGGGACGGGGTGAGAGAGGGACGGGGGTGAGAGAGGGACGGGGATGAGAGGGACGGGATAAGAGAGGGACGGGATAAGAGAGGGACGGGGATGAGAGAGGGACGGGATGAGAGAGGGACGGGATAAGAGAGGGACGGGGATGAGAGAGGGACGGGATAAGAGAGGGACGGGGATGAGAGAGGGACGGGATAAGAGAGGGACGGGGATGAGAGAGGGACGGGATGAGAGAGGGACGGGGATGAGAGAGGGACGGGATAAGAGAGGGACGTGGATGAGAGAGGGACGGGATGAGAGAGGGACGGGGATGAGAGAGGGATGGACCAGAGAGAGACAGGGATGAGAGAGGGACAGGGACCAGAGAGGGACGGGGGTGAGAGAGGGACGGGGGTGAGAGAGAGGGACGGGGATGAGAGAGGGAAGCAGGACAGCTCTCCTCATCCACATTAATACATGGTGATCTGCCTACAGATAGGCCAGGGTCTGAATAACATGTCGATGCTTTGTTTTAACCACACGTATGTATGTTGTTGTTTGGATGCATTATTGGCCTTAAGGCCTTAAGGCCAATAACGCATCCAAACAACAACGTACATCATGGAAATAATTAGGCTAGCGTTGATTTTTACTTGTGTTTATAACATGACACTTTATTGAGTAGAATCAATGACATCACATACACCGGTGAGAGAGGGATGGGAATGAGTGAGGGACGGGATGAGAGAGGGATGGGGATGAGAGAGGGACGTGGGACCAGAGAGGGACGGGACCAGAGAGGGACGGGGAACAGAGAGGGACGGGGAACAGAGAGGGACGGGATGAGAGAGGGACGGGGGTGAGAGCGGGACGGGATGAGAGAGGGACGGGGATGAGAGAGGGACGGGGGTGAGAGCGGGACGGGATGAGAGAGGGACGGGGATGAGAGAGGGACGGGATGAGAGAGGGACGGGGATGAGAGAGAGGGACAGGGATGAGAGAGGGACGGGGATGAGAGAGGGACAGGGATGAGAGAGGGACGGGATGAGAAAGGGACGGGATGAGAGAGGGACGGGATGAGAGAGGGACGGGGATGAGAGAGGGACGGGATGAGAGAGGGACGGGTGTGAGAGAGGGATGGGAATGAGCGAGGGATGAGAGAGGGACGTGGGACCAGAGAGGGACGGGGACCAGAGAGGGACGGGACCAGAGAGGGACGGGGAACAGAGAGGGACGGGGATGAGAGAGGGACGGGATGAGAGAGGGACGGGGATGAGAGAGGGACAGGATGAGAGAGGGACGGGGTGAGAGCGGGACGGGATGAGAGAGGGACGGGGATGAGAGAGGGACGGGATGAGAGAGGGATGGGGATGAGAGAGGGACGTGGGACCAGAGAGGGACGGGACCAGAGAGGGACGGGGAACAGAGAGGGACGGGGAACAGAGAGGGACGGGATGAGAGAGGGACGGGGGTGAGAGCGGGACGGGATGAGAGAGGGACGGGGATGAGAGAGGGACGGGGGTGAGAGCGGGACGGGATGAGAGAGGGACGGGATGAGAGAGGGACGGGGTTAGAGAGGGACAGGGGTGAGAGAGGGACGGGGAACAGAGAGGGACGGGATGAGAGAGGGACGGGGTGAGAGCGGGACGGGATGAGAGAGGGACGGGGATGAGAGAGGGACGGGGGTGAGAGCGGGACGGGATGAGAGAGGGACGGGGTTAGAGAGGGACAGGGGTGAGAGAGGGATGGGGACCAGAGAGGGACGGGATGAGAGGGACAGGGATGAGAGAGAGGGACGGGGATGAGAGAGGGACGGGGACCAGAGAGGGACGGGGGTGAGAGAGGGACGGGGATGAGAGAGGGACAGGGATGAGAGAGGGACGGGATGAGAAAGGGACGGGATGAGAGAGGGACGGGTGTGAGAGAGGGATGGGAATGAGCGAGGGACGGGATGAGAGAGGGACGTGGGACCAGAGAGGGACGGGGACCAGAGAGGGACGGGACCAGAGAGGGACGGGGAACAGAGAGGGACGGGATGAGAGAGGGACGGGGGTGAGAGCGGGACGGGATGAGAGAGGGACGGGATGAGAGAGGGACGGGGTTAGAGAGGGACAGGGGTGAGAGAGGGATGGGGACCAGAGAGGGACGGGATGAGAGGGACAGGGATGAGAGAGAGGGACGGGGATGAGAGCGGGACGGGGATGAGAGAGGGAAGCAGGACAGCTCTCCTCATCCACATTAATACATGGTGATCTGCCTACAGATAGGCCTGGGTCTGAATAACATGTCGATGCTTTGTTTTAACCACACGTATGTATGTTGTTGTTTGGATGCGTTATTGGCCTTAAGGCCTTAAGGCCAATAACGCATCCAAACAACAACATACATCATGGAAATAATTAGGCTAGCGTTGATTTTGACTTGTTTATAACATGACACTTTATTGAGTAGAATCAATGACATCACATACACCGGCCCTCAGCCAGGCCTACTCATGGAGAAGAAAGGCAGAAATCAAGATACAACTAGGAATAAATATCTCAAAGTAATCAAAAAAATACAAATAATACAATTTATACAACTAAACAAAAAGCTTTTAATATTTGTGTGTTAATCATCTCACCGTGGAAGTGAAAGAGCTAGACCACTACACACATGTTACAGGTTCATAAATAGACAATATAGTTTGGATACTTTTTTTTTGCTTGGTAGCTAAATGCATGTGATTTATTCTCAAACTTACAGAGTACATCTTATGAAAAACACATGTGGTCGCATCCCCCAGTGAGTACACAGCAGTTTGGTCATTGATATCAAGGAGCGCTACGGGACACACAACACCTGCACCTGGACCACACCTCCACCTGAACTACACTCCACCTGAACTACACCTCCACCTGGGCGCTACGAGCCACTACCTCCTCCATGGTCCAAAATACATCATCCACATTATTTGCATTTGATACTGTGAACACATCTAAAACCAATACATTCAGATGAGCTCATCAAGATGCCCAGAGAGAGAGAGAGAGAGAGAGAGAGAGAGAGAGAGAGAGAGAGAGAGAGAGGAGAGAGAGAGAGAGAGAGAGAGAGAGAGAGAGAGAGAGAGAGAGAGAGAGAGAGAGAGAGAGAGAGAGAGAGATGGAATAGCAACGAGAGAGGGGGAACCAGACGAAAGTATACAGAAGTGAATGGCTATTTTTGGCAGATACCGCACATGACACGTCAATATTTCCCAATGGTATCAATAATCGGATCAATAATCAGACCTAGCTCAGCCGCGTACTGGAATAATATGCGCGTATGGGTCACAAACAACAGAATTGGTTAACATTCGTATGGCGAAATATTTGTCAGTTCGGCAGGAGACCTGCTCATGCCGTCATTAAATACTTACATAGTTCTCACTAACCTTTCCTTGAACCTTCTTTTTTCTTTCTTTTTACAGTTTTAGAAACTTTTAAATGGTCCCCACACTTAATTTGGGTGTGAATGGGGAGGGTCAGGGTGGTGGGGTCGTGTATATGTTAGTTAAACTGTAACAATGTTAGTCTATAGGCATAGAAGTTCAGACGAGATCTATTTACAGGCGGTTCATCCTCGGACTGAACGGTCCACGTCAAGCAGAGTCTCTTTCTAGATGACCCTGTACTGTGTGGTGTATCTGTAGGGAGGGGTGTCCCTCAGGGTGGTAAGGCTTACGACGTTCATAAAGTGCTCCATATGACACTTCTTACTAATTCTACATCGCTAAATGTAGATTTATTTTTTCTACATTTCTCAATTTCTCCATTAAAACCAACTGAGCTTCTGGCATAGAATAAACGAGCTACCGCGACGCTGACTCCTACCAACGAGTCCTTCCTCTCAGGAACAGCTACATATACGCACTGTGAATTGGATTCCGACAGCTACATACAGAAACAAGAATTGAATTCCTAACACACAAGGACAACAAATGACATCATTGCAAAACATCCTAATTTCGTGACATCATGACCTGCTTTTTGATTTTTCATTGAAGAGTAAGCTTTGAAAAAAGGCTTAATGCGGACATTACAGATTATTAGAAAGCACTTCCATGTTTTGTTTGTTTTAAACAAAAAGGTGGGTTTTTTTTAGTTGTGTTTATTATAAACAAATAGGCATTCTCCGTCCGCTGTGTCGCTCAGGTACAGAGCCTGACCCCTCTCTCTTATCAGACATAAGGAAAACAAACTGTGTGTGTGTGTGTGTGTGTGTGTGAATGGCAGAAGATGACAACTGAACTGAAATGTGTGTATTATTTGCTCTCTACATGTCGTTTTGTGTACGGTACAAACACACATTCACCAGCATGTCCAAATACTGCTCAAAGGGTTCATCATATCACAAGACTAATGAGCAATAAATTACCTCTTCAATATAACTCTGTATATCTCATTTAAGATAGAAAATAGGAATTTTCGAGATTTATATATTCTGTAAAAAAGTAGACCGTGGGGTATATCTGTTTTGGGGGTTAACAGGAGGGGCGCCTCCGTGCTTGAGCTGGACCAGAACTAGGGAGTATGGACACACAACAGTGAGTAACGGACCACAGCAGAACCACAACCCTGGGCCCCTGCAGCTCCACACCACGCTCAGCCTTCGTGGGTCAGGTGAGTTAAGACGTTTGCAGCTACATTTAGTTGTTCAGTGGGAGTCTCTTTCTGCTGAGGTTCCAGCAAATGAGGTTTGCTTAGCTTTTGAGGTCACATTTCAGTAATTGTGTCAGTGTGTGTATGCTAGTAGTGTGTGTGTGTGTGTGTGTGTGTGTGTGTGTGTGTGTGTGTGTGTGTGTGTGTGTGTGTGTGTGTGTGTGTGTGTGTGTGTGTGTGTGTGTGTGTGTGTGTGTGTGTGTGTGGATGCATACCATGTCTGTATGCTGGTAGTATGTGTGTGTGTGTGTGTGTGTGTGTGTGTGTGTCTGTATGTGTGTGTGTGTGTGTGTGTGTGTGTGTCTGTATGTGTGTATGTGTGTGGATGAGTGCCCGTGTCCATGTGTTAGTAGTATGCCAGTAGTATTCACTCTGCTCCTCAGACAAGGGTCCCGGGGTCTGCGCTGGGCTCCTTGGGGGCCGCCTCCTGAGGCTGGGGAGGCTCCTGGTAGAGGGAGAACTCCACCGTCCTGTTGTAGCGACAAGGATAGTTAGCACAGTACACTGCGGAGGCGGCGGCGGCACTAACCAGCTAGCCCCCCACCCAAAATGTTTAATTACTGGATATTCACTGTCTCTATTAAATAAAATACATCAATCCAAAACGCTACCGTACATTTATTATAAGAACAGGCACAATCAAAAACATAGACAAGGAAATAGTCATCATAGGCTATTATGAATTTAGCATAATGGGCTAGGTTGACTATTTCCTTGTGTATGTTTTTGTGTGTTTATCTGTTAATTCTAATGGCGAGTGAAGAGCGAGGGCTCGCCCAGAGAGAGCCCCACTCACCGTCCGTGCAGCGGGTGGCCGTGGAAGCTGGCCGACTGGGTCATCTGGGACCTCTGGAGGGTCAGGGGCTCACCCTGGCCCTGGTGCGCCAGCGGGTGGGGGTGCGAGAGGCGGGAGACGCCCGCCTCGTGGCCCTTGGGGGCCGCCGCCGCAACGGCGCCGGCGGGGTAGCCCAGGGCGTTCCTCAGGTACCAGTCCCTCAGGCCCTCCAGGGCCAGCGCCTTGTGCAGGCTCCGCATGGAGTCCTCCGGGGTGGGCAGGGAGAACTGCGGGGGCCTCCGGCTCAGGGAGGGCCCGGGCAGCTCGGTCTGGTAGGGGTACAGGTTGGGGTTGGAAGAGGTGGAGGCCCCCGATGCCGGATGGGGGGCCTCGTAGGCCGACAGCATCACACTGTCCTCCTGCTGGAGGGGGATGAAGGGCCCGCAGGATTTGGTTCTGGTGACTTTAACCCGACGTGTCTCGGCCTGGGACCCGCGGAGCACCATGGGGCTGTAGGGGGCCGCGGCGCTGGGGAGGTGCACCTGGGAGTGGGAGAAGCCGTTGGCGTGAGGAGGAGGAGGAGGAAGAGGAGGCGGCTGCGGCCCGGCGCCGGCGGAGCGCGGGGACGGCCCGTCCTGCCAGATCCGGCCCGTGGACTGGTAGAGGTGCGGCTGCGCCCGCTGCTGCTTCCCCCAGATGTACTCCATCAGCATCTCGTTATAGCCCGGCCCCCCTCCGCTCCCCCGGCCTCCGCCCGTGGACAGACGCAGCTTGGCCTGGTCCCCCGGGGACCCCTCCCCGTGCCTCTCGGGGCTGCCCGGGTGGATGTGCCGCAGCTTGCCGTCCGTCAGGGCCTCGGAGCTCTTGTAGGGCCCGCCTCGGTTGGGGGGCATGCCGTTCCTGGGGGCGGGGTCCTCCGGGAGGCTGGAGCGGTCCAGCAGGGCCTCGGAGCTGTTGCTGCGGCGGGCGCGGGAGCTGTACGGGCAGCCGCGGCGGTCCGAGGAGGAGCCCTCCTGGGCCAGGGGGATCACGTGCGGCACGTCCAGACTGCCGGACCACTTCAGAGCGCCGCCCCCTGCTGGGTCGGATCTGTAGTGCACACATGGGATAGATCTGTTTCTAACCAGGAAGATGGCTGGACAGTGGATGCAGGTAAGTATCAGTTATCAGTTAGTAACAACCAACTTTAGCCTATAAACAGCTAACCCTAACCCTTACCACTTTTTAGGTGATAAAAGTAACTGGTACTAACACTTCTCCTGGTTACAGCCCTAAATGGACCTCTTTCTAGGCATAGAACCACATTATCTTACCCTATGTTCACACTGCAAGCAAAAGTGGCCCGAACAGTGTGAACAGCACAAATCACATGGAATCCGATATTTTCACTTTCATATGTGATCCTAAATCAGATATACGGTCCGATTTTTTTCCAATCGGACCTCAATCAATTCAGTTGATCTCAATCCAGTATTCACTTCATTCAACTTTTACGTCACTCTAGATTGACATCTGTCTCAATTCTGCGCTTGGCGGGAGTCCCTCTTTGGACTCAAAACGTGGAAGCTCAGCTGCCATGGCGGTGGTCAGTGGCGGGACAGTGAGGTGCTCCTGGCTCTGACTCCGCCTCCACACGCCAACACCTCCGTGCAAAAGTAGCAGCCATCACGCCACAAAAAAAACAATAATATAAAATAAAAATGTGGCTCTTTCACCTCATCCTCATTCTCATCCTTATCATCATCTGCTCACGAATGAGCTGGCTTCCACTGCACATCCACTATATAAATGGAACCACAAACTGCTGACTGCAATAACCTACGTGTTTACACCGTACGTTTACAATGTGGCTTTTTTATTTATTAATGTTTTTTGAGCAACAAATCCAAATTGAGCACTAAGGCTGCTAGCACTACAGCTGCTAGCACTTAGGCTGCTAGCACTAAGGCTGCCAGCTGGGTATTGATTGCTTGCTTGATTGATTTTACAGTATAGATAGTGCTGGACTGAGGATACCTGACGTGCACACTGATGGGCGCGGTCCGGGCCAGCAGAGGGGTGGCAGGGACACTCCTGCCCTCCACGTGAGACGCGCTCCTCGGGAGAGAGTGACCGGGGCTGAAGAGCAGCACAGGTACCGACATGAGGAGGCAGCACTTCACCATCACTACCTACTTACTACTACCATTCAGTCATGTAGCAGACACCCTAACACTACACTACAGCGTGAGAGCATAATACACCAAAACAAGACCAACAAAAGAACATGACTTGACGTGTGCACACCGACATTGACTTTTTTGTGTACTGCATATGTTTTGCCTTTATTTTACTTTTGTGTTTGTGAGCAGAGTAACTGTGACAGAAACTATGCCGGATTAATAAAGCACTCTGACACATCTGACACCGACCATATGTGAGATATTGCGGAGCGTCTCAGTACCTGCCAGAGCTGGTTACCGAGTTGCGTCGCGTCCGCATCTCGTAGTAGATCTCCACCGGGGACAGTTTCCGGCTGATCCTTTGGTCCGGGCTGCCCACGGTGAGCCGGGGCTGAGACAGGGACCGCTGGTCCACCGCCACGCTGGGGGAAGACTCTACAGGGAGGGAGGAGAGGAAAGAGAACAGAGAGAATACTTTACCTCTCCGCTGACGTTGACACAGTGGCTGGTGGGCTACTGAGCTCTTGTATAGTTGGTGATCACTCAGTAAGTTAACTTAGCAAAGCAAGCGAGTGAGTGACTGAATAAGTATTATAATAACTCAGAAACACTGAGCTACATTTGACCCATATTCCAATGCTAAAAACAAGACTTACGGACCTGGGGCTGTTTTACATTTTTGCTTCTTCTCCTCTCTGATTTCCTCAGAGAATAACAGAACGCTTAGCTGAAGGTGAATGCTCTCTGCATACGAATAAAGGTAATAATTGCTGATCCTGTTATCTTATTTGCATCTTCTTAAGTCCTTAAAATTCCTGGACGCTGATCAGGAGTGTGATAACCTGTTTTTGGCCCTTAGCATTTTGCCACTACTGACTCCTGTGCAAACATAATTATGCACGTATATTGAGGTTTGAATGTAGAAATCTGCATTTGTGGTTAAACTGAGGTAGGAATATGAATATAAAAACAATATTTGCATGCTGATATTTGATTGGTTGGCTCACCGTTGTCGTGTGATGTGGAGTCGGACATGGAGCTCGTACTTTCTGAGATGACAGCATCCTCTGGAAGACAGAACCCATATCTCACATGGTCTCCTTTTGAAACCTTGAAATCACTTCACACAGAGCAATACATCCCATAAGATGTGACTATTGGTCGGTTTTAAACATCTATTCTGAATTAAAGGTGCTGCAGGTAACATTTAAGAGCTACACTTTTTGCGTAATTTGTTAGTAATGCCGTACATCAGCTATTAGTGAGTGAAATGTGCAGTGAGAATATCTGTTCTGGCCTCTGACAGTCTCTGTATGAGCCAGTTTAGAGTTTAGACCAATCAGGGCATCCATTCCCTTCCCTGATTGGTTCAGGGAATCTATCTTGGCTGTCAATCACAGGTGTGTGAATTTAACACTTGGAATTAAATCGCTAGAAACAGATCGGGATCGAGCAGAGAGGGAGGGTTTATTTTTGGGTTGTTCACCCTCTGACCACAGCCCCTTAACCTCTGACCACAGCACCTTAACCCTCTGACCACAGCACCTTAACCCTCTGACCATAACACCCTAACCCTCTGACCACAGCACCCTAACCCTCTGACCACAGCACCTTAACCCTCTGACCACAGCACCCTAACCCTCTGACCACAGCACCTTAACCCTCTGACCACAGCACCCTAACCCTCTGACCACAGCACCCTAACCCTCTGACCACAGCACCTTAACCCTCTGACCACAGCACCCTAACCCTCTGACCACAGCACCTTAACCCTCTGACCACAGCACCCTAACCCTCTGACCACAGCACCCTAACCCTCTGACCACAGCACCTTAACCCTCTGACCACAGCACCCTAACCCTCTGACCACAGCACCTTAACCCTCTGACCACAGCACCTTAACCCTCTGACCACAGCACCCTAACCCTCTGACCACAGCACCTTAACCCTCTGACCACAGCACCTTAACCCTCTGACCACAGCACCTTAACCCTCTGACCACAGCACCTTAACCCCTCTGACCACAGCACCCTAACCCTCTGACCACAGCACCCTAACCCTCTGACCACAGCACCTTAACCCTCTGACCACAGCACCTTAACCCTCTGACCACAGCACCTTAACCCTCTGACCACAGCACCTTAACCCTCTGACCACAGCCCTAACCCTGACCACAGCCCTAACCCTCTGACCACAGCCCCTAACCCTCTGACCACAGCACCCTAACCCTCTGACCACAGCACCTTAACCCTCTGACCACAGCACCTTAACCCTCTGACCACAGCCCCTAACCCTCTGACCACAGCCCCTAACCCTCTGACCACAGCCCCTAACCCTCTGACCACAGCAACCTCTGACCACGCCTACCCTCTGACCACAGCACCTTAACCCTCTGACCACAGCACCTTAACCCTCTGACCACAGAACCCTAACCCTCTGACCACAGCACCTTAACCCTCTGACCACAGCACCTTAACCCCTCTCTGACCACAGCCCCCTAACCCTCTGACCACAGCTCCCTAACCCTCTGACCACGTACCTGTGTGGCAGCCTCGGTGCACGGTCCTCTTGTTGTTCAGGACATTCCGGTCGGATTCTGTGCTCCGGTACAGAGTGCCGGTGAAGAGCGGTTTGGTGGGCTTTCGTTGGCCTGATTCATCCTGGGAGAGACAGTGGATCGGGTTACAGCACACAGGGACACCACAGACCCTGTGTGTACAGTACAACACGTGTAGTCGTGCACAACGACACAGTCCTCATCCCTGTCCTTTTCTTTGTTTAGATGTTAGATGACGGACGGTTCAGCTTGGGCACAACATTCAAAAGGGTAACTTGTTGGTAGGTATGGGGTTAGATGGTTATGTCTAGGGGTTAGGTTAAGGGTTAACCTAACTGGAACTGATTATATTATCCCCAAGGAGACATTGTTGTTGACAGCATGTAGCATTGATAGTTAAAAGCGAGAACAAGACTAACAGTGGCCACATAATAAACACATAAATATACAATGTACAACAATAAGACATTAAAACACGAAGAACATAAAGACCATGAAACCAACTTCATGATAACGACCCTCACCAGGAGACATGTCCTCCTTGTTCACGTACCTCAGCTTTGGTGGCCGCTCTCCGCTGCACCAGTGGAGGTCTCTCGCCCTCCTCCAGGGGAAACCCACGGGGAAGCTTTCCTGTCAACTCCTGCAAGGGACATTCCACAAGACAAGGTGAGGCTGCACACCTGTGGGCCTTGATTGCCAATGGACCCAGACCACAGTCCTCAACCAGTCTGACTCGGGCCAGGTGAGACTGCTTCAACCAGCCACCAACCACACACACACACTCCACCATATATATATATATATATATATATATATATAAAATAATGCAATATTTTGGGCACATTTGTGCTTAAATCTTGTTGTGATTTGTTTTAACAATTTGACTAATTTCCAATGAGACTTCTTGCTGGGGTGCTTTGTGGTGACTATTAAGACAACGTGCTCCGCACTGCGCTTCAGCTCTGCTTGCAGTATGGAAGAACTCATTAATCAGCATGGGACTACAGTACCTGATACAAGCACAGCTGGAGGCAGATACTAGCCTACCAATTAGTACCCTAATACCGCCAAGTGAGCAAACTCCCTGTAGTCCACATTGTGAGGACTTCTAAGATTCAACTATGTTTTGTACGACCTCTAGCACACTATGTAATACAGGCCTACTATGTTACTGTGTCACATAGTGAACCCATATGTAATGTACTACGTTATGTTATATGTTTTGACAGCATGCGATGTCATATGCTGCAGTCCCAGAGGGGGGTATACTTGATATTGATCATAAATAAATTGTGATGCAATCCATTACATAATTGAATTGTGTTCAATGTTTTCACAGAATGAATAAGTAATTTTCAACATGATTGTTTACATTTCTGCTTTCCTCTCACGCCCTGAAGTTCACACTTAAACCCATCCTGCCCCCTTTACCTCTACTTTACTTTATAAAGTACTGTGGTGACATCACACCTGGCTTTGCTATACATACTATAGGCTACTTATAAGGATCTCAAGTTACTTAAAACTACTACCGATACATAAACACAGTTTAATATACTATATACTATAATAAATATCAGTTGTATATGCTATAAAACCTAACTGTGAAATTGCCCATGGGAAGGGAAATGAATGGACCGTGAACACACAAATTCCTCTTTACGGTATATTTAGCTTCAAAGGGTGTGAAAAGCATGCGTCAGAGACCGTATCACATCCAATTGAGAACAGATGTGTGAAACAGCTGTCTGTGAGGATCTGAGGGTGGCTGTGGCTTTGTTAAGAGTTCCTGCCAAAGCCTGAGCAGTTACATGGGCACATTCTGGCTGAAATAGCGACGAGAAGAGAATAGCTTTTTAATAAAAGCTTCCATATATTCTCATTTCCTCCCATTCATCCGCAGTTTTAAGATTCAGATACCGTTTGACTCCACCACCTTGTGGAAGCATGGAATTCAATTTACTAATGCATGGAAAGTGTCGCCAATGCCCGTTGGTGTGTACGTGTGCGTGCGTGTGTGTGTTCAAGAGCGTGTATGTGTGTGTGTATGCATAAGAGCGTGTGTGTGTGTGCGTGTGTGTATCTGTGTGCATGAGAGCGTGTGTGCATGCATGTGTGTGAGTGTGTGCGTGTGTGTGTATGCACGTGTGTGCGCCTGCGTATGTGTGTGTGTGTGTAGGTGCACGCATGTGGGACGGGTGGATTCTACTGACCGCCTCTTGCAGACAGACGTGTCTGAGCTCTCCGACCCGACTGCTGAGCAAGGCCTCCAGAAGCTGCTTCCTCTCCTGCAGCGCTGCCACGCGCTCCGCCTGCAGCTTGCTCTCCTGGCCGCCTTGGAGCTCTGCAGGGAAGACACATTCACACCACCTCATGTGTCTCTCCACCACGTGGCTGTGTGGACATGTGGACAACATGTCCACATGTTCATGTTGTAGTTATCACAAACACAGTCATATAACTAGCAGTGGAATGCTTACTGCTCTGCCTAAACCAAAATACAGCAAAAAGAAAAGTTTAATTTCCAAAGAAATTCTCAAAAGATAATTTTAAGACCATTTTGACAGGTATTTTACAGTTGCTGCTTTACAGATGTGTGACAGATGTTTAAATGTTGAATTGACTGAAGATGTGTGTTTTTCACCTTCTCGTCACAATGAGCAGATGAGCGGCTCACACACACAATATGTGAATATCGCCCAGTCCCAGTTTTCTCCTAAGTCAACACATTGGTTTTATCAAACACATTTGCTGCATGGCCACAGCCGGCCTGTCTGGGCACAACACAGAATGTGGTGTCATTCCTCAGGGGGTGCTGGGTGTGGAACAAACAGACCCTCTACTGAGAAAAGAAATCGTTTCTAAGCAGTTGCTCAGAAGAAGAAGAAGAACAACAACAATAGAACAAAAAGCAATAGTCACCTGGAGCTCCCGACCCCATGGATGAGATCAGTTGACCTTTGACCTCCATGGGACACAATTCCAGGGTACGTTACAACTCAACGCTTCCAGCCGACTCTCACCTGACGGAGGAGACGACGATGTTGAGGTTAAAACGAGGCGACCACGCGGCTCCAGAATGGTGTAATACAGCGACCCCCTGTTTCCTCTGTGTTCGTACCTTGTGGTATCAGCCATGTGTGTTTTGTTGAGTTATGCTCTCGATGGACTGATGTCCGGTCCGTCCACTGTGTCAGATGTATGGGGGTCTTCTCTCCTAGAGCAGGTGATCCCCAGGTGCCAGCAGGGGGAGCCACTGTGCCTCTTCCAAAGTGTCTATGAGCGAATCCTTCAATAGAGGAAAAATAGGGCTCAGCATTGCTTAACATTTTAATTGTGTTTGACATTAGTCTTCTGACTAAATGTGAATTGATTGAATCCATCCGGGAAAAGGGTTGATTTTCAGTAGTACAATTGTGTGAACAATGCATGTTATTCATGTGCATCTGTAGACTTATATCCTCATAGAATAATTGCATTAATGTGGAGAAAACTGTTAAGCCTAGTAACTACTGCGGGAGGGACTGGGGAGTAAGCATTCCATTGAACTTGTTGTATATGGCAAATAAAAACCTTGAATCTTGAATTGAACAGTTTCACCCTGGATGCGATGTGAGAGCTGTTTTTCCACCCCAATACTTGTGAAAGTGTTGTATAACGCTAAAATTAGCATTTACTTTTAATTATAAATATCATTAATTATATTAATTTGCAGAGTGCGGGAAAAGGGGGGAGCGAGACCATTTTAATAATGCATAAAGATAAAGTGGAGGCAGGGAAATTAAATCAGTCATGCCTCACTTGCTCAAAGGTACCAAGGCAGAGAGAGAAAGAGAAAGGGAGAGAGACAGAGATAGTGAGCGAGAGACACACAGAAACACAGAAAGAGAGAGAGAGACACACACACACACACACACACACACACACACACACACACACACACACACACACACACACACACACACACACACACACACACACACACACACACACACACACACACACACACACACACACACACACACACACACACACACACACACACAGAAAGAGAGAGACACAGAGAGACAGGGACGATTCCGTAGGAAAATAACAGACACTTGTTTATATGTATTGCAAATACATTTTCAAGTCAAATCAGATAGAAAAGTACTTTTATTTACCCCAAAATTACACAAAAATCGAAGACAAGTTGCATAGCCTCCTGGTCCATTGGTCCACTGACACTCACTAGACAACACAGCTCATCTCCTCACGTGTCAAGTAAGACAGCTCTGCTTAAAGAACACAATGGCTGTTTGACTCCCCAACATAAGTGATGTTTCCATCACAACGCGTATCTCTAAATAATAATAATATAAACACAGAGAGGGCTGGCAGAACACAGGCCATTGTGCTGTGTGACTTACTGTCTGGTAAATAACAGCTGATCCTCGCACAGATCCAGATGGAGACTCATGTATGGCAGCATGGCGTCTTCTACAAACTAACTCGGTCTCCCCTCGCCTCCCTTTGGTGGAAATTAACTTAGAGAAAGCCTGAAAACGCGTGTGGTTCAGTCTTGGAAGAAAGCCCACATGGCTAAACACTAGCCCAGCAAAGCTAAAAGACGGTGCCTGTCGTTTGAACAACAGGAGGCCATGGCAGCAACTGGTGGTGGTGTGTGTTCTGGTGTGGGGGTGGAGTGTGGAACCCTCCCCCTCGCCTCACCCATGCCCGAACCACCTCTCACCCACCCAGACCCCCCCCCCCCCCCCCCTCACACACACACAAATCCCCCCCCCCCCCCTCACACACACACAATACCCCCCCCCCCCCCCCCGGGCCTGACCTCTCGCTGTAAGACAAGCAGGAGACACTCCAACAAACAAACCACAAACCACCTGAATAACAATTGAATCCAAACAAGTGGAGGTCAGACCCCCCCCCCCCCCCCTACAGCACAGACCCCTCCCCCCTCCAGCACAGACCCCCCCCCCCCCCCCCACACGAGACCAAGTCAATATCTGAACTCCCTTGATTTGACTTAATCTAATATGCTGTGTCGAAACAATGTTCTACTAAACGTTACACATTAAGGACCTCCGGTGAGAGTGCCGGCCGGGGGAGACAGACAGAAGCATTTGGTCGGAGGGAGAGAGAGAGAGAGAGAGAGAGGAGGAGAGATGAAGAGAGGAGAGAGAGAGAGAGAGAGGAGAGAGAGCAGCTGTCTGCACCAAAAGGCACCCGTGTCATCATGTAAATGTTTATTTGTTTGTCCCTGACCCCATCAGCCCCATTTGCTTAGCAAAGCAACAGCTCCTAACCTCGTCACTCTCTCTTCCAAAAAACAGAGAGACTTTTGTCACCTCGTGGGCTAGCTGACACCAGTGAGAGTGTTTAGGTTCCAGTATAGGGTAGCATTTAGGGCCGGTGGGGGGGGGGGGGAGAGAGGAGGGAGTGAGGAGGGAGGGAGGAGGGAGTGAGGCGTAGTTATCGTCAAAACAACATAACGGGGGGACAGGTCTTTGCTTGTCCGTCCCCTGCTCTATCCCACACCTGAGAACCCCCCCGTCCCCCCGCCTATCTTGTGTAGCACGACGGCGAGCATCTGGTGTGCAGATGTGCTCGGAGAGAGAGAGAGAGAGAGAGAGAGATCCAGGTAAAGGGCCACAAAGAACATTCCGGAGAGGGAAGGCATGACCGTGGAGTATTGGATAAACACCGTCCGGGGGGAGAGCAAAAGACATCAAAGAGATGATCCCAGATAGCAGAGGAGATGGGGGATGTGCAGGAGAGGGGGCTACATGCTCAAACAAGTGTTGACATGGCACCTATAGAGATGGGCGGAGACCGTGGTGGTGGTGGTGGTGGTGGTGGTGTGGGTGTGGGTGTGGGTGTGGGTGTGGGTGGGGGGGTGGGTGTGGATGGGGCCTGGACAGTAACAGAGACAGCAGTGCGTCGGAGGCCGTGTTGTTTAAAACATGAGGCGTGCAGTGAGAGCGAGGCCCCGTGCCGTGCAGCTTCGCATCACACGAATGCAAATCAGCCCCCAGTTTAATATTCAAGTCTGCCGGGCCTCTGGCCTATAAGGTGGTTCCCCCTCTCCTCCTCCTCCCCCTCCTCTTCCTCACCTCGTGAGGAAGCGCAATGCTCTCTCTCGCTCTGGGAAGAATAGGGGAGGGGGGTTGTTACACGGCAACATTTCTAGCTAAGGTAAACTGCTGCCGGAAGGAGGCTCAGAGAGAGAGAGAGAGAGAGAGAGAGAGAGAGAGAGAGAGAGAGAGAGAGAGAGAGAGAGAGAGAGAGAGAGAGAGAGAGAGAGAGAGAGAGAGAGAGAGAGAGAGAGAGAGAGAGGAGAGAGAGAGAGAGAGAGAGAGAGAGAGAGAGAGAGAGAGAGAGAGAGAGAGAGAGAGAGAGAGAGAGAGAGAGAGAGAGAGAGAGAGAGAGAGAGAGAGAGAGAGAGAGAGGCTCATCCTTTGATACACAATACGCCCTCCGAGCCTTCAAAGAGATTCATCCTCTGTTCATCCCTCAGACATTAGCGGGGCCCATGGAAGTCAACGGAAAGAAAAAAGAAAAAGATAAAAAGCGAGGCTGTGTTTGGCCGGCTTCCATTTATACCCCCCCCCCCCCCCCCCCCACACACACACACACACACACTCGGCTACCCATCATCGATATATATTCACCACACGAGAGTCGAGATAAGGGCGTTTACCGGTGCACTTACGTCTCAGGCCGGGTGTGAAGCAGCTGGCGAGAGGAAGCGGCAGCTGAGGGGACAGGTGAGCCGGCTCAGAGAGCCCGCCTCCTGCTTGTGGACGGCGGGTGTGTTGACACAGCTGCTGCTTTTATGAACTGGTGTGCGGTGGCGAGGCAGGCGCCAGAGCCCGAACCACATGACCGTAAAACCGCCGTCACTAAACACACCGGCGGACCACGCTGTTATGCTGAGCATCCTTCGAGGTCAAAGAGCGCACACATTCTTCGCATTGGGTGGCCGAGGTTGGGAATCGAGTGTTTAGCTTCAGTTGTCAACTCAGCTGACTGGTAGCACATGTTGAGCTATGGGCACAAGCGCGTTATCAGAGACATGGCGGTCCTATGGGCTACAGGCTGTCTTGAATTTGAGGAGTGTAGGAAATCGAGGTCAACGGGGAATAAGTCACGATTGGATTGATATTTGACGCTAGGCTTCACGCGCCTGCGTCTCAGCGGGCAGTTCTGCTGCAACGCTTTCCTAAGAGTCCTCCTCCGCCTGCACACTTGGACTCGCCTCGCTTGTTTGCAAAAGTTAAACAGTCGGCTGCCACATGTCTGGGTGAAACCTTGATGTGGACGTGACCTTTCCCTGCAGGAGCTCCCCGTCATTCAGCGTTAACAAACGCCAAGAGACTTTTAGACCTATGGATGGATGAGGAAATGTCAACAAACAGAGCTGGACCAAAATAAATAAATAAGATAAAAAAAGGAGGGTTTCTATTGGTTGAGACCGGGCAGGGTCAACGGTGGATACAGTGCAGAGGATTAAACCTGCTTCCACTTGCCCAGCTATCCTGACCCGGGCGACCAGCAGTACAAAAAAAACCCTCACTGGCTTAGATAAGGTCATGTGACACCAACTCCTTGCTCCCACCTCCCAACCTACGCCCTCCCCAACACACACACACATACTACACACACTATAATAGGATCTCTCCTCTGTCTCCTTCTATCTCTCTTTGCATGCATGAAACGCAGATTCATAACATACTTATCAGCCCCAAGACAGCACAGCTTAGCTCCCGGGCTCGATCTCGCGAACGCTCCACAATTTTACTACTGAACTCCCACCACCCCACCACCACCACCACCACCACCTACATGTCCTTGATGCTCACCTATGAAGCTCCAATAGCACTACGGTGGTGGTGGAACCGAGCGGCCCGGGCCGATGGCTATCCACCTGGATCCTGCTAAGCCCCAGCATGGGGAGGGGAGGGGTAATAAAGAATGGAATGTGGCTCTCATGTCCAACGGGATTACGTCCGACCATGCTCCCCCCCCCCCCCCCCCATGTTGCTCCACCACACCTGGGGGATTTCTGGAGGGATCCCATGGTGTTTTCCATGCCCTGGTTCTCACACAGTGGCCCTAATCCCGGCTCCTGGTGATCTGGGAGAGGGGGTGAAGCCTCGCTGACTGTGTGGAGCCCACAGATGTGTGGATAAAGATGTATGTCTAGATGCCATGTGGGCGTGGTATATTCCTCTCTCTCTCTCTCTCTCGGCTCTCTCTTACGGCCTCAAAAAGCACCGGCCATTATTGCCATTTTTTTGACAGCTATTGCGGTTGCCATGTCATTCACTGTTAGTGGAAAGGATCCTTTTTGCATCACAATTTCCATTTTCACTGAAAAAAATATTAAAATCGTGATGTGGGATTTGTTGGGATCTGCACCAAACAAACAAATGTTTAAACAAACACTTTAGGCCAGGGCATCTCTGTGTTATTAATGTACATTCACACATTTTACGTGTACCAAAAATATTGCAGCTCCTGCATTTTGGATATCGGATTTCGATAATATTGGGATAATTGTCTTCTTCTGTGGTTTCCATTATCACAACACAACACTATTGGAACACTACACTATCACAACATTACATTATTATTATTATTATTATTATCATCACATCACTACACCATTACTATCACAACACAACACAACATTATCACAGCACTACACTATAACACTGCACTATCACAACACTACACTATCACAACACCACCTTATCACAACACTACACAATCATAATATTACACTATAACAACACTACACTATAACAGCACTACTATCACAACACCACCTTATCACAACACTATCACAACACTACCTTATCACAACACTACACTATCATAATATTACACTATAACAACACTACACTATAACAGCACTACTATCACAACACCACACTATCACAACACTACACAATCACAACACCACACTATCACAACACCATTACAACACAACTATCACAACACTACACAATCACAAAACTACACAATCACAACACCACACTATCACAACACTACACTATCACAACACTACACTATCACAACACCATTACAACACTACTATCACAACACTAGAAGGCTGGGAACTGCGTGGCACGTTGAAAACATCCATAATTATTTGAGGATTTGGGGTATTGTATTAATAGCAGATGGTACTTAGAAAGGCGGCTTAGCAAAGCAAATCCAACGCGATTGACAACACACACATCAACATTGAAGGATATTCCCGTCAATGTTGAGGGAATGACAAAGATCAGTGTACTGATAGGTTAAACGCCGTGTATGCAGATCCCTACTGGATTCCTTGATGTCATGAATAATAATAATGTATACCACACACACACACACACACACACACACACACACACACACACACACACACACACACACACACACACACACACACACACACACACACACACACACACACACACACACACACACACACACACACACACACACACACACACACACACACACACACACACACACACACACACTATCGTATTCACTGAACTGCACAGACTGACAATACTACATCATCACAACACTACACAATCACAACACTAGACTCTAACAACCCGACACTAGTGTCACAACACTACTGTCACAACATTATACAATAACAACACTACAACACTATCTCCACACTACACTATCTTCACAGTACACTGTCACAACACTACACCATCACCACACTACACTATCACAACACCATCACAACACTACACCATCACAACACTACACCATCACCACACTACACTATCACAACACTACACTATCACAACACTACACCATCACAACACTACACTATCACAACACCATCACAACACTACACTATCACCACACTACACCATCACCACACTACACCATCACAACACTACACCATCACAACACTACACTATCACCACACTACACTACACCATCACAACACTACACTATCACTACACTATCACCACACTATCACAACACTACACTATCACAGCACTACACCATCACAGCACTACACTATCACCACACTACACTATCAAAACACTACACCATCACAGCACTACACCATCACAACACTACACCATCACAGCACTACACCATCACAGCACTACACTATCACCACACTACACTATCAAAACACTACACCATCAAAACACTACACCATCACAGCACTACACCATCACAACACTATCAAAACACTACAGCATCACAACACAACACTACACAATCACAACACTACACCATTAAAACACTACACCATCACAACACTATCAAAACACTACACTATCAAAACACTACAGCATCACAACACAACACTACACCATCACAACACTACACCATCACAACACTACAGCATCACAACACTACACTATCATAACACTACACCATCACAACACTACACTATCACAACACTACACCATCACAACACTACACCATCACAACACTACACCATCACAACACTACAGCATCACAACACTACACCATTACAACACTACTATAACAACATTACACTATGACAACACCACACCATCACAACACTACACCATTACACAACTACTATCACAACACTACACTATCACCACACAATCATTGTGTTGCTGTGAACAGGTATGTTCAGGTCCCCTATTGGTCATCTTTTAAAATGGTGTGGTATGATTTCATCCAGCTCTCTGGAAATAAAAACCACATTCCCCTTTGTCTCTGGATGGTGTCTAGTGGCTATAGGGGATGCATCCTCCAGCCAAAAGGCACAGGAGTTCAGCCTAATGCCCAGGTGACAGATCAAAGGTTCCTTTGTGATTCTGGTTCTATGTCAAGGTGCCAACCGCCTCCGATCCCGTTGTCAGGATGGACGTGTTGAGAAAAAAGAGCCAGACGCCCGCTCCCTTTGATGGGGAACACGCATTGCCTTTCACCGGCCTCCGACCCCACGAGGGTGAGGAGCCATCGCCACGGTGTTGAAACGCGGGGCTGGAAGGAGAGGGAGGCTCCGGCGGGAGCGCTGTGTGAAAAGTGGGGCAGTCGTCAACGGAGCCTATTTCAAGATGTGAGAGTGAACAGGGGAGGAGGATGAGGAGGGGGAGAGAAGAGAGATGTCTGAAGACAACCACACACTGACACCCGCCTAAAGAGTCCCACCGACTCAGGGATGGAACCGGCTATGGATGCGTGCGGGATACCAAAGATTCATTGGTTTACGTAGAGATTATGAACCTCTGTTTTTGGAGTGCAGTTGAAAGTGGTCTCTGGTGGGCTCAGATCTCTCACCAGATGAACATGAAAAGAAAAGGAAAGAAGAAGGAGGAGGAAAAAAACACCACATCAAGAAGAAGAAGAAGAAGAAGAAGAAGAAACCCTGTGAAACCAAACAAACGGACCCGAGTGTAAACCCTGTATCACCCTGGGGGCCCTGTGCCCGGGACAGCATTCGGCTAAGTCCCCCCTGGTTTCTGTTGTTCTAGAATGTGTTGATAAGTGTCTCCCCACCACACCACGTCTCTGTGGTGCACCGCCCCCCCTAGAAGGCTGGGAACTGCGTGGCACGTTGAAAAACATCCAGAATTATTTGAGGATTTGGGGTATTGTATTAATAGCAGATGGTACTCAGAAAGGCGGCTCGGCAAAGCAAATCCAACGCGATTGACAACACACACATCAACATTGAAGGATATTCCCGTCAATGTTGAGGGAATGACAAAGATCAGTGTACTGATAGGTTAAACGCCGTGTATGCAGATCCCTACTGGATTCCTTGATGTCATGAATAATAATAATGTATACCACACACACACACACACACACACCTGCGGCATGTCTCACCGCAGGTGTGAGCCCACGTCTTCTAAAAGACGTGCACACTAGACGTTAAAGAGGAATGCATTGGAACGCAATTGCAAAAAAAAATACATGGCACGTTGTTTACCCCAAACACAACACACACGCACCCACACACACGCACGCACACGCACGCACACGACTGAATGCCCCCCCCCCCCCTCTGTTATGTATGTTAAAGACCATTCGGTAGCGGGGTGGTGCTCGGACCCTCCGCCCCTGGCCGCGGTACGAGGTGCGGACGGACTCTCTTACCTCCTCGGAGCGGCGACGGTCTCCTTGGCGGCCGGGGAGGAGCAGACGGTATCACCGAGGAGGGGAGCCGTCTTCATAATAAAGAGGACGAGACGACACGCTGTGGCCATTACGCTCATAGACCGTACACCGAGTGTGAATACATATTCATATATATATATATATATATATATATATATCTCTGACGACGCCTCAATACATACATACATGAATGTATTCAATCTGGCGTTTACATCTCAATTGTTATTCACCCATAGCCTCTCTCTCTCTCTCTCTCTCTCTCTCTCTCTCTCTCTCTCTCTCTCTCTCTCTCTCTCTCTCTCTCTCTCTCTCTCTCTCTCTCTCTCTCTCTCTCTCTCTCTCTCTCTCTCTCTCTCTCTCTCTCTCTCAATCTATCTCAATCTCGCTTCTTCGCATTGGCTCTCTCTCTCTCTCTCTCTTAATATATCTCGCTCATTCGCACTGGCTCTCTCTCTCTCTCTCTCTCTCTCTCTCTCTCTCTCTCTCTCTCTCTCTCTCTCTCTCTCTCTCTCTCTCTCTCTCTCAATCTATCTCGCTCCTTCGCATTGGCTCTAGCGCTCTCTCTCTCTCTCTCTCTCTCTCTCTCTCTCTCTCTCTCTCTCTCATCTCTCTCTCGCTCCTTCGCACTGGCTCTCGCGCTCTCTCTCTCATTCTCGCGCGCGTCCTCCCCTTGCGTCGAAGCGCGCTCCCGCCTCCCCCCCTCAGCTGACCGAGGCAGCTGAGTCCCTCCCCCTCCGCCCCGGATGGACGCAACGTACAGTTGTAGTCCCCGCCCTATCCTTCACTGTAGTTCATCACATGTTGGTCAAAGTGTTTTGAAGCTCTCGTGTCAATTGGCTTAAACTTGTTTGTCATAAATGACTGGGCTGTAATGTAATGTTGTCACTGTAGCCCCTGTTTCATGTAATTGTGTAAAATCTAAGTAGTTTTACTTGAGCACTGGTTCTGCTCTTTGAGGCTTGTAAGGCTTATGCTTTCTGGTGACTAGTAGTTCTATCTTGCCTACCTAAGTTGAATGACTGCAAAAGTAGCCTAACTGATTTTAAGCGTAATGGATTTGTCAGTTATAGAATAAATGGTTACACAAAACAATGACACATAACTAAGTTATCATCATTACTTTATTATCTACCAAAGACATCACTTAATAACCTGTGATCACACCTGTTATCACACTGATCTTCCATCGTAGCCCTTTCTCATTTCCTCTTTTGTTTGATTAATGACACAGTGATTATTCCGTATTGGGTTGTAATTGTCTTGCTACCCATTATCCCTCCTGATCCCATGTTATTGGTATTCTTCTATTTAGACACGGAGAACAGTTAATTATCCTGAACTTTAATAGGCTACATGCCAGACACCCAGACATAAGTCTTTTTATATATCCACGCATCATTATGGTTGTCTGTTGTCCTCTTTCCCTTCTGTGTATATCATACAATATAATGACGTGCTTGATAGAGCTTTGCGGTTGGAAATTATTGATTATTAAAGCATGCTGTTTCTGGGTCAGTCGTCTGGAAACTACCACGACCTTGAACTGTTGCAAGGCAGCAGTAACTGTGTTAGATCTTTATGAAAGGGCTTTAAGACACATCTGATCTTGCGATGAAAGATCCAGAGTCATAATCCTGTTTTCATTTAGTCTGGCGTTTACTTCCAGTCAGACAGATTGTTGTTAGGCCTACACATCTGTTGGGCTGCCTTCTGCATGATCATTACAACAAAGGGCAAAGACCAAGTGGAACCAGGAGGAAAACGTCATCCTCATCATCTTGTCATTGAAGACGGGGTGCATGTGAATAGAAGAGATAGTTACCAGAACCAAGCTGTCCTACTTTGTGGTCAAATGATGGAATGACATCTGATCTTAATCATTTCTAGGTTTGACACAATTAGCTTTAAATAAAGCCACTAGGTTTTCTATCAAGCAAGTGGTAAACATGACTTTAGGTGGTACTTTAAGGTCCATCGTGTGGGTCTGATAACCGGGAACCCCAAGCTGGACCCGTCCTAAGTCCAGTCCTGCCCTGGCCACCCTGTGTAAGGTCTAGTTGTGTCCACTAGATGTCGTAGTTATCTCTGCTAAGTCATTCTCCATGTCCTAGCCGTTTGTCTTGGTGCCTACCCGTTTCCTCTGGTTTCTTGTTATTGTATACACGTATGAAGACCACCACCTGTCTCCTGAGCCCCCAGCCTGCCTCTTGGTTACTGTTTTGTATACACCTCCAAGCAGCAGCTGAGGCAACGCATAATCTCCCTGTCCACCATCACGGTGACCCGGGGACAGGTGACCCGGGGACAGGTAAAGATGAGCCCTTGACTCAGGGAGGGAACACAGGCCCTGACCCTATTTGTTTAGTTACAGAAAGCTGAATATATATAAAGGGATCTTTACACTTTACACACTTTACTCTACAGCGATGGTCCATCAACAGCTGGCCGGTTATTCAGTGGAATCCTCCCAACTGCCTTTTCCCATGGAAAAGTTGGGTAGGTACAGCTGTAAAGCTCAACAGTCAAGACCATGTCATGTTGTCCTAAAGGATTTGACTATGTTTAGATTCAAACATGTTTTTTTAAAGTGATCTTCTAGATTGGCTACAAACTTAATACTTCTGGCGATCCCTCAAAAGGATAAATCAGTTTAGATGGAGTTTTCCAATATTGTCAAGATGAACAAATTACAACCTACAGGAACTTCATCACACACACACACACACACAGAGATGATGAGGCTCAGCTTTATTCCAGAAAGCGATGGCAAACATTAGTTTCTCAGCTACCACATGGCAGCCCAGTAAATAGTTTAAAGACAGCCCTGGAATGACCTTAACACATTAAGCCACGCAATATATTTGTTGTTTCAAACTAAAACACAAAACAAATCATAAATTAGAAAAATAAAGTCACTCACTTCTCCAGAGAAGTCTTTGGTGAAATACTCAAACTACATTATCCACCCTATATTATATTCCACGACCCCAGAGGTAGTTTAGGTGATGCCGTTCTATCTGTGCATTTATATTAAAAAGTACCCATCCAAATGTACAATCAAATGAATATTAAATTCACACGTTGTCAACCACCACCACCACCACCAGCGTCAACGTCCCCCTCTGTGGTGGTAGCCGTGCCCCCGGCTCTCTCATAGTGGTGGCTACGCAGCGGCCTCAGTCCTCGCACAACGCCCGGCAGGCGGTACACACCTCCACGCTGCCCTCCACCAGGAAGTCACAGGTCAGCGCCCGCTCCAGGACGATGGGCCCGTCCCGGACGGCCAGCCGCTCCATGGCGATGCCCCGGCACACGGCGTAGCCCTCCAGGGCGATGAGCAGCGCCGCTACCCGGGCCACGCCCTGCATGCGTTCCGGCTGCTTCTCGTACAGCGGGTGCGTGGGCAGCAGCGGCTGCCTCTGGACCGTGATCCGGTAGGAGAAGTCCGGCTCGATCAGCACGGCCGTGTCCGCCATCCGGGAGCGCTTGGAGCACTGGATGATCTGCAGCCGCGGGCCGGCCACCAGGATAGCGTACCACAGGATGGGCAGGGCCGAGGCCCGCAGCTCCGTGAGGAGCTGGTACAGCGGGCTGGACAGGTCCACCGTCTGCCTGCTCTGGCTCTCAGCCAAGCTGAAGATCTGGGTGATCTGCAACAGACAAGTTGGTCAATGGAAAATAAACTACTACTGCATCATCCCATTTTAATAATAATGATACTAATAATAAAAAGAAGAAATCAAATTTAAAAAACCTACAACATCAACAATACAACAGAGGAGAAAGTGGATAATACAATGTTAAGGTAATTCAGAGAGGCTAAAACATTAATAACATGATAAAACACAAATAATAAAAGCACCATCCCCTGAGGTAGAGCAGACAAGCTTAACTAAAGTCTATGGAGGAAAACCATGGCTGTGGAAACATTACTCCTAACTTTTCATTTTCCATAACAGTAACTTACAGGAAGTTGACGCGGTTGAGGTGCATCCAGTCAATATTTGAAAAAAAACTAAAAACAGACAACAAACAAACACTGATGAACCAAAAAAGCCAGTGAGGTGCAGCCACAGCCGACGAGGTCAGAGTTATAAAAGACTCTTACGGTGGGAGACTCCTTGTCCTGATCCACCTGCTCTACGACTGCTCTCCCGACACCCGGTGTGCGCGAGTTTGAGTCCGGGGCCGACTCTGTGCCGATGTGCTATTAGGGCCAGGGGAAGAAAAAATAAATAAATAAATGACTGACAACACATCGGGAAGAGAATCACGTCACAAATGCATAAATCCCGGCAAGTGAATAGGGGACTTTATTTTATGAACACACTCTTGGTTTTTATTGTTGCGATTAAAGACGAAACACAACAGATTAGATTAGATAGTAAGTATTTCATGTGGAATTCAGGGATTGTGTTCAGCGTGACAACACGGGGGCAACAATGACGTTAAACTCACCGTTTGGGAGTCTGTATGGTCCCCGCTGACACACCTCGGCCCTTTGGTTACCTTCAGAAAGACCACAGCTTTAGCTCCCTAACTAGTTTACCATTTAGTTAGCGTTAATCACAAAAGACTTGCAGCCCAGGGAGAAGGTCATTATAGGGGTTGGGCGCATGCATGGCTCTGGGAGCACAAACCCTAACCATTAACTACCCTGCCCACTGGAAATGGCTTTTAGATGGATGGATTTTTTGATTGTATTTTCATTTGTCAGGGGTCAGGGCTGTATAGGGTCAAACCTGCACCCAGTTGGTTCTGTGGCCGACCTTGGGAGGTCGCTTGCTCCTGCTAGCTGGCTCAGGGCTCCGGTTCATCTGCACAAGTAAACACAATGACAGCCAGGGGAACAAAAACACAACTTTATTTTTATTTTCCTCCTACACAGACGTAGACAAGTAGGCTGCAGTTAGGACAACAACTATTTCCATTGTCAATATTTTGCCCAATATTTTAATAACGTTATTGTAATTTGATATTGTTGCATAATTTTCATGTAACGGGTGTACAAAAGCAGATTTATTTATGTTTACATACATTTTATTTATAAAATGAATTGCAACTATTCACAATTAGTTAATTGCAGAGGCCAAAATATTAAAATAATGAATATGTAATGGTAAAGGTAGTGCAGCCATAGACAGAAAGTGATACCTCACACGATTAATTTCCTCAAGTAAGGCAAAAGACATTCTAGCATGTGTATTCTAGCAAGTGTATAATCTTAATGTTGATAACACGCTCTTCAAAGCTCCTTCTCTGCCATGGGAATAATAAAATCAAAGCAGCGTACCCGTCTAATTGACAGACTATCTCAGAGCAGCGACAACTGAGCAACAACCAGATCTGAAAGTACTTGTGAAAAGAATCAGAGCTCTCACTAGGAATAAGTAACAACTGTTTGTTATATTGTTATTGTTATTAATATTTGTGAAATGCAGACTCAGAGCTCTCAATAGGAATAAGTAAAAAGTCGTTTGTTATATTGTTATTGTTATTAATATTTGTGAAATGCAGACTCAGAGCTCTCAATAGGAATAAGTAAAAAGTCATTTGTTATATTGTTATTGTTATTAATATTTGTGAAATGCAGACTCAGAGCTCTCAATAGGAATAAGTAAAAAGTTGTTTGTTATATTGTTATTAATATTTGTGAAATGCAGACTCAGAGCTCTCACTAGGAATAAGTAGCAATTGCAAACTTTATCAATGTCATCAATGCAAAGCTATTCACTCCAATGTTAATAAAACATCAGCTTGACCAACACTTGTCATCCGCAGTCGCTACACTACATTTGTTACTCAAATTGAGAATATTTGTTAAATATTCCATGATGCTTTGGAATGCATTAAAAATGACAAGCAAGACAGCATATTAAACAGCAGTAGTAAATACAGCGAATAAAATGGTACAAATATATGTTAATAATAATTTGTGGCCCTTTGCACCTGTTGTGGTTTAAATGTGGCCCTCTTGGCCTCTGAAGTTGAGTACCCCTGGTCTACTTCAACAAATGTACACCTTGTAAGTCGCTTTGGATAAAAGTGTCTGCCAAATGCCCTAAATGTAAATGAGAAACATTGGAAAGGCGTCCCGTGGGAGGAGCCAGTCCCCCGGGGGAGGTGCCAGTCCCCCGGGGGAGGAGCCAGACCCCCGGCTCTGGAGGTGTGGTGACACTCACCGCTTTAGAATGGCTGTTGTCGTCCTGCTCAGCGCGACTGCTGTGACCAACCAGTAGCTTTCTGCTACTCTTGATGAGGGCCTTGCGACTGTAAGTGTACCGAGGTTTGCGTCTGACATGGCCAGGGCCCAACTGCAAGGGCAACAAGTGTCTCTGTCAAATACAAACATCCATATATGAGTGAATGCTGCAAGTGTGGCTGTCAGGCTGTAGATGAAACCACCTTAGGCCGCAAGACAAGAAACTAAAAAAAGCGTGAATGATAACGGCAAACAAACAGGCGAGCAGACAAAAGCGACACAATGGTGACAAGACGACAAAACACCACAAATAAACAGAAACAGGAATACAACACGTACCTTGGCCTGGCGCCGGCACTGCCTTAAACGGCACTTCTGTCGCTTGGTGTTGCGGCCTCCAAACTTGGGCTTGTCCACGCAGAAGTCACAGGCGCCACAGTCCCTGGTGCTGAGACAGGCGTTACAACTCCCGCACGCACGACGCCGCCGCTTCTTGGGCCACTGGAACATCGGAATATTCATTCAAATATAGATTGGATTTTCTGGCACATGTATGATACCGTCGACTTCAATAGACAATGTATGCCACACACCAAAACGTCCCCCGTCATTCGCAAGGTACAATTGGTCTTATCTTTATATTTTATTATTACAATTTGATGACGCATCATTATTAGATTTTATCTTATTATGCAACAGCCCCCGATATGTAGTTAAAGGTTTAGTTGAGGACAGGATCAGTGTAAACCTGTTCTTATTGACACCAACTAAACAGCAGACGGTATTGTCTGCAGTGGGCCACCCGTTCTCAAGCTGATGTTGAGGTGCTGAACAAGGGGTTTATTATAAACATAAACCTCACACTACTCATCTACCAATCACTGTCCACAGCTGTCGTCCAATCAGCAGAGAGAGAGAGAGGTCTCCGGTAACACGGAGCTCACCTCTTCATCGTCATCGTCATCATCATCATCGTCGTCGTCCTCATAATCCTGCTCCTCGTCCGTCATGTCGCCCCCATAAGGCTCAGTCTCACTGCCCTGGGGTTTTGCAGAGGGATTCAAGATTCTACATTCTTTATTTTTGCCATGTGTAAAGTACAAGGGAGTGGTTAGTCCCCATTCACTCCTGCATTATGAACTTCTACAACAACCCTATGGTACACTATACTAAATAATGCTATCCTATACAATACTATTAACACACTTATTACACTTTATGCTATATCCGCTGTACTATAAACAACACTATAGTATAACAATAAAAAAAGAAGAACAACGGTTCTAATGGATATTATATACACACTGTGGATGGTGCAAAAAGCCCTTTAAGGTGACACTAGTGCAGCTCCACGAGTGGCAGCAGCGTCATGAATACATTGCAGAACAGTAATGAGTCCAGAAAGTCAAGTAAAGTAGTAAGGAGTTCGTTTGACTTCATTTTGTTATCCTCTCATATCGAAATTAGAACCACAGCATAACAAAGGGGCTAGCAATAAAGTGAACTAATGTTGACGTTAGTTTGCGTTGTTCTGTAAAAATACAGCTAGACGGTCGCAGGCAGGAAGTGTGGCCATGGAAACAACCTCCATAACTTGATCCGTCACGTCCAGTTCAAATCCATACTGTTGGTCGTCTGCGTCCAGGGGCTCCAGGAAACCCTCCTAAAAGGTTTTCCAAACCAAACTCAAGTTAGAGGACTACGGGTGTGACACACATTATAAAATACAACATACTAACTGTTATAGTTTCTGGCTCTCTCCGCCCATGTGACCAGAGCCAGAGGGAACACACTACAAAACGTGGATGAGGTTACCAGGAGGGGGAGCGGCTGAGGTGGGCTCGGCTGGACGAAGTTCTCCGTCTCGTGTTCCTAAAGGGAAGCACGTAGGAGAGCCGTGAGAACATTGTGGCGACGTGGCGGGAGCACCGTGGAGTGTGTGAAGGTGTAACGTCGAGCCACGCCCTCCTTGAACCCACCTTGCAGATGGGGTAACGGCACCGCCGCGTCTGGCACATTACCCAGAAGGAGCTCGGCAGAGCGTTGAGTTTGTTTTTACAGTTGGGACAACTGCCACAGTTGGTTGTTTTCAGGCAAGCTTGGCACTGCCCGCAGGGCATGGACTACGGCATACAGAGCAGAACAGACATCCTTTACACACCTCACATGGTCTTAGGCTCCACCCACTAGCCTACGTGAGGAACGGCAAAGGTCTCAAAGATTGTAAAAAGGCACTCCAAGCGGTGACGTTTATTACTTGTGCGTGCATAAACGCGCCCTCACCTTTCTGGAACGGACACTTGGATGTGTTTTCCGCTTGGCCACTGTTGGAAATATTAAAAAAAATATTTAAGATACTATGCAGGGAGAGCTAAAGCTACACCAAGATCCTGATGTAACATAACAATGTCAACCAATACTTCATATTAACCATCAATTCATTTTTTTAACACAATAGCTGCAGGAAGGATTGGGCGATATACATCATATTGATATATTGACTAGATATTGTCTAACATTTTGGATATCGGTATATGGCATGCGCGTTCTGTGTCCTGATTAGACTATTTATTTTTTGAATTACCAGAAAACCTGACATATCGTGATACCTATTGTTAGAGATATTTAATGACCTATATTGGAGATAGAAGACTATGGCCATCTATCACCCAGTAGGGCTGGGCATGCTCAGATCTGGTTGGTCTGGTGCTATGTATAGTGAGCGGGGAAAGACTTACACCAGCAGCTGGGACAACAGGGCCTCTTCCTCCGTCGGTCGTAGGAGGTGCCTACGAACGCAATCCCACACCCCGCACAGGTGCTGCAGAGAACAACAGTGTGAAAAGACATGGCAAGCATCTGCATGCGGTCATCACGAGCTTAATAGTCTGGCTGAGGACGACAACTGAATGGTTTACCATCTTAATGAGTGCATTTTTACCTCCGCCATTGAAGATGGACCGGGGGATATGTTTTTTTGCGCCCTGTTTATTTGTCTGATCTCAAGATAACTCATAAAGTAACAACGAAATTGGACAAAACTTGGTGGTTAGATTACTTTTGGACAAAGGAACAGCTAATTCGATTTTGGTGCGGATCTGAATCCGGATCCATTAAAGTTTTTGGTGTGGTGGAGGTATGCCCTCTACCGAGTTCCCTTTAGTCTTTTGCATGCGCCACTACTACCACCCAGTGTAACGCTAATGTGAGACTTACAGGGTTGCTTTGGGGGACGGCAATGAGGACTTCACGACAGAGGCTGGATCTTCCTTGCTGACCAGGTCTTCCTTGCTGACCAGGTCTTCCTTGCTGACGGGCTCCTTCTTGATGCTTCTCTGTGGGAGGATCAACGGGCGGGGTTCTGGTGGGTGGGCTCCCTCCTCTTTCTCCATGTAGCTGGATTCCGACGACAGACGCTCTCGAATCTTCCTCTAATGCATCGACACATGGGGGGGGTGAAACTGTAGGTGAAACTGAACCTACGGAAGCGGGACATTGTTTTCACACGGGGACTTTCGAGGTGTACAACGCAGCGATACCCTTTTGCGGATTCTCCTTATGGGTTGGCCGTCGTGGAATGCGCCCATCTTGAAATCAAACATGGCTATGTCCAGGACGCTCCCCAGCAGGGCAGACAACTCGACTTTGCTTCTCACACGTTCACCACCAGGACTGTGTCGAAGAGGGGAAAACCAGAGTGCCAATATTACATATGTCAATACAGAAATCCCGTCAGTATGCAGAGCAATAAAACAATCAGCAGTGTACTGCACTGAATGTCTGCCGAGTGTGTGTGTGTGTGGGGGGGGGGGGGTTGTGTTTACCCAACGTAGTAGACATCGCTCTGGCCAACGCTAGACCCCGAGCGGCGGACCACTTCTCTGCGCCTCCAGCCCTCTCCGAGGACGGGCCAATCCACCCACCCTTCCTCGGCGTGTGTGGGCTTGGAGCGAGGGACTCTTAATTGTTTGGATTTGCCAAAATGATAAGAATACATGCGACATTGAAATGTATACATGACATCGAAATGTATACGACATCGAAATATATAGGCCCGAGGAGTAGTCACATTTAAAGTTGGTGAATTCAAGCAACACAGACGAATCGAATGCATTTATGCGCAGCAATGGCAAGTCAAACTCCTTTCCCGATCAGAATCGGAATTTGTTTTATTGGCAGGCAAGGTTGGACCTACGAGCAACACGCATTGAAAAGTCCGGTTCGCTTACCAAATAAGTCATTTAAATGTAGACAAATACAACCCGCGTCGATGTGCGCCACCGACGTTTTGCTTTCTGCCAACTTTTAACATTTTTTTCTGACAAAAAAAACATAAAAGCAGCCTTCACGGCCCCTGGAGCCCAGCGGGACAACAGGACACACTTCCTCCTCCACGAGTAACAACGAGCCCCCCATGCACCGAGGGGGCTCGCTAATGGAGGAACGTCCCTCTGCTAAAAGCATGCTCACTAACAGCAGAAGAAGGACCTACCTGTGGAGCCTCTTAAACACCTTCTCGTCGCTCGCCACGCTGCCGCTTCTCTCACTCTCTCCGGCCACACTGCCCTCCTCCTCCTCGTCGTGTCGAACGGCGGCGTGCTGGCCCGGCCCGGCCCCCACCTCCGGGGGGTTGGGGTCCGGCCCGGCCCCCACCTCCGGGGGGTGGGTGTCGTCGTCCTCCTCAAGGGGCTCGAACCAATCGACCGGCGGCTCATCGTTTCCTGCTTTAGCCCCCCGGTTTACCTCTCCTGCACCGGGAGTCGGGGTGTTACTATGCGTGTTATCCACGGGTGGTGCGGGTGGTGGTGGCAGGGCCATCGCCGGCTTCTCCGACCCAACCTCGTTGTGTTGAGAGGGTTCCTCCCCGCCCGGCCCCGGCCCCAGGTCGGGCTCCGGCCCCGGCCCCAGGTCGGGCCCCGGCCCCAGGTCCATGGAGGTCCTCTGTGGTCCTAAGGAGGGTTCGATCACTTCCTGGGAACACAGACCACACGGGCCTTTAGACGCTCCGTGGGCCCAGAAACACGGAGCGTCGCACCCTGTTACATGTTACATGTAACATGTGACCGGGTACCTATGGGCTTAGTATAAGGGACCATTACAGTGACACTTGGCAAACTAAAGCAGTAAGAGTTCGATCCAAACTCACATCAAGTTTAACTTGATCTCCACTCTAGGCTGTATTTTAAGTGTTGTAATTAAACCCCGATACTTCAACCAGATACCCTTCTGATCATTATGAATCGATTGGTTATTATGAATCGATTGGTTATTAAGCTCGCCGCAAGTTGCCAATCAACGGGACAAATGCAACGCATTCTACCTGTCAACGCGTATCTCGTAAGAAGTCCACGATGTTGTTGTTGTTGTTGTTGTAAGCATTGTATAATCAATAGTTTAATAAATCGATGACCTACGAGGAGAGACCATGACTCATAAACCAGCTAGTTTGGATTAGATTACGACTATTACTTCTGTGACGTTAGCTCGCAGCCCGCTAGCAGTAATGAAAACAAGCTTACGGTTTTCCGCGGTATTCTCCTACATCGGCAATGTGTTGACCCACCTACACTTTATAGTTAGTTAGGATAAAAAGGATTATTTCAATATCATAATTTAATAGTAGTTGTATATTCATACGTTGCTGTTAGTATCCGTGCCGACCCTTGACAGCCTAGCTACGGTGGCCGAAGCGTTTCCCGTAGTGCTGCTGGCAGCCCGCTACTTGCAGCCATGCCAGGGATGGTTACCGTAATACCGTTCAACCATTGGGGGTGTCATATTAGCAGCATTACGGTAGCGCCGTCACTCATATTAGTGGTCGCGTTAGAATCCGGATCAGAGAGCTGTGGTGACCCACTTTGGACATATATATATATTCACTAGGAGAGGAGGCTCCTTTAAGTCCAACCCAGAAGCTTTTTGGGTAAGGGATGGTGGTTGTTTTGGGCTCAGCGGATCCTGCTTTTCTTATTACGCATCTTTTTCTGCGCCGCGCTAGCCAGCTCCCATCTCCCCTCCATTAGGGACCATCGAGCACAGGCGTCCAGTAGCGTCCGGACCTCAGACCCGTCGCTGGAGGACTCAGCGGGCGCCGCCGCTGCGGTGGCTGCCCATCGCCAACGTGACACTGGACTGTGTTATAATCACACCCGGTTCGGAGCCGAGGCCCAACAGTGTTACCCGCCATGCACGTTCAACCACTCGGGTGCTCAGCGCAGCATCCTCCCTGCATCGGACACCATGTCTGGAGGATACGACCCCCCGACAGAGGCCGCTAATGTCACACCAATACGCACCTACGCTACCAGGTAGGTGGAGGTGTTGTGTGTGCTTTTAACCTGCTGGTGGACGTTACGTGGTGTCGCCTCATCCATGCTGTCTCTTTTCTACCCTAATCGCCCGGAGGTGCGGGGATGCTCGGCCTGTCGGAGACCCGCACCGTACCACCACGGACGGCGCCCCGATCTACGCACTCGCTCGACGCCTTGACCCGGCTCAGCTCGCCATTCACTGGCATGGAGCGTCTACAGCCCGTGGGTCTCCCTCTGGCACATGGTGACGAAGGCTGACAGCGGTTGGCGCCCCTGCAGGGTGTTTGTTTATTTAGATGTCATTCTCGTAGCCAGCACCTGACACCTCCGGCCGCTGTTTGAGAGGCTCAGAGCGCATGGACTCATCGTTAACCCGGCCAAGTGCCAGTTCGGTGTGCCGTCCATCGACTTCCTCGGCCGCCAGAGAGAGCTGTCCCCCCCCCCAGCCAGGGTGGATGCCGTCGCCAGTTTCCCGCGCCCCCAAGTCCCTGCAGGAGTTCCTGGGTACAGGTTCATCCACCGAGCGGCTCACCTCATGCGGCCCCTGTACGACGCCCTGCGGGGAAAGAACCCAAACGGTGATGTGGACTGGTCCTCTGATAGGGACATGGCCTTCGACGACGCAAAGACTGCACTGGCCAACGCCACTTTGCTGGCTCACCCTTCTCCCGATCGCCCTCACTACTGACGCTTCAGACTATGTAGCGAGTGAGGGGTGGCACTCGCCGTTTTCAGCCGCAAGCTACGTGCCAACGAGAAACTATGTAGTGCTTGGCACATCCAGCTGGGAGGAGACCACGAGGCAGACCAGAAACAGGTGGGGTGATTACATCTCCATGCTAACCTGGGAAGGCCTCGGGATCCCCCAGTCAGAGCTGGTCCATGTTGCTCAGGGAGAGGGAAGTTTGGAGTCCCCTGCTGAAGCTGCTGCCGCCGCGACCCGATTACGGATAAGCGAGAGACGATGGATGGATATTTAAAAACATGTGTTTTGGGCTCAGAGTTCTAGGACGAAGGTGGACGTGTTATCCCCTTGGTAATGAGCCATGTCAACTTTTGATGCTGTTTGTTTTAAGTTAGTGTGGAGTAAAATAACTATGTGTATTATGTGCATGCGATAACTAGAACTAACCAACTGTCACAGCCCAGGCCATGTCTCGTCAGGAGGCCCAATGTTTGTGTTATGGGAAGGCCTGGAGCTTTCCCCCCCTTCACTCCCCCAAACCAAAGAGAGTCCTACATTGTCTCCCTGTCCTAAGCATTATGTGTGTGCAGCAATTTAATGCAGACTAAGAAAACGGGAAAGAACAAGTTGCGAAACAAGAGTGGGGAAAAAGCGGGGACATAAGAACAACCATGAGGAAGTGATAGCCGGCTGATGACACCCGCAGACACTGGCGCCATCTGACAAGAGGAGAACAACACGTATGAAGAACACCACCTGACGGGTGGAGAAGAAGACGGTACCACCGGATGGGCGGAGGAACCATATCAAAGTATTGTGTATGGAAGGAATCGGAGCACTTGAGTAGACTACTGGTCAGCTAACTGGACACCACGGGTCTGGGTGGTACGAAGCCCTTGTGTCCTGGTCCCTGTAGGGTTCTGTATTTCAGTATTCACTCATCTATCTTAGATTGCTGTATTAGGGTATCATTTTTTATCAATAAATAACAACTAATAGACCGGTGACTACGAGGTGTGAATTCTTCTAGTGACGCTGAGGTGGATCGCCTAACGGCGAGGAACTCTGAACACAACACTAGCACACTTAATTTAGTATGAGCGCTATAATGAGTGTTGTTGTATATGAAATGCTACAAGTGTCCAAGAAGCTTCACCCTCTATCGGACACGTACATCAACATCCACCGCTGTCCAGGCGGAGCTCCGGTGTCCTTAGAAACAACTTGTTGGGGAGACCAGTTTGTGAACCCCTTTTTGTTTTCCTTGCCAGTCTCCTGAGGAGAGACCTGGGAGTCCCAGCCCAGAACCTCCTCCGTCCGGTCCTGAACAGAGACCTGGATCACCTGCAGGTTTACACAACCTCCAGGTATGCAATCAATGTGCCTTTTATATGGCCCTCTGGCCATGGCCAATGAGGCTCCCTAATTGATATTGTGTATATTGTGTATATGTATTGTCTCTATTGCCCGGTGTCAAAACGGTTTAACCCGTCAGTCATAGCAGACGGGAACTAAGCCCAGCTTACAAAACATGGGGTGCAGAGGAGGGTATGAAAACGCTGCTCCACCCATTGCCAACAATGGTAAGGCTTTCATTGTTTACCTACGCTGTCCTAATTGTTGTCCTTCCTGATTGTGATTGTGTTGTTTCACTTCAAAATTCAGTCTGAAGTTTTTTCCGTCTGAGCCATTTTCAGAGACTGGACGGGATTGCTTCCACCTAAACCAATCAGAATACGGCTTCAATAGCAGAATCCTTAGACTGCAAAAATCCAAACATTTTGGAACCTCCCTGTTTGGGGGGTTCTGCCTCAAGTCCATGTTTACCTGCAACCAAGCCCCCCTCCCAAAACAAGTCTAATTAATCCCAGATTTCCAGATGTGGAGGGAAGGGTGCAGATGGACTCTTCGCTATGAATGATAAACATAAATACCCTATATTTAAATACCATATTTTCCCGGCTGTAATTAAAGGACAAAAACAGGCAAAAATACTATATAATAAATAAATAAAATGTATAAAACATCTAACATTGATGGGCAATATATTCCATGGTTTATTGTCCGATACGTGTAAGATTGTGCTTTGTTATTTGCAATTTGTCTAGTAAGTTGTGTTTTATTTGCCCTTGCTAGCCTAGTGACAGACCATGGACTCCCAGCCTGGACCCTCCTTCACTTGCTCCCTTTCAGAGGCCTGCATTTGCCAAAGGTTTGCAGCGGTTCCTCAATGTGCTCAACAAAGGGGTGGACATCGATGTGTTCACCAGCATCATGAATGATGAAGACATGTCTATTCCCCCCCTTCTCAAAATGCCCCTCCTTAATGAGCCCTTTAAGTTGGAGAACAATTGGATTGATCCTCATCAGAATGACAGCTGCTCCAGGCAGGCTGAGCCATGTTGCCATAGTAGATCCGACCGCCTTGGGGGCAGCATTGAGCTCCCCAACCCTGAAGGATCTCACAAAGAGAGAAACACCCAAACTAATTATGTGTTAAACGAAGAAGGCAATAGCCCATTTCCTTCAGGCTGTGAACCCAGTTGCCTGCCGGCAGAAGAAGAGAACCCAACACAATTACAGGTCCAGAAAATTCTGAAAACTCTGGGGTTGAGCTTTGAGGCGGATGAGATCAGTGGACTCACAAACCGAACTAAGGAGAGACTTTATGGGAAGAAGAAAGAGCATGAACAGAGGCTCCATAAAAGCCCAAAAGTAGGTCACAGTACTTCTACCTCCGTTACTGCCATCCCTCCCTTGCTGCAACCCCAGGAAAATGACTCCTTCTGGGAGTGCAGAAAGAGGGGGAAAATCTCTCATGATGGCCAACCAAGAGAGAGAAGTGGGGATGAAGACAAGATGCGCGATAGAGATGGCTGTGGAGACACCGAGACAGACAAGAGGCAGGATGGAGATAGCGGTGACGACGCAGAGGACACGTGGTGGAATAGAGATTGCGGTACAGCTGCAGAGACAGGCCAATGGCAGCATAGAGATGCAAAGACAGACCAGTGGAGGTATAGAAATCACAATAAAAATGCAGAGACGGACAAGAGCTGGGTTAGAGATCACCATAGAGACTCTGAGACAGACAAGTGGTGGGATAAAGACAGCCATAGGGTTACAGAGACCGACAAGTGGTGGGACAGAGATCGCCATAGAGATGCAGAGACAGACAAGAGGCGCGATAGAGGTCGCACTGAAGACTCAGAGACAGACCGATGGCGGTATGGAGAACACCATAGAGACTCAGAGAAATACAAGAGGTGGGATGGAGATCGCAGTGGAGACACTGAGACCTACAAGAGGCGGGATAGAGATCGCAGTGGAGACACTGAGACCTACAAGAGGCGGGATAGAGATTGCAGTGGAGACACTGAGACGGACAAAGTTAAGATAAGTGTGGAAATCCCACACCCCAACTCAGCTCTAGCATTGCCAGAATATACTTTAAACCAGGACAATCAGAACACTACCAACCATGGTGGCGCTGTCAATGATTCCTCCCACTTGACCACAGTTGGAGCCACAGCCCCCTATCCCCTCCCTGACACCTCCTTGTCCTCCCATCATCTTCCCCAGACCTTTACTCGCCTTCCTGAAACTACATCCTCGCATTACGTCCCTGGAGCCATGTCCTCGCCAACTGATGCCTTGTACTTCTGCAACCCGGATCTGTCAAAGAGTGAGGGGCAGCATTGGTCAGCTCAACGCTGCCTTCAGGTCATCAACATAAAGCCTATGGGCAAAGAGCGCTGCCTGGCAACACTAACGGATGGACCAAGATTTTTCCAAACTTATAATACGCGGACATGGACTCATTGTAAAAAAAGCCAAAGAAAGAGGAGAAAGGCGAGGGCAGCCAGGGAAGCTGAAGCCGCTCTCTGTCTTCCGGTGCGGTGGCCACCTCAGGCGCTGCCGGCTCCCGAGGAGAAGCAGAAGGCTGTTAAGGAAAGGGAGCCAACAGAAGAAGAAGAAATAAAGGCAAAGGAAAAGCAGGCGGCCGTTAAGGAAAAGGAGCCAACAGAAAAAGAAATAAAGGCAAAGCTGAAGGAAAAGGTGCTTTCTTTACTGCACACATTCATAATCAATTGCCAAAATAATGTTTATTGTTTAATAATATTAATTGATTTGCCTTTTTTTTCCCTGAACAATCTTTTAGCTTCAGGCATTCAACCAGAAGATGAAGCTGAGACCCATAGTACCAGTGCAAACGTCTAAAAGCGGTACGTATACAGACCTGGGCTAGCATTATTAAGCCAGGTTATTGTAGATATATTGATATTGTTGTCTTCTTTTATTTACTCAAGTACGCCATCTGGAGCTGCCTGACTTCTAAGACCTTGTGGGATGTTAGTCTTGATCAAATGGAACATCCTCACAGAAGCAAGCATTGTTTCAGTGTACTTTATGTACTACTTTATGTCAGAGTTCACTAGATTTCTATAGACCGTGGTTTTTAATGCTTACATGTATGTTTTGTGCAACAATGGCTGAATTAGAAGTGCATTTTATGTTGAAGTCTTCTGTAATTGTGTATAGTATTTTTATAGTGTTGTTTTAGAAAATCATACTGTTGGAGGGAATGGGGAGTAAGCATTCCATTGTACTTGTTGCAAAAGGCCAATACAAATCTTGTATCTTGTAATTATCAATACTCTATTGATAATTAACTAATTATAGAAACCTTTAATTTTTTTTAAAGAAAACGTTCTTGAAAGCACAAACTAAAATGCACAAAACTAGTGCTTGACTGCCAGTTATAGAATCTAAAACCACTTGCTTTGACAACCGCAGTAAAATTGATGAAATAATTAAATGAATTACACACACGGTCTCTTCTCAGTCTCTTGTAGCACCCATTCTGGCATCTGGTCGTTGGGCCGTGGCACTGGGGCTTTACCTGGAGAGTTAATTACCACATCGTTATGGTTACTGCTTTGTCATGGCAACAAAATAGACATATGACCGTTTAAGAACTCTGGACTCTAAACTCGAGTATATTTGAGAGTAAGCGCACGTCTGTTATTTTTAGATCTAATCATAGAGGCCATTGTCCACGGGCCAAGCCCCTGGCGATGTGATAATGGAAGATACAGGCTATTTAAACATCTGGCTAAACCTTTCCATTATCATTTTTGGACTGACGTTAAGATTGGATAACTCATGTGCTCCTAGTCGAGATTAAAGCTTCTTTATTTTGTGTACTTGTATTTGCATGTACAATGGTATGCTTCGGCTACTCCCTATTCACTCCTGTCTTTACACACATAACAGCCAAATATGGGTAAACAATATATCATATATTTATTGTATTATATCATCTATTGTAGTGGATAGTTAGTTACACAGAACACTCCGTGTTTGGCAGTGTTCACGTCTCTTATGAAGCATTGTTAACCGTGTCCAATCCCCTGCTGGGTATTTTCTGGTCATTATGCTGCATCTATAACTAATAATAATAACTACTCTGGAAGGTTTTGAGGTGGGAAGAATGTGAAGGTAAGTATTGTATTACTAGATATAAAAATACGTAAGCTGCTAAAGAGACACATATTACCAAACACCAGTGGTCCAGAAGTATTCATTAACAATAGTAAAACGACACATTGGAGAAATTGAAATGTCCCCAAGTACCCCTGCAATGCTTCAAAGTGCCCCTAGGGGGTGCACTCACACATGGGCGTCGCCGCCATATTGGAGAGGTCAAGACTGAACCTATAACGTTTCTCAACCATTTCACTGAGTCGTATTTATATTTAAGGGTTTATGATCTACGTGGAGTACCAAAACACAATTGCTTTAATTTTTAATTGTTTCATGCTTTTGTTGATATTAGTTTCTTTAGTGTAGTGGATTGTTGTGCATTATGCTTTATTTTGTAACAAACGTATGCCATCAGTTTTCTAAATTATTTTATTGTATTGCTTTGCTATGAATCACTTTGCGCTGTATATGCTTAATAAGTGCTATATAAATAAAGGTGGTTTGTTATTATAGCGCTTTTTAATCCGGAAAAAAGATGGCATCACCCTGTTTACTTGTATGAGTTTATAAGTATGTTTGAATGAATCTTCTTTCGTTTGGAAACAAGCTAATTTTTTCAAGAATATCTGGAAACTGGACCGTGAGAAATAAGGGAGCTCCTCTCCGTTCTTCTTCTGGCATCTTAGGCAATACATCATTGTTGCATTACCGCCATCTGCTGGACGGTCCCATCTACTTACATGAGTAATTTATCATGGAGGCTTATATCCGAAGCTACTTACAATAGTGTATTTAACATAGGGAGGCAAGTCATGTGTGAAAAGGCCCAAGACGTCCCAGAACCTAGGGGTGCCTGAAATGTTATCCCAGTAATTTACCATGAAAGAGGCATACTATACGTTATAGATAATCAAGATATTTTACCTCACACACATAGGATGATACACTATAACTAATCCAGTAGTCTAATTAAATGTAGAAAATAACAGGTACAAGGCAGTTCATGCATTAATTATAAAAGGTACAATGTATAATAATTTCCCAAAGTTTGATCATTTCTTATTCATACCATATTCATAATATTCAAGTCAGTTAGTGTTTGTGTTCCCCTTCATGGAAATACCTTTACCCCTAATTTAATACTCATCATTGTCACTCACATTTAACCTTATCATTTGGCAACCTACTGTAAAAAGGCACTATAACCAAGTTATGGAGGAACAAATTGTATTTTGTATGCAGTATTTATTTAAGGCAGGGCATAATGGTGTCCACTCATCGATAACTCATCTCCCACACAGACAAGAAAAATATATTCCTTTAGCTTTAAGAAAGTAGAGTAAAATTGTCAAAATAATTAATACAAGTTAGAAAAATCTCTCGGAGTAATCGTTTTGTAAAGGGCCGATGAACACACAGCAGCTCTCGCTGATTTGGAAGGACTGGTTATGTACAGAAAGCAACACATTGGAACAGCGCAGACTAGCGGTCCTTGTTGCTACGGAGATCTGTGGTCAGCGGGTCATGCTGAATGGTTTGGTGCAACATGAGCGCTAGCAGACCGGCCCGGTTGGTCATAGCCGTCCTGACGTTGCGCTCTTGCTCAAAGAGCTCGTCCAACTTGTACCACTGGGAGAAAACAAACAAACAAGAAATCCACAGTGAGTTCTCATAGACCATTTTCATTGTACTTTCTGCTTCTTCTGATACCATTATGGCAGCCACTGCACTCCTAACCATCCCCTGGAATGAGCGCATGGCTGCAATGTGCGTTGCTTCTCAAGGTTGGTTCCTTGATAATTAGGGAGGTTTTGCGTTGCCCTTGAGAGGACTCAGGGGGTGTGGTGTGAGGTGGCCCGTGACAAAGGGCTAAACTAATAAGACCTGAGGAAGTAGTAATCAATTTGAAACTTAGAAATCTGTTCAGTATTTTAGATTTGATTAGATTCAAACTTATTGTTTGAATCAAACAAATTAAACAATTTGGCATCTAACCAGAGTGCAAAGTCTTCTAAAAAACAGGTATAAAATAGAGTAGGTATGAGATATGTGCAGAATTATAGGTATATATACGTATATACAAGGTAAGTATACAAGTATAAACAGGTAGTGAGCAGGGGTATGCATTACTGTTGACGTACCACCCTGACTCGCTCCAGGTCCACCTCGGCTCTCCTCAGCTTCTCCCAGTTGTAGTGTTTGTTGCACTTGCGCTTGCCGACTCTGCAGTACTCTCCGGTCGGGTCGAACACGTTCCGGACCAACGGGCAGCCGCACACCTCTTCCACCGAGATCTGAGCCAGGAAACACACCGCCCGGTTAGGATAATACTAGCCCATTTATATAGCGCTGCAAAAGCTAAACTTCAGTTACAAAGTGCTTAACGCATACAAATGAGAAACAGGGTTTACAAAGAAACAACTGTAAAAGTCCAAATTAAAACAGCAAAACAAATAAAAGAGACTATATATAGTCAAAGAGCTCTAGTAGAGTTCAGCGGGGGCGGGTCCGTGTACCTTTGGGTCTCTGGAATGTTCCGGACACAAAACCTGAAGTCTCTTGCAGTACGTTTTGCTCTGTGGATTGTACACGTCACAGAATAGCCTGGTCGCTCTGGAAAATATAGATAACATTCATTAATATTCTCATGGCAATACATTGTTTTTCCCGCCCGTTTTAATATTTACCCTTACCCTTCGATTCTGGTCGGGTACATGGAGCCGAAGGATGTCTGGCTCTCATACTGTTGGCGTTAAAGGAGAAATCTTAAATGTTATATCAACAGTAAATGTACAGTACAGTATTTTTGTGTGAGCCAGGCAGGTAATCCATCCTAGTATTCATCTATTAATATTGATACATTAAACAGAACATAAAAGTCACCTTGGCATAGCATCGCTCCATATGTCGTAGCGCCACCTTTGGGTTGATCGGGTGGCTACAAGATACACAGAAAATCTGCAGGTCTGTGTCTTCATCCCCCTCATTCACCTGGAAACATAGACCATCAGGCCTGTTCATTTAAATGGCTGCATTCAACTTAATGAATTGTGGTCCCCTCATGTCCCCATTGTCAATTGTATACTCTGCACCTTAGATTATTTTTTTCAGAAAGTTTTAAGTACCATTTAAAGCTTTAATGCAGGATTAACGGTTGCTTAACCAAAGCATGTAAAAACCAGTCCTGTAAAAACCAGTTTGTTAGATTAGATTGGATTCAAATGTATTGTCATTTCACAGCACAAGTACAGTACAGCGACAATAATTTGGCAGATTGCAAATGTTGCAGTAAAGTGCATGGTAATATATAATGTACAGTTGTTGAATAATATGTATAAACAGTCTACTAAAAACACGCATAAAATAATTTATAGATTAGGTATGAGATATGTGCAGATGTATGTATATACACAGGTAGGTATACAAGTATCAACGGGTAGTGAGCATGGGTATGCAGTTGTATCAACCAGATAACTATATCTACAGCAGGTACAAAGTGTGTGTGTGTGCGGTGGCCAGCCTCACCTCCTCGTCCTGCTGCACCAGCTGCTGCTTGGCCTTGGTGATGATGCCCTCCAGCTCGTGGAAGCGCCGCTCCATCTCGGTGAGCCGTAGCCGGGCGTTCTGCTGGTCCCGGCGGATGCGCTCCAGCTGCTTCTTGCCCTGCTCCTCTGCGATGCAGGGACTCTGCTGCCACTGCTGGATACGCTGGGGCAGGATCTCGTAGATCCGACTGCACACGCACACGAAACGTTTATCATTTGTTATTGTACTTTACGCGCTATTGTACTTTAAAGTTTCCCTATGCAGACAGACATCCCCTTCACTTAACACAGAGGCCCAAAGGCTGTTACACCCCTATTCAGAAGCTCCATCTGTTCCCTTACTTGGCTGCCAGCTTCATGCCACAGTCCTCCGAGCAGTATTTGGAGTTGACCCGTGAGGCCATGACGCAGCTGGGCCCCAGACACTGGTGCAGGCCACTGTTGTCCTTTCCCTCCGCCCGGTCATTGTGCCTGGTCTTCTCCTTGTGCCTCTGCTTCTGCTTGTGGCGCCGCGACTCCTTCTGATGGACGGATGAGGGAGAGAAGAAAAAACAGTGTCATTGGTTAACATCTTTTTCATCAGTGTTTTTAATAGTCATTTCGCACATGCTTTTATCCAAATGGACACAGTGAGATAGAGGTAGGGGTTTGGCATCTTGCTCAAGGATGCCTACAGGTAGACTGTGGAAATGTAGTTCTAACCCAGTATATTTTGTCTGGGAGTGGAACACTCATAGCCACTACATTATCCTGCCACATGTTTTTACATTACAGTCGTCATCTCTCTCTTGGCGCTAACCCTTATATCAAGACGTTGAAGCCACTTACTTTCTTGTCGAACTTCTTCTCTCGTCTCTTGACGTGCTTCACCTTCACAGCCTTCTTCCGCATGACGGGGCTGTAGGGCAGCTCTTCGTCCTCGTCGCTCATCCACGACTACACAAATGGAAGGAAGAGACAACTATGCATTACATTTTTACCACCCATTAAACATTTGATGTGTGTGTGTAAGTGTGTATCTGTGTGTAAGTGTACATCTGTGTGTGGTTGGTGGCTGGTTTAAGCAGCCTCACCTAGCCTGAGTTAGACTGATTGGTTGGTGAGGCTGCACCCCCCCCCCCCCACCCCACAGGGCCCAGATTTGGGTCATGTGACGCCCATGGTCGGCTTGGTGTGTCCCGGCCTCTAAAGACAGTCACACTGGGATTTTGTGGGATGACACAAGACTTGGCGATCGCCCCCCCTACCATGTTGTTGTCTTCTCCCCCGGCGGCTTTGTACTTCTGGTAGCGCTCCGCCTCGCTGTCATAGTCGTCCGAGTAACGCCTGCGCCGGTGGTGCGAGTTCTGTCGCCGTTCTCGCAGAGATAACTCCTCCTCTTTCACCCGCAGCATTTTCTGAAACGGGGAAAGCATTCCATAATTTAGGGGGACCGCTGGAAAGATGAGGGCGGGCCGCATTTGTCAAACTGATTTGTGACTGAACAGCACTGGAGACGGACACCATTGCAAAATAGAAAGGAAAACAATACAATGCACCTGCTAATTTGTAATTCTAAATCACAGACTTTATCTAGGGTACTGTTTCTAGGTTTGAAAAATAAATAATAATAAATAAAAATAATAAAAACTAGGGCTAGGTCGTTTAATATCTCGATATCGATATATATCACAATATAGCATGTTTTCTGGTGATTCAATAACCATATGAAACAACCACATGGTAAACCCTGTTTTTGTATACTCTTGTATACACAATGATATCTTTGATAAATAATCCTCAGTTATGTGGATTTAATGACAAAGTGGGTAAAGGAGAACAGGTAGAACGATATATTTCCCAGCCTTAAACCATTTAAATGCCTTGAAATCGGTCTAATGTCTAGTGTAAAGTGTCACAACAGCCCCACTGGCTAACTTCAACATCGAACATTTTAAACTCTTACCCTGGCTCGAACCTCACACTGCCTGAATCTGCATTTCTGCCGTATTTTGTTGGGCCCCCCAAATTTTTTCATGTCCTTGCAGAAGTCACACTGAGCACAGTCGACAGTCCTTTTGCATGGCTCACACTCTCCACACATACGCACCGAACGCTTCACCTGGAGGAGAAATAGACCGCAGGTGAGAGATGACACCTTCTTGAAAATCTAAAATCAAGTTTGGCATAACGTTTCTACACACCATCAGACCGCACACACATTGCTTTACCTGGCTATAGTTGACAGTTCTCCATCATATACATCTTAGTCAATGATGATACTTTTAGAATGTGTCATCTATGATATCCACTACTATAGTAGAACTCTTCATATCAAGCACATGACACACTTAAAACGGAGAGCTATGAGAGAGGGACGTTGACATCTCACCTTAGATCCACGGCGACGCTCGCTTCTATACTCTGGAGTGCTTGGGTTGCTGTTGCTGTAATACCTTTCAGCCCGATCGGGCTCAGAATCCCGATCTTTCGGCTTCTTCAAACGGTATTTGATCTCCAACGAGGGATTTTTATCTGGAAAGAACCCAACATGTTGGTTGGTTCCTCAGAAAAATGTTATCCAAGAATATGTTATAGAAAAACAAAGCAAAAGGAGTAAGTGATAAAGTTTAATTACCACTGCATCGCTTGCAGTACCACTCCCTGATTGCCTTGGCCATCTTCTCAGTCACATTGATACAGTGGCCATGGAACCACTCGTTGCAGTTATCACAGCCACTGCCAACAGAGTAAATGCCAAATATGTGAGCAAACTAGCCTCCACGGAACCGACCCAGGACGGAAATGTCTATTTCATACAACATGAATCACCACCATCAACTTACATCATGAAACAGTTGATGTCTGGTTTACGACATATACAGTACAGCTGTGAATTCTCCCCATCCATACCGCTCTCTGGCCCCGGCATGGGCTCAGAGTCAGACATATCGCTGTCCTGGAAACATAAGGAAGACATGTCGTACGTGTCAATGAGGAAGACATGTAATATCATATAATACATGTCAATGAGAAAGACATATCATACATGTCAATGAGAAAGACATTTCATATCATATACGTCAATGAGGAAGATATGTGATATCATATCATGTATGTCAATGAGGAAGGCATGTCATATATCATATGTCAATGAGGAAGACATGTCATATCATATATGTCAATGAGGAAGATATGTCATATCATACATGTCAATGAGGAAGGCATGTCATATGTCAATGAGGAAGATATGTCAAATCATGTCAATGAGGAAGATATATCATATCATACATGTCAATGAGGAAGACATGTCATATCATATATGTCAATGAGAAAGACATGTCATATCATATATGTCAATGAGAAAGACATGTCATATCATATCATATATGTCAATGAGGAAGACATGTCATATCATATCATATATGTCAATGAGAAAGACATGTCATATCATATCATATATGTCAATGAGGAAGACATGTCATATATGTCAATGAGGAAGATATGTCATATCATATATGTCAATGAGGAAGATATGTCATATCATATCATACATGTCAATGAGGAAGATATATCATATCATACATGTCAATGAGGAAGACGTCATATCATATATGTCAATGAAGACATGTCATATCATATATGTCAATGAGAAAGACATGTCATATCATATATGTCAATGAGGAAGATATGTCATATCATATAATACATGTCAATGAGGAAGACATGTCATATCATATATGTCAATGAGAAAGACATGTCATATCATATATGTCAATGAGGAAGATATGTCATATCATATCATACATGTCAATGAGGAAGATATGTCATATATCATATATGTCAATGAGAAAGACATGTCATATCATATATGTCAATGAGAAAGACATGTCATATCATATATGTCAATGAGAAAGACATGTCATATCATATATGTCAATGAGGAAGATATGTCATATATCATATATGTCAATGAGAAAGACATGTCATATCATATATGTCAATGAGAAAGACATGTCATATCATATATGTCAATGAGAAAGACATGTCATATCATATATGTCAATGAGGAAGATATGTCATATCATATATGTCAATGAGAAAGACATGTCATATATGTCAATGAGGAAGGTACATCATGGATGTTAATTAGGAAAACATGCCATATCATAGATGTAAATGAGGAAGATATGTATGTACTTTGCTCATATGTTATTTCTGGATTGGTCTCTCATTAAAGACCCACTTTAGAGTCTGTTTAAAGGTAATGTCAACGATTAGTGAAACACCAACACGGGACATTGAATCCCAAATGATTCCCTCTGTACTGTACTGTTCAATGACAATACATGTGAATATGATCGAATTATAAATCAGTTTAACAGCGATACGTCAACAACGGGTTTACCATGTTAGTTTAATACTCAAGGAAACGTGCCCACAAACCTGGTCGACCAAACCGTTTATAAACCAGTTATCGTGCATTTTGTACAATTTTAATTGTGCACTTAAAATTGAGAACGAGCGCGGCTGGAGCATAGGCTAACATAACAGCTAGCGACGAGCGACGCTAAAAAGTTGGACATGACGATTTTAATTGAATGTACATCACCATTTTATGGAGCGTGTGTGGTCCGCGATATCGCTGCAGATGTGTTCAAACGAAATATAATTTTTTATAACCAACGAAGAATGAAGTTGTACAAATACAGCTATATTTTAGCGTTAGCTCTCCGAAGGCACCGTTGAGTTTGTTGATCCGGATATACGACATCGGCTGAACTCGTTTTTTCTCGGGGAACCGAAACCCATGCTATGTTATTGTTGCTCTCCACTGCCCCCTGTCGTTGGAGCAGTATATGACTACCGCACACTACCACACACCACACACACCAGTTGAGAGTCAGAAAGCATAGCGAGGATCAGGCAGTGTGATGGTGTTATTTAAACATCCAACAACTGGAAAATAATGTAGGTTACAAATTAAACCTTATGGATTTGATGACCAATCTCATAATTTTGTGAAGAGGATATGTCATGAAAAGTAAGAATATGTTTCTCTTTAATTCGTAAATATGCATTGCTATAAAATGCTTTTTATTATATATAATATATATATATATGTATATTGTATATATTAGTATTTGTATGAAACAATGGCAATGCTGATTTAATTACCTAATTTCAACATATGAGAAAGATCACAATGATCACAATGTTCAACATTTTCTCAAATCTAATTTCCAAACAGCTATATCTATGTTATCGTGTTAACATAAAATATGTGTTATAACGAGCAGTAATATAAAGACATCTGTATTCATGTGTCAGCATTATGGTTTTGCAGATTCCTTCCACATTGTGAATTTATCATCAATAGTTAAATAATAGATTAACCTCTCAGCATGCTCCAAGAGTTATACTCACCCCTAAGAGGTTGTAAATGGTCTGCTTGCAGTCCCTTGGTCCAACCAGGGAACCACAACAACAAATAATGAAGCCTTTCCTTTCCCCAGAGAAGCTTGACCCTGACCTAATCCCACTAGGATTGGATGCACTGGTATGACCTAAAGTTCATTCAGGGTGGAGATATAGAAATATATAACGCACACTAACTATTGAAAATAACTATAAATTGACTCAACATAAACACGGGAGGCTGCTTACGTTAGAATGGATGGGAAACTGACGCCTACAGACATGAATGATGGGACTGCGGATCTCCTCACAGAAGACCTTCCCTCTTCAGAAACACCGGGAGACTCTGCAGTATGCCCAACAGGTATAGCTTCAAACAACAGGGTCCCATTAGTAAAGCAATTCAAAGATATTTCACATGTTTATAAAGACTTTATGAAATGCTAATGATTTAAATGACGGTTTGCTATTAGTTAGTATATACCATATGTCTTACCATATGTGACTTCTAAATATATATGTATATATATAGATATAAATATCTATATATTTTTACAGAATTGCTGTCTGAACTCACAATGCTGTGATGAGGATCATGATCATAAAAAAATGTCTATGAATAAGGATTTACATCAAACCACAAGTGAGGACACGTTCACAATAGGTACATTATTATAAATTTTATTTGAAATAGGCACTCAAAGATCGGTTTCTCCTGACAACACTTTTCCCGAAGTGTCCATATTTGCCACTTTGTTTATGTGAAGGTCCGTCCCTTCCTGAAGGTTCCAGGGATTCTCAGCTACATGTTGATCCAAAAGACGAAGTGATCAGAGCTCTCCCCGTCTATGCTACGTGGTGCGGGGAGAATCACCCTCCACTGCATCCTCCTGCCCGGCTGCCACTGATACGCGACAAACCCACCACCAATGAAAAGACTCAGTTGTACTCATCCGCCAGTGGGAGAAGACTGAAAACCACCTCATACACTGATCAGACCCTCAACGATGGTAAGATATACCTAATTCCCCTCAAAATACCTAATTGGTGTTTCTTTCATCAACGATACTGTGTGTTCTCTAATATGTAGCTCTCTCATCTTCCCTCTCCTTGCTCCTTCGCTGTTCTTTGTCTCTGTAAGACCTCTGTGCGCCCATCCTTCTGGCCTGCCTGTTCTGCAATCCCCTGGACTGCCTGTGGGCCAGCGTGACGGGGTGTCACGCCTGCACCTTGTCCTTGTGCTCCTACCTGTGTGGCTGCCAACCCACCCTGCTGGTGTCCCTGCTCCACACAGGGGACTGGGCCTGCTGCTCCTGGGACTGTAACGTGTGCTGCATCCGTTTCCCGGCCACAGAGTGTTTGGACCTGGCCATGGAGTTCTCTCAAATGGTGTTCCACTGAAGGGGCCGGATCGCATGGAGCACTACGCCCCGCATCCAGCATGGCATGGCCCTCTCCTGCCAGTCAAGGCTTGAAGAACGAGGGCACATATTCAGGAATGCCAAGCATAAACTTAGGTTCTCATTACCTCTGTACAGCATACATAAGAGGAACCGTTTGAGCATATGAGAAGTGTTTCCCATATGTCCAGAAAATAGAATAAGAGCAGACTAAAGCCATCCAACAAGGGGGACAAGAATACACAGAAAGCCAATCTATTCCTAGCCTAGTCTTATTGAGAGCAGTGAAGTGAAGTCAGCCAAGAGAAGCGTGAGTCAGGATTAACAAGAAGTCATTGAGGCGGACTTACTGTTCCATGTAAAGAAAATCACAGTTTAATGTCGCTCATATTTAATATACAAGACATCACTGGTGCCTGGCTGAAATAAAAACAAAATAAAAGACATGGGGACAGCCGGCTTCCATGTTCAACCACCACATGCCATGGTGTATAAGGTCTGTGCAATAACACACAGACACACCGACAGGCACCCTTTCAAACACTCATTAAAACGTTTTCTGTAATGGCGTGTATCCCAACAAGTCCAATGCCTTTCATTGTGTGTGGCTGTGATATTTATTAGTAATCACATGAATTTCACAAAGCAAACAAACGTTATGGAAGTCTGAATAGTGGTTGCTTATACAATTCTAGGTACTATGCAGGGCAAGAAAAACAAATCCCTTTTTAGGTTAATCAAGGATTTAAATAAATAAACAAAATCCTTACCTAGTGCTCAACATGATTAAATGAATTATGACCCTCAAGGAGCATGTACTCGATTACTTTGGTATATACAGTACTATTGTGAAATAATTGACCAGCATTTCCGACTTACTTGACTGCAATGGAGTACTGACATAAAAAACATTTTGCTTCTCAATTAGTAAAACATGCTACCTGTTAATCAGCCATCTCATGTGAGTGTATGGCAATTCACAAATTCTAAATCTTTCAATAAATGCATAGATGCTGTAAAATAAGGCGCAATTAAAATGCTAAAAGTAAAATATCTTATATACAATATGTAGTATATACTTTACAATGAGTCAATTCTACTATATGTATTTCCCTTTGGTGATTGCTGGAGAGACAGAGACCCAAGCACGTACATGCTGCATATGAACCCTGACGCCAGTCAGCTGGGGTGTAAAACAAATACAAATCAATATAAAAAATAAACACGCTAAAAAATAAATGTTATCTCCCAATTAGTTTGTCATGCAAATAAAGTAAACGTAAACCTGACAGCTTTCCTTCCCAAGATGCAATTATATTAAATATCCAAACATAATTTACACTCTTCTGAAATCTCTGATGGATAATAAAATAATGTATTCATTAAAAAAAATAATAATATGAACTCCTAATTTTCCCCCATTGTACAACATTACAAGATTGCATTTTCCATTCTTGAGCAATAGTTATCTGGGCAACTGCAAACTGGGAACAACTATAGCTGTGTCTACTTATGGCGGACGATTGGAAGCGGAATTGCTATTCTGCAGATTCTACTCAACAAGGCGTTATTTAGACTCCGCTGCAGTCTCCTCCGTCTCCATAGTTCGGTTGTACAGTCGTCATCTACCTGCGGTTACCCGGGGACTGTCTGCAGGTGCGCGGTCCTCTGCGGCGGGGGCAAACCAAAGCTGGGAGCCTGTCACAAGTCCTCATCCATATCAAGGCTGCTCCTGCGACTGCTGCTACCGGGGGACAGAGGGGAGAAGAGGGGGTCCCCCACCCTCTCGGGAGACATGGTACACCCCTCGTCCATGAGGATGGAGCTGAGGCTCACGTCCGGGTAGAGGGCCGAGGCCGAGGCCTCGTCCAGCTCGGCGAAGCTCAAGCTCCCCAGGTCCAGGGGGCTGCTGATGGCGAGACCCGCCGGGGACTCGGAGGACGGCGGGGACAAGAAGGAGGCTGGGACACCCTGGCCCATGGCGGCGACCTCCAGGCTGAGGAGGGTGTGGGCGGAGGCTGCTCCGGCGGAGGACAGATGCTGGCCGTTCTGAGAGAGGTGCTGCTGGAACAGGGAGGGGTCAGAGTTCAGGCCACCGGGAACGCCGTTGAGCCGAGCTTGCATCTCCAGTTCCTGAAGTACAAGAAACCAATGGTCAACATTCACTTGTTAACTCAGGCATTGGAACACACATGACGGAAGACCCATCTTCCATTATTTAATGGCCCCGTTTACATTAAACACTTTTTAGGATCTAGATTTAACTTGCTGCGGCAAATGGCAATTTTTAAATCACGATTTGAAAACCGTTCCCAAAACCGCTTCTTTACGTAAGCACGTTTTTATTTATTTTATCTGGAGGATTGAATCGTCTTTATTGGTCACATACATGTACACAGTCAAATGTGTTTTTCTGCATTTAACCCATACTAGTATTAGGAGCAGTGTATTTTATATACAGGGCCCAGGGAGCAGCATATGGGGTCTGGTGCCTTGCTCACGGGCACCTCGGCAGTGCCCAAGTGGGCACACAAAGTCCCAACAGACTGAGCTTCCCTGCCACAACAGGCCCCATGTGACATTTGTGAGAGCGGGCTCAAAACGTGCCATTATAAACCCCCATGTACATGTTGTCCATTTTGTGGATAGTAACACCAAAACATTATAATGGGGTTATCATTGAGCTAGTACCGTACGATGTCATGACACACGGCAAAGCACCACATGTTCACCTGGATGCGTAGCAGGAGGCTATGGTTCATGTGCTCCAGCTTTTTCTGACGCATCTCCACCTCCTTGGCCCTCTGCTGCTCCTTCTGCAGCTTCCTGATGTAGTCGACCGAGGCCTTCAGGATGGTGCCCTTGTTCCAGCGCATCTCCCTGTAACCACGGGAACGTTGCACACATACAATACAGGGAGTCAAATAACTCACGGTGATGAGAGTCTACGCTAACTTGTGCCCAAAGGTTCACTTGAGGTCATCACCTTAACTGGCGCTAATGGGGTGATGCAAATAGCTAACAGAAATATTCAAAATGGGGGAATATGTTGCACTCACGGATCACTGGATTTGGGTATTAGCCCCCGAGCTCCTTGATTCGATCATTGATGTTAAACCGTCGCCTCCTCTCAACTGTGTGAAAGCAAAGCAGGAGCAGAAGTCAATGTTAATTTGTGGCTTAATGTGTATGTAGAGACAGCACATGTTTATGCTGACACTCTTTTGCAATCATATGTAGAATGGTCAGAATACGTACAAAGAAAAAAATGAAATGCAAAACGCCACTTACTGAGGTTATGGTTGTCTTTTTTCTGCCTCTCCTTCATAATTACTTTGACATCAGAATCTGAAAGCAAGAAACAGATTTATCGCACTTAACATGTTTTCCCAAAAGACTAGGAAAACATTCAAATTAAACATTGCGATGATATATCCACCAACCCTCAGACAAGCTTGAAAATGTGAAATTGAAAACGAAAATAAAAAAACAGAGGGAGATGCCATAGCTTACAGTATAGTTAACATTATTCATCCATGTCATATGTGTGTAGTAATGAAGCACCAAAATGCCCAAAAACGCTTAAAACAATGCAGCTTAAAACAATGCAGCTTGAAACAATGCAGATATAAGACAGCAGCACACAGTTCACCTTACCGTGAATTTCCCGTTTAATGTTTGGCAGATCGGCAGGACAAGAGTTGCTGGCGGTCAGGGTAGGAGCGGCCATGCCTGGGCTATGGTAGACATCCAGGAGATTCCCAGGGAGCTACGCAACAAAACAAAACGCCATCACAAAAAGGTGAATTTTAACAGAGCTTTTTTTAAATGCCGACATTTTGGCACATACCACAGAGCAGAATGCTCATATCTGTGAATATGGGTGGATTTTTCACATTCCCAGTTCCTTCTTTAAAAATGACCACTAAAAGGACACTTCCTCAAAGTTGTGTTAAGCCCAAAGAGGAAGGTCTGCTCTAGTGAAGTTAAAAGGCATGCAAGTTTAAACACAACACAACCTAGCATGCAACACAATATAGTCCTATAAAAGACAGTAGCAATTAGCAGCACTCTATTTAGCAGAATTAAAATTTAAACAAATAACCTTGCAACTCACAGAAAACAGCGGGGACGGATCATTTAACATGTTCTGCGTTCCGAAGGAATTCCCCCCACTACACAAAAAAAACCTCTCTTGCACAAGTCCACTATTCCTCTGAACATATTTGAATGACATTATGAAAATGCTTTACCTCACACGGTTTCCTTTTCTCCTCAGCCAACAGAATACCCATAATCCCTATTTCCTTTTTTTTGTCCTCCCCCTGACTAAAGGATCTGCTTGTTTGACAGCCTGGGTTTGCAGCTCGGTCTGCTGTTAACCCGTCTTCTAGGAACTGGTCTCCTGTGGTGGCTTGCTCTGCTCGGCCACACTTCACTGGCAAATTGTATCTCGGTGCCAAAAGAAATTATTTACTGCTATGTAAACGCTAAATTCCTGCTCCACGAATGTAATCGTAAAAAAACAGTTAGGCCTACCTTGTTGGTGAAACTGAAGAATTCAAAATATTTGTGTGATTGTGGACATTTTTATCATTCAAAAAGAGTAAATAAATTGTATTTTGCAAGTAAGCTAGGCGTACCGTGCTGGGCAACTGAAGACCAGAGTCAATAAACGTCATGATGTCATCATTGAAGCTGGATTCCAGGCTGATGATGTCATCGATCACATCATCGATCTGCAGGGAAGACCCACATTAACATAAATAAACAATGTGCATGTGTTACTTTACTAATCCTATATATAACCCTAGTATTATTGGCATGTCTGCAGAGAACACCAAAGCTTTATCAGAAAAATCTATAGATTGACAGGGAGATTGACAGGGAGATTCCCCGGCCCAAGATAGTGAGTGGCTGAAATCATTAAGCCCCGAGTGCAACATTTGGCATCCTATTGTGACACCGGGCCAAAGGGGCAAGATCACAACAGCAGCCCCGCCACCGGAGTGATAACATAGGATACATCATCGCGCTACAACCTAAATCCAATTAAGATGGAAGTGGAAAACTTCTCCCCTAATACTACCTTAATACACCCAAAAAAAAAGCAAGCAAAAACACAAAAAATGTAAAAAGTAAGTTTTTAGTACAAAAAGACTATGGTATAAAAAAGTATAAAGGCCATAGAGGAATAGAGATAAGCAATCCCAGTGTGTATGTTGGAGTTTAAATACTTTAAAAGTAAAAAAGCTCCACAAAAGTTTGGATTTGTAAGGTAGTACATACAAGTTATTGTTCTAGCATATAAGGTATGAGTGGAGTAGGGACGTTGGAAAGAATAATACAAATCAAAAGCATGATAGATAATAGGAGTTGTGAGCCATACGTGTTCATTACGGTTGCCCAGGTTGAGCAGGGCCATGGGGCTGTTGGGAGCGCTGTGTGCAGTGGGAGCCATCTCTGGGGCAGAACTGCACTGTTGGAGACCGGGTACCCCCAGACTCAGGGTTACCGCTGTGTTACCCAGAGTGGTGGAGAGGTATTCTTTGACCTGCTGCCTCTGAGCCTGCTGGATGTGGTATTTAGTGGGGTTCTCTAGGTGGGTTTGCACCTAAGCAACAAAAACAAAAACAAAAACGAATTGTCATTTTGAACATTCCTTGGATCTTCAGGGAACCAAATTACTGTACTAGGGCTTCCAGACTTACTTTCAGCACTTCCACCGGCACCTGTGCTGGCGGAGGCCGGGCTGCATTTGGGGGCAGTGAGACTGAGATGGCAGGGGTGGAGTCGGACGGCCTGAGCAGGGACACAGAAGCTTGTTGCTGGGCCTCGCGTCTTTCCTGTTCCTGGGCTTGCTCTCGCATCAGCTGCTGCCTCAGCAGCACGCGGGAGGACATGGCTGACTTTGACGATCGGGCTCTTGGGATTGGTCACACACACACACACACACACACACACACACACACACACACACACACACACACACACACACACACACACACACACACACACACACACACACACACACACACACACACACACACACACACACACACACACACACACACACACACACACACACACACACACACACACACACACACACACACACACACACACACACACACACACACATACATACATACATACATACATATATATATATATATATATATATTGTATGAAACTCCAATCCCAGAAAGGAAGCAAGATGCTAACTGTAAAACCAATGTGTAGCTTTCTATTTCTATAAGTGCCACTTGGTCGTGTAGTGAGAATAAAGGTATGCCTCACAGTGGAGAATAGAGCTGCCATGACTCTTTTTGAGGTAGTTTTAAACCATGAGCCAAAAGGCACTCAACTGAAACTACACGGTTCCACAGTATTGGGAAAGTGGCAGTTGAGTGTCACTATTGCGAAACTTCAACTAGACCAACAGGCAAGACACCGTTAAATGGTGCGTTTTCCCCTTAACTTTTTAAATCACACCTTATACAAGTCCATCATATTCGTCCATGAGTTGGTAAAGATCTTTCACAGTAAAAAACATTACAACATTTCCATTTTAACATTATATTGTTTGCTAATTTATTGTAGTTTTACCTGAGCACTGGCTCAGTTCTTCAAGGAGACTTGTTAGGAATGAAATGCACTTTTGACTTCTGGTGACGAGTTGTTCTCTTACCTTCCTTTGTGGAACGCACAAACGCTTTGGACAAAAGCAACTTCTAAATGACTGTAATGTAATGCAAATAGAACAAATGAGATGAGACAATGAGATAACCAGGTCTAACCCCAGCTCAAGTTCCTATATAAGTAAGTAGTAACCATCCAACGGATTGGCAAAACGGAAACATAACTATTGTAATCCAACACAGAAATGCAAATCCTGGTTAACGGTTAACCTACCCGTGTGTTTCACACTACACCCCCACACGTCGAGGCTCCTTGAAGAGGTCTGCACCTGGATACAATACACAACCAAAAACTAATACACATGGGAGGTTTTAGGCTATGGGCAATAAGCAGTGTGTTAGTATGTTGTATGCATAGCAGTTACACAGTAGATCAAACAGGGAGTGTGACCAGATTGAACATTATTAGATCCAATGAGTCACTCAGCTCTTGGATCTAGCCCTGGCGGTGTGTTGATCAACACACCGCAGGGCTAGCACACATCATAGCACATTACGATGTTCGTACTGTACTACACAGGTGTGTCCTGTACTACACAGGTGTGTCATGTACTACACAGGTGTGTCCTGAACAGCAAGTTAAAGACTTCACTCCAAGTGGACCAGACGCCTTATTGATAGTCACTGAGCTCCAATGCTACGACTACCACTATGCTAATTAGCTAGTATTGACAGCACGGGAATTGCTTTACTACTACGAAGTACGGACACATTGGCAACGACACACACTTTTAACGCAAGTGTCGTTAACGCGAACCTTTAGTTTAAGAAGAGTTTCGGTGTTACCGAAAGTACTCGTATTGTTCGTGTTTTTCGGCTGGCTGTCAGAAAGAGGGGAAGTTAACTTCCGTTAGCTTTGCAGCTACAAGATAGCAGCAGCTGACCGTTAGATACGAGATACGTACGAAAAAGGTGGACAAATATGAACATACTCGTCTTAAAAGTGCAGGTGTTTCGTAGTCACAGCGTTTCGTTTCCCCCCTGCCATGTCGGTGTAAATACAGAGTGTTTACCCGACCCCGCTGGTCACTAGCTATTATTAGCCGTTAGCCGCGGTGCTTTAAAGTTGTTTACAACGAGGACGTGAGGTCATCCGCCACGTGACTCGGAAGTCGTTCACAGATCAAAGTAGAAGGATTTATGAAAGTTCAGATTTCAGATTCAGATTTGGTTTATTTGTTATATGTATAAAGAATAGTGTACAATGGACAGTGACATGTTATTGCCAGCTCCGAAGATGGGGGCAAAACTAAAAAATACAAAATTACTAAAAATTACCATACAAAATGAATCACACAAATGTACATAATTGCAGTATATATGACTATAACAGTATAACTATGAATGTATGGTGTAGTAGTGTAAATAGTCCAGTTGTAGAATAGTCCAGTTGTAGTGGAAGGAGTGGGGGGGGTGATCTTGTACCGGATTGGGGAAACAGTTGAGTCTAAGTTCAAGAGTTCATGTGAACCATGGATGTACAACAGCCCTCATAAACAGGAGGCTCTTTCCAGAGCAAGGCTCTTGCTCTGATCCTCAGAAGCCATAAATGATTCCACCCAAATTATGCAAAATATTCTCATTTAAATATAAACGGATATACACAATGCTAAGCTTTGCCTAAATTATCAAAATACTTTGAGAGCTACTATGCCACAAAGCCCCTGCAAGTCCTCAGATGGACATGCAGGGATACAAGGATTTAACTACATTCAATCCATTTATTTTAACCCATTAAATTAACTTGATGTACCGGTAGACAATGTCAATCCCAATCCTTTTTTTAGAATTTGAAATGAACTCAATACAACACAAACAGTTTTTATTACTTTATTTCACCCTTAAAATGAAAAGTTCATTGCAGAGGTCAACGTATCAGAGAGTTTGGTGCCAAGTTTATCTGAAAGGGAACGCAAAAGGAGAAGGTTGAATTTTGAGGGAAATGAATTTCGGGCAATATATAGAAATTAATGAGGAATTTCTAACAAAAGTATAGCTTTTATTTCACACCAAATAGACGCCATATCTTTAATCTTAGTATTGACAGAAAACAAATTGTTTTCTATACAGACCTGCTCTTTTCTGCTGCTTTTTCCTTTTCTTGCCGGCAGCTTTAAGGGCCTGGCCCTGGTGTAGAGGATCTACATTCCGGATATCCTTCAGATCCACAGGTTTGGGTGCAGCTTCTGCAGCGGCACTGGATTTTGCCTTAAGAGATTTGAGCTCCACGGTCATTGGTCCAAACTGCAGGGAATAAGGGGTGGAAATACACATTCAGGACAGAAATTGAATAAAAGTAACATGCCATTATAAATAAACAACATGCCATTGTGAAAAAAAACTGCTTCTACCTCTGCGTCTTGGTCGTCGTCCATAGATTCAGTTTCATCTATTAGTTCTGTGTCTTCCACAGAGGCCCCCTCCATCTCCAAGTCACACTCTGCCTGACTGCCTTGTGTCATCCCAGCCGTTTCCATGCAGAATCCCATTTGGACTGTGGATGATTCTAACACATACAAGACATGGTTGCATATATGATGCCGTCGCCATTTCTCCCACCCCCGTTGGTTCTGTTCTTCCATTGTATTGAATGCTATGCATTCCTATCTTATGCCTACCTGCAAGAACTTCCCGATTTCCCTTCTCCAGTTCATCCCAGTCAAACGCTTTGCCCATCTCCGTGACAATTTCTGCGCTCACGTGGGTGGGGAGAGTGTGGGTCTCTGGAGGGTGTGTGAAGTAACTGATCCTTCCTCTGTATAGGACAAAGTGACAATGAAATCTTTAACACAAGACAGGCGGTAGATGGTCCCTTCCAAGTCAACACAATGTTGAATTTTACCCACCCTGTCCAGTCTAATAAGACACTCTTCGCTGCTTTGTCACAGTCAGGCAGCCCCCCTTCCGCAGTTTGCCCTGGCGTCGGGCGAGTAGGGACAAGAACTCCTGGGGCGTGTGAAAGTCTGGAACCCCGTAAAACTCCATGATCTAGGAGGTGATGGAAGAACAAGTCATGTCAATGAGGATGAACAAATTAAACCTACTCCGATGACTACAATTTAGACATGAGACCACCCGTACCTGAGCTTTATTGCAGCGTCGGAGGATGGCCTCCACGGGTGGAAGGGGGTCGACCAGCAGCTCGATTTTCACACAGTTCCGTAGTATCATGGCCGCGTCGGTTGTGGAAGTTGCCATAACAATTCCAGGGCAATCCAGGAGCTTTATGTGTTTGTCCAGATGTATTTCTTGAAGGCACCTGCGACCCATCATTGGACACATCATTGACACAGGGAAAATGTAAAGTACAGGGAAATGTAAATTAACATTATTGGAAAGTTACAACAGTGGTAGTTAGGGGGTTTTACTCCCATCTGAAAGTTTTTTCAGGTGCTTTCACATTGGAACTCAGAACTTGTTTACTCTGTGGGACCTCTTTCAGGAACCTTTACAGGGCCGAAAGAAGTCCCTACTCTGGGGTATGACCTTCTGACCGGCCCTGAAGAACAGCTGGGCGGAGCTCGAGGCTGATTGGTTTAACTCGAAAAAGGCGGAAGAACAACAACAAGCACCATTTTTGGTGCTTGTTTGGTGCCTTTCGATTAGCAGTCTTAGCCTCTCGCACTTCTCCAGGAGCAAAGTATACTTCACCATGTAAGCACACACACTAGAGGGCAACGCAGCGACCATCTGTACTCGACTCCACCATGTAGAGCGTCTAGTTCGAGCGGGCATTTACGCGGCTGTCATAAATATGACGTCACTCCGGTGTCTTGCATTAAGTCTGGCTGCTCCTTCATAGTGTGAACGCAACTAATGTCTGCTCTCTACCTGTAGGCATCCTAGAGCAAAGAGGCTGTTATCCTTACCTGCTCCTAAATGCATCGGATAAAAGCCAAAAATGACCAAACATAGAAATGTAAACATTTAAACACATGTAAGAATAATGTGTACGTACTTTGTCATGCCGGGTGTGGCCCCGACACTGCAGGATCGTGAGCGCTTTAGGCTGTTAATTAAACTGCTCTTTCCCACGTTGGGAAAACCTACACAAAAAGACGAAGGGGGGGGGGGGGGGGGGCAGTAATTACATTGCGAGCCTTGACTTGATTAACGTACAGCACGGCGTGGGGGGGGGGGTGCTCACCGACAACGCCAACAGTGATAGCAGTCTTAATGTCCAAGTTGCGGCAGTAGTTCCCCAGAAGTTTCATCAGGCAGTCCGCTCCCACGCACGCGCTGCTGTTAAGGAGCTCTGCGGTGGCCAGAGTCACTGGCACGTTGCTGCGCTTCTGTTGACAGCGGGACACCAACAACACGGTTTTAGTGGGAGGTCCACTTCTGATAACAGTTGACCTACATTATTGAAACACACGCTCTGCTGCTGAAAGGGTCCATCACTTACCAAGTTCTTGTTCTGTAGCTGAGTGGAGGATTTGAAAGCCACGGTGGGAAACTCATTGCGTAGATACTTGATCCATTTCTCCACTATTTCCTTTGATACCAGATCTATATCGTTACATGCAAATAGAAAGGAGTTCACGTATCAGCAATACGCACAATACTAAATATATTATCAATCATAAAATGGGATGTCATTTCTTTTTGTGAAAATGACTTACCAATTTTATTCAACACCAAAACGATTTTCTTGTTTGTCCCGCTCTGGATGACGGCCTGCTCAACCTGGGGACATCTACACCCCAGGGGGTCACGTGCATCCAGGACCTCCAGAATCACATCAGACGCCTCCACCACCTGAAACCAAGCAAACGTTAAAAATAACATACAAAATAGCTTAGCATAATATTCAGATAATTTTATCTTGAGCCTCACCATTTCAAACCTGATACATTAAACTTGACACCACTTAATCCAACAACATGACCCATTTTATAATGCATCCTGGGAATAATACTTACCCGTTTATAAATACACTCTACTAGGTATAAAAACAGGGAAAAGATAACTTATACATCTTATTTAACCACTGTACATTATATATTACCATGCACTTGACTGCAACATTTGCCTAATTATTTTCGCTGGACTGTACTTGTGCTGTGTAGTGACAATCAATTAGAATCTAATCTAATCTAATAAATGCCAGAAATGTCTATTGAGATGTGGTGGATATACAATATTATGTATATCCTTATCTATACAATATTACACTATTTTCTGTACAGTTAATTCTCTATTAGACTTCTTCCAAATGGCAGGTGACTACGAAACTCTGAATCTTTAAATCACAGACACGTTTTTGCTGAAGTAACTACTAATACTAAACTAAAGTATCTGTTGTGGTGTTTTTGGTTCATCTTCATGATTTCATGATTGCTCTGTACCTTTTTGAATTCTCTGTAATAAGCCTTTCTGGAATTCTCATTTTCAAAATTAACATGCTTCTCCAATTTCTGCATCTCCACTTCCTGCAGCAAACAAAAGAACCAACAATGCATTAAGAACCTAGAATAACAGTGATTTGACACATTTCAGTCTAGGGTCCAGTCTGCCTCGTTGAAAAGGTGCCTACCTTGATATCAAAATCTCTCTGTCGCTGGAGGATGTCATTCTGAAAACTATGGAGGTTCTTTTTCTTCATCAGCTGTTGCTCTTTGGAGATTTTCTGCTTCTCCTCAAGCTCCAGCAGCTGCTCGTGGAAGATGAGGAATCAACTGATTACAAAAGATGATTCAAGATTCACCCGAGGGAAGCACGATTTGTCATTCTTAAACAACGATAATAAATAATGAATCACCCGTTGCTTCCGAACTTCTTCTGGCTTCTTGTGGACTTTAGCACGTCTCAACGCTGAAGGGCTTTTTTGCTTCAGCATTCCCAAACCGGCAGCTTTACTCCCTTCAGTGGCCTAGAGATGGACATTACATCATCCTATCATGTTAGCAGCCAATTAAAAAAGGATCAGAGAAAATACTAGTCTACTGAGGTTGGTACATCGCTAACACAAAACGTTATTTTTGGTGTATTATATTGGTAGATAGATTTACATAAAATAAACGTGTCAACTGAAATGTGCAACGGTTTTATGCCATTGTATACACTCTTAATATAGTTAACATTAGGTGGAATTGTATGTATTGACATTCATTCAATAAATCAATCTCCAAAAAAAACGACAAATCTTACATTAATCATTATTACTATATATCTATATCTATACGTAGATATATAGGACAGTATTGCAGTCAGTATGCAACGCACAACACTGTCAGGTCTATATAGATCTACCTATAAGTATGATGCATCTATGCTGTTGCCACTGTTTAACAGTTTTACTAACATCTTAAAGAATGACTAAGTTAACATCTTAACACATACAGGACTGTACAGTACACAGTCAGTTAAGGTCAGTTAATACATTCAGTTTATATAGCGCTTTTCTGGATACTCAAGGTGCTTTACAGACAGGGTGAAATAACACACAGTAAAATAATTTAATAGTTACATAGATTCAGAATAAGACATATACAATAATATAGAAGTGAGGATGTTGCTTACATATTATTATATATACGATGGAACTGCCTATGATCAGTCCTATACGGTCAGTTGTTTGCAACTTCTATACAGGACTGTACAGCCTACACTCAGTTATTTATGGTCAGTTGTGCAGCTGTGTGTGGCTGTATACAACATATAATTTGGTTATACGCAGATATTCAGTTATTTACATATACCAAACCTAACATCCAGATATTAAGTTGTTTACATATACCAAACCTAACATCCAGATATTAAGTTGTTTACATATACCAAACCTAACATCCCGATATTAAGTTATTTACATATACCAAACATTAAGTTATTTACATATACCAAACCTAACATCCAGATATTAAGTTATTAACACATACCAAACCTAACATCCAGATATTACGTTATTAACACATACCAAACCTAACATCCAGATATTAAGTTATTAACACATACCAAACCTAACATCCAGATATTACGTTATTAACACATACCAAACCTAACATCCAGATATTACGTTATTAACACATACCAAACCTAACATCCAGATATTAAGTTATTAACACATACCAAACCTAACATCCAGATATTAAGTTATTAACACATACCAAACCTAACATCCAGATATTAAGTTATTAACACATACCAAACCTAACATCCAGATATTACGTTATTAAAACATACCAAACCTAACATCCAGATATTAAGTTATTAACACATACCAAACCTAACATCCAGATATTACGTTATTAACACATACCAAACATCCAGATATTACGTTATTAACACATACCAAACATCCAGATATTAAGTTATTAACACATACCAAACATCCAGATATTAAGTTATTAACATATACCAAACCCAACATCCACTGCTAGTGGACATGTGTTGTTAGCGACTAGCCACGCGCTATAGACTTACCTTGGATTTCCCACCGAAGCCAAGACGTTTCGCTCGTCTTTGTTCTGTAAAGCGCAATGACAAGCATCGATTTTAAGCGTCAATAGATCTGATCAGACCAAACACGCCTAAGGGTTGTATTACAGAATGTATTATAAACATTTAACCTACTTGATTTGGACATGTCTTCCTGCCTGGGCTTCACGTGTGCTCCTGGAAGCCGGACATGACGCGCAGCACAACATCCGACTGGACCTGAGCGTGTATATGAACTACATTAATGAACTACACAATACATTAATCATATATGTTATTCAATCATCCCATTCATTTGTGATAGGATGACAGTTGTGAATAATGTGTGTGTGTGTGTGTGTGTGTGTGTGTGTGTGTGTGTGTGTGTGTGTGTGTGTGTGTGTGTGTGTGTGTGTGTGTGTGTGTTAAGGATCACGCGAAACGTATAAAGTATATTAGAAAATATATTAGTATTTTAGAAATTGTATTAGTGTTGTTCAATGCTAAATAGTGTGTAATAGGAAATGCATTCACATTTTTATTTTATTTGAATCTATTTATTTATTTATTTATTTATTTATTTATTTATTTATTTATTTATTTATTTATTTACTTATTTACTTATTTACTTATTTACTTATTTATTTATTTATTTATTTATTTATTTATTAAATGTTAGTTTCTGACTATGTGCATACATGGTGGTGATGATGATGGCTGTATAATGGTTGTTTGGACACATTAAATCTGTGGGGAAACAGGAAAGAATAGAAAATAATATATCTAAGTCACATTGGGTTTCTGATATTTTCATAAAAAGGCTTAGCGTTAACTTTCCTTTATTATTTAGTCGTCACTTGTATCTATATTCTGACTTACAATTAGCTTTATTTTTAGATACACAACGTTTAGAAGTAGGCAGTTAGACATCTTGTTCAAGGATGAAAAACTTTGCTCCTGTCTCAGAATCCTACAGGTCAGCTGTCGGCAACACGAGAGACTTTGAGTTCCTGGATGAAAAAGATCTGCATGGCTACAGTGACTGAGCACAGCACGGATGGCCATGTAGAGAGCCATGTAGAGAGCCATGTAGAGAGCCATGTAGAGAGCCATGGAGCTGAATGGGGAGTAAGCATTCCATTTGACTTGGTGCAAATGGCAAATAAAAACATCTTGAATCTTGTAGCAGAGGATAGCGACGACAGGAAGCAGCACAGAACCATGGGAATGATCATGGAGGACTTGTAGTCACATGGCCTACACCTGGCCAAAGAAGCTCTTACATAGGTTGTCCTTGTTGTATTAAAAAATAGGACATTTTTGTCAGAAGTGAATGAAAAAGCTATGCTACGTGCTGCGTCCAAAGATGGGTGGAGCACACACCAAACTGCTGCCCAGACTCAGGAGAAGAGGATCACGGCTGTGGCCTATATTGAGTCAAATGTGACATTTCCAAAAGGTTTGTACACCCCATCTCTCCCGGGACCAGACCGGTCAGGGTTCAGAAAGTATTTGTGTCTTATTTGTAAGGGAAGTTTGTATAATAGTGTAAATACAAAACCAGACATCCCTAAGTCCTCTAAAGGGCAAGGACATTGCAGAAAGAACACACTTATAAAGGTGAGCGAAGCATTACTGAGTTCTAAAGTTATCAGAAACACGTGTGATATGATCCATGGAAGAAGGGTGTAGCCCCTTTCAACTAGTCCTATGACTGGAAACAATGTGGGTAGTTGCACACGTGCACACACACACATTCACGCACACACACACACATTCACGCACACACGCATGCAGGCCCACACACACGCACACTCTGAAGACATATCAATGCTTTTTGCACATTCGCTATACGTATATATGTATCGTCCATCAGTCACTTATTCACTTATATTCACTTATTTTTTATTGTGTATAGTATGTTATAGTATAGTGCTATTTATAGTATATAGTATAGTATATAGTAGGCAGTATACAGTGTTGTTTGTAGTATATAGTATAGTATATAGTATTGTATATAGTAGGAAGTGTATAGTGCGGAGTATATAAAGTTGTCTATAGCATTGTATAGTTTAATATAGCATAGTGTAGTATTGTTGTTTAAATTCATACTGTGGGAGGGAATGGGGAGTAAGCATAACATGGCAATGTTATGCACATGGCAAATAAAAACACCTTGAATCTCTTGAATTCCTTGTTATTTATTTTCAAAAGCCTTATATATATATTTGTTTTACTCTGCAAATATTTTTATTTATGATAATAATAATAATAATAATAATAATAATAATAATAATAATAATAATAATAATAATAATAATAATGTCATTACACTTATACATTGAACATTCATTTGTACAAACAATATATAAATTAGGCATCTACATAATACGTAATAACACAAAATGAAATGGGGAATCTATGCAGGTCCAACTTTAGAGATTTCAGTCACGGATTGAGATGATGTTGACTCTTCATCGTCGCTACCACTTATCCCCAGCATCTTCATCATACATGAGCGGAACTGAAAAGCACAAACAAATGCTCAATATGATCCTTCACTTATATCCAATTTACGCTATATCTTTCAGATTGAGAGTATCATTAAATGTAATGAATCCACATATCATTTCAATTGTTTCTCAAAACATTTCTCAAAACATCAGAGACAGGCCTATGACATCATTCAATGGGGAGTAGCCTAGAAATGATTCAGTTTTCCTCACAGCGGTTCTATAGAGGGCCGGTTAAAGCAACCAGCAGGTGACAACATTGTTCAAAGTGCATTTCTTAGTATAATTATTTCAATATATATATTGTTGTTTTTTCAAATGAAACTAAGCTGTATTTGTCAGTTGAGTCAATAGCAATACAAATGCTGCAGCTCTTGTTGGTCATGAGAAGAATTCCAACTAGTCAGTTGGATATCCGATATCTAAAGTAAACATTTCTCTTTTGGAATCGTTAACACATTTACGTCCAAACTTACTTTTTTACTGAGGAACCATATTAAGACAATAAGTGCATTCAACATAGGTAGGCAAGATAACTACTAGTCACCAGAAATCATGAGTGTTAAGGTAAAAGTATAATAAGTTGGCTCCCTTGATCTTCCCTTCTCAGTCAACACACCTGTTTGTTTAGGAGGATGTAGATGATAGGGTTGTACACGGTGGAGGCCTTGGAGAAGCACGAGGGTATGGTGGCCAGCCTCAGGTCGAAGGTCTGACCACGGTTGTTGACCACCCACATGGCAAAGGAGGCGTAGGGCATCCAGCACACCAGGAACCCGATCACCATGATCACTACCATCCTGGTCACCTCCCTCTCTGCCTTCTGGGTGGAGACCGACTCGGCCTGGGCCTTGGCCGCCTGTGGGGGGACGGAGGGCCACGTCGGGGATTTTGTGAAAAACATTGCGATCGAGTCAATATTGTAATGTCATACTGTAAATGAAACAATCTGCCCATAATGTAGACAATATGTTGATAGGGGACAGCGAGATACTGAACAAGGGGGCAGGACGGTCTAGTGTAACCATGTTTGACTCCTTTCTAGCTGAAAGGTTCCGGTAAGCGCCCATTACCTACCTGTAGACATCCTTTAGCAAGATGCCTAAACCTGCTCATTAATGGCATGTATCTAAAGAATGTTCCGATTCTGATACGCACTCACGTAAACACATGAGTTCCCAACTTCTCTTTGTGAAAGGCAGTGTTCCCGCTCACCATCTTCAAGGTGAGGAGCAGCTGGCTGTAGCAGAACACAATGGTGGTGAAGGGGACAGCGAAGCAGAAGCAGAAGAGGAACATCACGTAGGACTCGTTGTTGAACTTGTTGTCCGTGGTGTACCAGTCGGGTGCACAGGAGCACTGCAGGCCCTCAGGGATGAACCTGTAGAGGAGGCGTTCACGTCAGCACACTGTGCCATTATTAAGTATTAACGAAAGCGTTAACGGGTTGCTTCGTTTTTCTACAATTTTTGGTCACAGAGTACCAAGATAGCGGGCTTGAACAGATTTTACGGATCTTTAGATCACATGATTGTTATAACAGAGATATAACACATCAGAATGTCACGGGTTTCTACTATTCCACCACACATATACCAAGTTGGGGAATATTATATATGATGCATATATAATATGCATCATACATAGTTATATATATTGTTATGATGTAGTTATATTATATCAGTTGTTGACATATTGTTTGTAGAGGGGTCGTATAGCAAGAAATGCTATACGACATAATATGATACCACTTCACAAATGAGAGATCAATTATTATTATTATTATTATTATCTAATAATAAATGCATACACTTCATGCATACACTTCATGCATACACTATAACTGAATGGACACGCAGAGAACGGTGCAGAGAGATCATTAATAATAATGTTGATTATAGTCCTAGTCATAGCCATAGTAGTAGCAGTAATGTAGCTTTTCACTGACCTGCTCCAACCAAACAGCGGGGGGAGGGCGGCGGCCAGACCGATTACCCAGGTGAGGGCACAGCCCGCGATGGCGTGGGAGCTCCTGAAGGAGAAGCTCCCCAGCGGCTTGCAGATGACCAGCCATCGCTCAAATGCCACCACAGCCAGTGACCACAGGCTGACCATGCCTGCAACCAACCACATATACCACATACATATTATATATAGACATTGATCATTGTTCTGATCGTTTTAAATGCATATTATGTATATTGATGATATATATATTTGCGTTATGATCCGTTAGAAAGGTGTGTGTAGAAAAAATTATATAATACAATACAATGATACAATATAGTTTACAATTACCATTTGAAATACTTAGATCGACAAAATAAGAATGTCGGTACACCTCAACTCTGCATACTGTTAAATCATGGCGCAAACCTTTTGATTGTATTAATTAATTTCATGTCTGCAATGGCATATTTCTTCTTTCTTAATTACCTATTAATTATTTTACCTTCTTATACATTTCTATTTTACATTTCCAGGTCTTTAAAATGTGTGATGTCTTCTCCCCCCTGAGTGGCCCTTGTGTTTGTAGGATATTAAACCATGCCTGGCTTTGTCTTATGCCATATCACCCTTAAAGACTTTCTTAAAATCCAGGCATCATAACTGTCATATAAGTCTGGCCCTTACCTCCCAGAGTAGCGGTGAAGCCCTCGACCTTGCAGGCCAGCGGGCCCATCACCATGTATCTGAAGGCGAAGCAATAGAAGCAGGTGAAGGATCCCACGACGGAGACGAGGAGGTTGGCCACGGACAGGTTCATCAGGATGTAGTTTAGGTGCGAGCGCAGCTTCTTGTACTGGACGGTGCAGGCGATGGTGAGCATGTTGATGCTGGTACCCGCCACAAACAGGAAGAACATGAAGGCCGACATGGCGTAGAAGAGGCCCTTGCTCCCCAGGTGGTCCTGGGGAACCAGGAAGGGGCTGAACGCCGTCATGTTGTCGGTGTCCAGGGGGATGGGGATCCAGAAGTCCTCTGGGAGTTCGATAGCATAATTGGGTTTCATGTTTCTCATTGTATTAAAGTTATTTTTGCTGATAAATCCACTGATCCACTGACTGACTGGCTGAGTCACTATTGGAGTGACTGACTGCTTACCCAAAACTGTCTTCTGTTGCTGCTGGAGACATAGGGTTGTATTTATAGGAGAGTGGAACATTAGTTAGCCTTGTCTTCACTGGCCCACAGGGGGGGATTTGACAGCACGGTGTAATACAATGATAGAAAGCCACGCACGGATGCTTCGACACGCACACACACAAACGTCACACGTCGCCATTACCATTGTAACAGAAGAGCTAGGGAGAAAGAGATGATCTCGTTAGGAAAGAGAAAATCCCTGTGTTTGCAGCCGATAATCTATTCATCCTCTCTGCAAATAGCTTATCGTTTAGATAGATTACCTGTGTTGAGCTGTTGAACTGAGGCTTGTCTGTTGTGGATGTTGCCCCCTTCCTAATTCTTCAGAGCAGCTTATTTCTATAAACAACCCATATTTGCCCGCTTGAACTTTTAACCCCGAAGGCCCCAGACCCATTCCTCAAGGACAGTGATGGGGGATGAGAAACAGAGCAAATGCACCACATAGAACACACTTATGAAAATGTTTTGGAACTTCACCCTATTGTCAAAGAACTTTATTGTTTCATATACATTTATACAGACAAGTACTACATAAGTACTACATATACAGTATCTACAAGCACTACATACAGTACATCTACACATATCTACATTTAAGAACTAACTATATCTAGACATATCTACATATAAGTACTACATAAATCTACATATAAGTACTACATATATCTACATACAGGTACTACATCTATCTATAGACAGGTACTACATTCAGGTATATCTACATACATGTACTATATCTACAGACAGGTACTAAATATATCTACAGACAGGTACTACATATATCTACATATACGTAATACATATATCTATATATAAGTACTACATAAATCTACATATACGTACTACATATATCTACAAATAAGTACTACATATATATACCTAAATAATATGAAAATAATTTATTTATTTAAAGAATTTTAAAAAGCCGGCATTATTATTATGTACAAACAAGTACTACATATATCTTATTGTGTACACAAATGTGTTTGATCCTTCAATAACTCCTTTCTGAAACCTCCAGGGGAGTATGAAGGTCATCTGGAGGTGTGACACTCAATGGGATTAAATGTGGATTGTGGATTAAATAAATATTTTTATTTTTATTTTTAATTTACTGATATGCAACAACAAAAAAATCATAATACATGTTGTGAATAATTTAATACATTTGACATTAATTTATTCATTTTTTTAAATGTGCTGAGTTGAACAGCAAAAAAATAATAATTTGAGCAGGTGTGACAACCATATTTGAGTGAATTGTTTTATATAAATATGTTCAAAAAAATGTCGTTAGAACAGGTTATATGTAATGTTGGACAAGTTATTAAATAATTGTAATTGTTAAATGGGTTGAAAATTAAGATTTCCAAACCGAAAATATTTCTGTGAAATGTGCTCCCCAGCTACACACACGTCTCCATGTCTCCTATTGAAATACATGATTCACCAGATAATGCATGACTTGTATGACTTTTTATAAATCGTTTTTTTGTTATCTTGTCCCTATGCACACTGACAAAACAACAAGTCCACTTTCAGCTGACCTTAGGACAAAAGACCAGCTCGAGGGGAGTTATCCGTGCTTAGAGAAGTTATCTTCCTTCTAATTTGCCCAATACTGCTAAACCGGCTAATCCCATGGATTTGGTCCCTAATCTGCAGCTGGCTAAATAGAATCGTTGCTTTGTGTGTCGTACTGTCTGCCGTGCAGGACAGGTACATCTCTCTCTGTAGAAAGCTTTACCTGTAACTGCTAATTACTGCTATTTAGGCTAACAATCTTGTCTAACCTATTGCGGTCTTCTCCAATCTATGAATCGATTGAATTAATAACCAGCAAATAGACTAATTTCACAGAGGAGACATTGTAGGACAAATACAGGTGTCACTCATTACCCCAATAAAAGGTGTGCTCCTTTTATGTCCCGGGGCACAGGGCTGTATAACACCCCTTCATTAGTGCTGATGCTTTAACACACCAATAAAACACCAGTCGACCCCATGTTAATGTTAGGGCCCCATGTGTTCATACCTACCCCATGTTAATGTTGGGGCCCCATGTGTTCATACCGACCCCATGTTAATGTTGGGGCCCCATGTGTTTATACCTACCCCATGTTAATGTTGGGGCCCCACCTGTGTTTGACCTGCTGTGATGGCTCTGTGAAGAGGGTCCAGGTCTGTGATGGGTGTAGTCTGCTACCACCTGTGTATTTCCTATGCTGACATCTCTGTTAAAACACTCTATGTGTCGTGTGGTCAGTTAACCTGTTCACGTGTTGGTTGATATTCCACAGTGTATCTCCACAAATGATTATTTAATCTATTATTAACTAATTGACTAATATTTCATTAACATTAAATACCACTCAACAACCAACTAAAGTTATCTAAATATTATGGATATTTAGTTATAAATATATACAATATATAATAATAATATTCAATAATAATTAATATTGGACATGTTTTATTTTATTTTTAAGATATTATATTGTCTTCTCCCATGTTCTGCAGATATGTAATTATTAAAATACTACAATAACTGGTAACTAGGAAACTATCAAGGTGTTCTGCACTTGGTGCTCCAACCCTTAGTTAAGTACCCTTAGTAGTTTAGTTAGTTTGTTGTTATTTAGTTTTTAGCTTTAGGTATTAGTATATTTGTGTGTGCATTTATTCCCCCTGTGTCAACAGGGGCACCTTAATTTCCCTCGGGATAAATAAAGTAATCTGAATCTGAATCTGAATCTGAATCTGAATCTTAGTTAGCTAAAGATATATGTGTGCAACACTCAATAATATGTTGTTTGGGTGTAAGTCACATTAATAACATTACAGTAATTTATATATGTTGATTAATTTAAGTCACCGAAAACAATTACTTTTTCATTTCGATAAAATTTACTTTTAAATTTTAATTATTTTCTACCAAATAAAAAATGCCCATCTCAGATCTGCTTCAATGTGTATAGTGATACGTACACTGTATAATGCATAATGTATAACGTCCTTGGGTGCGTTTCCCGAAGCCTTCTTAACGCTACGTCGTTCGTAAGTTCCACCTTAAGCTGTACCTTAACGTCTCGCCGTGTTTCCCGAAACGTTCTTAGCTAAGTATACCTTCCGTAAGTGACACTTTCGTAAGGCAGGTCTAGACCTCTCTTAACTCTACCTTAGCGATGTTGTCAGCTCTCTCCGCTAGTGGCCACCACTGTTCCGACCCGCAAGCCTCTGAAATCAGCTGTTGGCCTAGTATAATTTCAATCTGTGAATCAATATGTAGTTCATAACGGTAATAATATACAACAAAAATACCACATTTATGGGAATGTTTTCATGCAGAAATTGTACATTACGGTGGATACATTTTGCACTTTATTGAACATGAAATCGCCTCTTAAACTCCTAAAACTCGAAAACAGTGCTTCACGATTCAGCGCCACCTCATCCAGCATGACCTCCATGTCCACATTGGTGAAGCTGGCGGACCTCTTTTTGCGATGTTTTTGCCCTGACATATCTCATGTTACATATCTAATGTTACATATCTCATGTTACATATCTAATGTTCATTTCTTGTTGGTGCGCTTTTATTGAAATTGTCAGCCAATCAGAGAGAATTGTGAACTACACCAGTTATGTGATGGGGCTGCTGGTTAATCAACCCTGATATAAAAAATATTTAAATCAACCTTTTCTTGCCAAATAAGGTGTACTGGTAGGTGGCGTAATTTGCTGAGGTGGTGTAGCGGGAAGGGGCTTGATATCACAATCTGAGGTGGCGGGCTCGTGCCACCTGTAGGCAATCATTAGATTTACCGTTTGATAATTGAGTTTGTAAGTTTAAAATTCTATGAATATGTTCTCAGTCATGATAAATGCAATATTCTTTAGTATTCCTGCAGTGTTTTATTGATAAAGAACACCACATCCTCTCATAACGCGGTGAAACAGTCGCTACCTGGAGTGAAAAGTCGATTCTCGAGTCATCGATTTCAGCACAACGTCGGACGTAAGAAGGTATACCTTAAGCAGCCTCTTAAGGGATAGTTCGGGGAACACACGTAGAACAGTAAACAACTTTAGTAAGGTATACCTTTCAAGTCTTCGTAACACGCTAAGAGACAACGTTATCGGGAAACCCACCCCAGACCCCACCTCAAGGTGCCCCATGGATGGAAGGAGGGTTAGGGTTACTTATTCTGAGGGGGGGGGGGGGGGGGTGAGATAACGTTTGGTATTATAACCGTTGACCATTTTTAATATTGATCCTTGTACGTATATTTTTATATCAATCTATTGATACGTAAGACTAAGACAGTTTGTGATTTCTTGAAAACTCGAATCAATTAGCCAATCTAGTAGACTAATTGAAACCCCGAGTCTCTGATTGAATCAGCCCTGGTCCGGGTCCCTGGTCCGAGTCCCTCCGTGAGAACCACTCAGTACACGTTCTGCTTAAACCGGCATGCATGTGTCATTTAGCATCAAATGACGTGTGTGTGTGTGTGTGTGTGCGTGCGTGCGTGTGCGCGCACTTGCGAGTGTGTGTAAAAATAAATGACAGCTTATTTGGTGTCGGTGCTGTCTGGACTGGGCTCATATATTAAACTATAAACATACAAACACACACAGTCACACACTCACCAACTGAACTATACCTGACATAGGCTCCAGAGGCTATAGGAGAAGGCATTCATTTGTGAGTCAAAATCGTTTATATAATCAACCAGGATCAATCGACAAAAATAATCTAGCAAGTTGCCATGATAAATTCATGGCAATCCTCTCCTTTTTTTGCAGTGGTACGAATATGTATGTTCTTACATATTGGGTGGTTTATACACGCATACATATATATATATATATATAATCAAAGCAGGATGCAGGAGCATCAGAAGGAAACTAGCGACCTCTTGCGGATGGTTTTGAAATGTTTTGTGGCTGTTTGGAGGCTTTTTGATTAATTCATGCAAGGTTATTACTTACTAATGAACATACCAAGTGCCTTGCTATTTAGTGTTATTTTTGGTATGATTTATTATGTACTTGTTTATTATTATATTATTATATTATTATTATATTATTATTATTATTACTAGTATAAACATGTGCGTATGCCTCCGTTGAAAAAAACAACTGGAAGTTTAAGTAAATCCCTTGCGTGTTTAAAAGCATATTTGGCCAAAATGGTATTTAATGAGGTTTTATTTATGGACTTATGGACATAAATGAAAACATAAAATAAAATAAAGGCAGTGCAACCAACATAAGGCATGCATGAAACTGTACATATATATACAAAATATATATACAAATATATATATATTTGTACAGTTTCATGCATGCCTTATGTTGGTTGCACTGCCTTATTTATTTTATGTTTTTATTTATGTTTTTTTGCAGAAGTATATATATATATATATATATATATACACATATATACAAACATATTACTTATGGTAATTAACCATATTACTTATGGTATTAACCGGGTTAAGGACACAATTCATCATTGCACGTTGCAGACAAGACACAAAACACACTGCTGGGCCGCATGGGCCAAAACATCTGTATGGAAATATGATTTTCCATGGTCAATGGCCTAGCAATTCCTGTCCTCGCCATTACATCTAATCCGCTAATCTAAATAATCTATAATACATCATCTAATCTATGAGTCTTTATGTACCGTTAGCTGGCGGGGTGTGTTGTGGGCGTGGCTACGAGCCTCGAGTTTAGCGGCAAACGAACTTCATACAATAGACCAGGGGAGAAGTGTACTTTATACACTTTATATACGTTCACATTCCTCCAACAGACAATGTGACAGCGTCTCAAACACCACAGTAAGCATTCTAAACGCATCCCGCCATCTTTAATAAGGGACAATCATTTAATGTAGATGCAATTTATGGGCAAATAATGCCCCAACTCCGGATATAATATTATTTCACTTTTTTTTGTGGTCGTGTGTCAAATCAACCCCTTCAACAGAAACGAGTCTTTATTCAGGGGAAAACCACCAGGACGTTGTTTAAAAAAAAACATCGGTATAACTCAGGAGTCGGCGGGGCGCCATGTTCACTCCGTGACGCCGAGCCTCGTCCCTCCGCCGCTGGTTGTCCAGAAGATGGCCGCTTCCAGGCAGGCGTGAGAGGGAGCACTCCTCCGAGGAACGAATGAATTTGGAATATTGGAATATCGAGATACGACCACCTACTTGTATTTTTTCGCCGTTCGCGTATCGAGATAACACGTGAGTTAAAAACGCCGGCGTTAGCGGCGCGTTTTTCTCCCTTTGTTTCTCCCCCCCTGCTTGTTGTGTTTTGTTATGGCAAACCGCCCCGGCCATTTTTCTTTTCTGTGGCAGTAGGGCCGACTGTTGAAAAGATGGCCGCTTCCAGAGGCGGCGTGAAGCGCTAAGAGCAGCCGCCCGCGTGCAGTCCGCCGGCCCCTGACCAACGCGCTCGCGGCGGGATCGCCGTTGCATGTACGTTGGGCGCGCGGTGCACATCGGAGCACCCGCGCGCGGGCTTACATTTGATGTTATAAGGCGCCGACTGTCTCCTGACAGATGCTAACCTGTTAGCATGGCTGCTAAGGGGGGGGGGCTAGCTAGCGAGGCTAACGAAATGTAGCTTATGACGCTATGTGTGTCTTGAGGAGGACGGCGCCAACGTTTATACGAACACGTTCGACACTAAACGCGATGTGCGGCTCCCTGTCGACCCATGGCTGCACTGTGTGCGCCCACTGCGCTTCGTGAACCGGGGGAATAGTCGTTAAACGATGGGGTGTAGTGGATGCTAAGCGCCCTAGCCACAATATGGCGTCTCCCACAGAGGCATGAAAACCGCCGCCTCCTTGTGTACTGTGTTAGCTGCACTACGTTATGAACGGCATTGGGGACAGGGCTGCTTGTGAACCGGTGGGCCGTGTACCGTCCTGTTGGTTTGGAGAACATACGGTTGGTACCGCTCCGTGTTTCTTTGGTTGGAGTGTGAGTCTTTTCAGTCGCTTCCGCCATTTTTTCCGACGGGTAGCAGCGGAGGTTTGTTTGGTTACAAGATGGCGGCTTCCATGGCTGGTGTTCACTAGTGTCCGCCGCTCGCTTGTGTAGGTGGCTCCGAGTTTCAAGCTTCCATTTGAATATTGTGGTCTTGTTTGAGGAGGTCAGTGATGGTGTTGCTATTCAACGCCTGGACCCAGTAGGAGAGGCGGGTGTGGTGTGTTTTTATAAACGAGTTTAGCACAGACAGATGGTCTGAGTCCTACCCGGCATGGACACAGGGCAGTGCGGGTGGTTGGTTGACGGTGGGTCTTCTCCGGGGGTCTGGGGACATTTGCAGTGTGGATAAAAAGGACTGTTTCCATTTCACAGGAGACATGTCTAATCCGGGGACCACAGTGTCGGTTCTTCAGCCGCGGTGGAAGCGGGTCCTGGGGTGGTCCGGGCCGGTTCCTCGGCCAAGGCACGGACACAGGGCCGTGGCTATAAAGGAGTTAATGGTCGTCTTTGGAGGTGGAAATGAAGGAATTGTCGACGAGTTACATGTCTACAACACAGGTAATACTATTCCCTCACTCGGGTCTGTCTTTGATTATAAGTTAATGGTCGTACACGGAAGTAAACAACATTGAGTCCTGCAGTGTTTACAAACATGTGTCTTCTGTTTCCCCTGTTGTTGATACCTTTAATTTACACGCCAAGCATAGGCCTGTATACATATGGGCTGTTATGAAACGATCAATGAGTTGCAGCATCATAAAGATGCAGCTAAACAGGCCACGCTTTCTGCTGCAGTTCAGTCATTTAGTGTCACCTAGCGGACAAACGTGTTATTGCGCCTTAAAAATGGCGCGCTAAAATAAAATGGATGACGCTATTTGCGTCAACGACTCGTAGCCCCCTTTTAACAAACAAATAGAGAATCAGGTGCAAAGTGCGCTATTCCAATATTGCATTTGCGTGTGTGCCTTTCTCAAAATGTTGGTGCTTATGGTCCAATTTTCTCAGCAACGTTTCACAAAAGCAAACATGTAATGTAAACAATTGTTCTTCCGTCCTACCTTTTGTGAGATGTAGGGTGCAATGTTGCTGATGTGTTTTTAATGTGTTAAAATGTCCTCTGGTGTATTTTGTTCTGTAGCAACAAACCAGTGGTTTATCCCAGCCGTCCGTGGGGATATTCCTCCGGGCTGTGCTGCCTACGGGTTTGTTTGTGACGGCACACGGTTGCTGGTGTTTGGTGGTATGGTGGAGTATGGGAAGTACAGCAACGACCTCTATGAACTACAGGTAATGGACCTTCTATTTTGATAATGCGTTTTCCAAATTAAAGTATCTGTCGGGTTGTGATTCCATGCGGCATGCGATACACCCAGGATGAAGGGAACACTGTCACATGCATTTATAATTGTTAAAATGCTTTCACAAGCATTGGTATTGTGCTTTAAATTGCATCAATACAGTTATGTTTATTGAAGTAAATGCTTCAATTTTTGAGACTGGTTTGCTTTAACCAAATGGTTTCTTTTTGAGGCCACGCAAACACAATTGTTCATGCTGATTTTGTTCCTTGTTGTGTTTTTTCCTTAAGGCATATTCAGTGGCCATTTAAAACCTTCCCCTATTAATTTCATGGAAGCTATGTCGTTAATTGTTCCCATGACTTGTCATTGCTGTAAAATAAGCATTTCAGCTTTATGGTGTAATTTGTTAATGTATTGCGGATGTTATTGTCTCACAGGCCAGCCGATGGGAATGGAAAAAGTTGAAAGCAAAGAACCCTAAAAACGGTCCTCCGCCGTGTCCACGTCTGGGCCACAGTTTCTCCCTGGTGGGCAACAAGTGTTACCTGTTCGGCGGATTGGCCAATGACAGCGAGGATCCTAAAAACAACATTCCCAGGTACTGGGGGATTTGCGGTTGAAGACGCTATTTGACCCACGTTGATAATCTTTTCTTCCTGATGGGATGAGGATACTTCCAACAAGTTTAAACCAAAAGAGTGTTTAGACACAAATGGGGTCTCTGACGTATGTGGTTGTGGCCCTGCAGATACCTCAACGACCTGTACACCCTGGAGCTCCGTGCAGGCTCCAGCGTGGTGGGATGGGACATCCCCATCACCTACGGAGTGCTTCCGCCTCCCCGCGAGAGTCACACTGCTGTGGTCTACACAGACAAGGCCAGCAGGAAGTCCCGCCTCATCATCTACGGGGGCATGAGTGGCTGTCGCCTAGGAGACCTGTGGACACTGGATATAGGTGAGGCTACGGTCATTGTTTTTCTTCTAGTTTCTTCATGCTTTATTTTACACATGGGTACGCAGGGATATGTTTGTATTCAGTGTCAGCCCGATGCTAAAATAAGGTCTTAAGGATCTACACAAATACAACTGCACTCTTGTCTAAAGCAACGTATGAGAGCGTGTACAGGAGACCCGCGGTACAGGCATTGAACAAGCAACGGTGTGTTCAACGTCACCGCGGCGACGGCGTGTTCAACGTCACCGCGGCGACGGCGTGTTCAACGTCACCGCGGCGACGGCGTGTTCAACGTCACCGCGGCGACGGAACTTGCGTCACTGAAACAACAATACTATGTTCAGCATCACAGCGGCATTATTTCACAACTAAAGCTATCATAATGGGAACACTGATATGCTGTTTGAAGAGTAGTCTGCCAGTGCTTTTTGCAGGTTGTGTGGGTATCTCGAGAACCACACATTGAAGAGTGAGTAGGAAATTATTATCCTCGCAGTGGTGCAGCCAGCAGAGGCTGTTCATTAGCGGAGACCAAAGGGTGGCCTGGGCCGTAGACTGATTAGTACTGCAATGTGTGTGGGTACGGATCCAGTTACTTCCCCGAGCGCCAGCATCAAGGATCCCAACACAAAGCTGGTTGCTCCCGGCAGTCAGCAGGGTGATGGGAAGATTGGTTTAACATACGCATGCCGTAGTTGGTTGAGTGCCTGGCACGCTTCTTAGTTTTGACCGGTCACAAGGGGATTACTGACACGCATCGGTAGTCCCACCATGAAAGCATTGCGGTGGTCACGCTGGGAGATGTGATGAGCTGAGGGCTCTGACAGAACCGTCTGAGCTTCCCGCTGATGTATGCAGACTATTTGCAAGGTCGCAGATGCAATATGGTCAAGGAAAGTAAGATGGTCTCAAGAGTTTTGGCACATGTTGAGTGTGGTTGAGATGAAATCCCCTTTATGGGATTATGAGAGTTGAGTCTTAAGCAACCTGGGTTCTGTGCGGTACACCTTGATCCAGACGGACGTCTAGGAGCAGTTGTGCTGTAGTTTAAATGTTGAAGACGTCGGGTTAAGTCTCATGCAGTACCAGTCAAAGCAAATCATCTGAATTTAATTATCCAAACGGAAAACTGATTAACATCCTCTTGCTTGGTCCTAATATACTTCCACGTCCATGCCTCTGCGTAACAGACACAAGTATACACCTGTACAGTATTGGACTGTATCCTCAACACAAATTGTGGATACTAAGTGCCTTGTCTTCCAGATGTTTATAGTTCAAGACATGACTATTAATGGAGGGGAAAAATACTTGTGTGATGTGCATCCCCAGCACTGTGCTCCCTAGAATAAAGTCTCTCTCCCTGGTGCTAAATATCTCCTGTTCATCTCCTGCAGAAACTCTGACCTGGAACAAGCCGTCAGTTAATGGCACAGCTCCACTTCCCAGGAGTCTTCACTCTGCCACCACCATCACAAACAAGTAAGAACTCAACGATCAGGAGACATTTCTGTTTGGACAAACAGTCACCGGCCTCCTGCTTTTACTTTAGTTGGCATTACAATTATAGCAATGTTTTTCAAACATGCTCTTGACCCACTTATGGGACTTCCACAATAAACATGAACACATGTATATGAACGCCTGCTAGGGATAGGGGGGAAACGTTGATTCATGCGAGTATCTGCAATCAGGGCCTCTGGGAGATATGGGAGGCCCTGTGTAAAGTCGGCAGCACGAGGCCTTTTATATTGATGCACTATTCAGTTTCAGTCACATGACTGGCGGGGAGCCCTGGAGGGCAAAACATTGTTCAGAACTGTACAGTACATGGACTGGTCAATTTCCCATCCATTTCAGGCCATGACTATTAGGATGACCTCTAAAGAAAAAAATCTGAACAAACTACATTTTGTGTGCACATGTGATTCATATACAGCACCCGTCGCCGTATTTCAATCACTCAAAACGGCGATGTCCCTGCCATGTGTACATATATCTGTCCCTTGGTATGGTGTGGTCCCATGGTACAGCATCAGAATGCCTTTATTGTCATGCTTTAAGTACAAACAAATTGTCATGCAGTCATGACGACACTTCCAAATGACAATTGAAAAATATTCATTATTTTAAAAATGAAAGAATATAATAATAATATATTATTAATAATAATTCCCTGCCTGGCACAAGGCCCTCCTTTGTGGCTGCACCATTCGCCCTCTCTGCAATACCTTTAGCATCAAGTTCACTCATCTAAGCTGGTTGTTTGTTGTTGTATCCTGTTGTATCCTGGTAGAATCGAATTCATGGTACTGTCCTACAGAGGGCGCTATAGTGTCTTCACATCTTGTCAATTTGCTTCAACTATGTTAAGCGCCCCTTAACCACACAAAATATTAAATTGCTTAATAATGGCAGTGCACTCAAATCCCTTTGTAATATCGTATTGTGAGGTCCCTGCTTATTCCTGCCCCTCATGTAGTTTCAAGACTAATTGAGGAATATTTTACACGGATGTAAATTTTCACTTTTGTTCGACTGTGGTAAGGAAAATGCATCGCTTATTTTAACAAACTATTTGGTGGGTCCTGGGCCACCACAGTCCCACCACAGATGGGTTACAGCTTAAAAAGGTTTGGCGTCCCCTGATTTCTCCTGATGTCCCCCACTCTCACTTGCAGGATGTACGTGTTTGGCGGCTGGGTTCCTCTGGTGATGGATGACGTCAAGGTAGCGACGCATGAGAAGGAATGGAAGTGCACCAACACACTGGCCTGCCTGAACTTAGGTTTGTTGGTTTGAAACAGCATTCTAAGTACTACAGTCACAGGATACCCTCGTGACTAGAAGGTTGGTCTCTCAGCCGAAAGGTTCTGTCTGTAGCCCAAATTCCACCTACCTGTAAGCATCCTTGAATGATATGCTTAACACTTTAATTCATGACATAAAAAATCCCTACGTTGCTTTGGATAAAAGTAGTATATACATAAGTAGTAGGTACTACATAAGTAGTAGTTGTATAATCTAGTAACTTGATAGCTGTAGGGGGAAATATCCAATTTGGTCAGCTAGAGTTGAAGTCGTTCCATAAGTCCCCTGCGTGTGTGCAGACTCCATGTGTTGGGAGACGGTGTTGATGGACACCCTGGAGGACAACATCCCCAGAGCCCGCGCCGGCCACTGCTCCGTGGCCATCAACTCCAGGCTGTATATGTGGAGCGGACGTGACGGCTACCGCAAGGCCTGGAACAACCAGGTCTGCTGCAAGGACCTCTGGTACCTGGAGACGGGTAGGTGTACAGCAGGGAGAGCCAGACCTACTCTTCTCACGCGGTGTATGAATTGGGCCTTTATTGTCCGTTTCATCCCTTGCGGCTGTATTTATTTATATGTGAAAGCGTGTTGACGTCGTCATTGTGTTTTGGTGGAGTCTTAGTTTCAGCCAGTGCACATGATATCCTTTGCTCACCTTTGACCACCTCCCCTCCCAGAGCGGCCTCACGCCCCGGCCAGGGTGCAGTTAGTTCGTGCCAACACCAACTCGCTGGAGGTGAGCTGGGGCGCCGTGTCCACCGCCGACACCTACCTGCTCCAGTTGCAGAAGTACGACATCCCAGCAGCCACCGCTGCCACGTCCCCTGCCCTGAGTGCCACTCCCTCACTGCCAGGCCACGCCCCCAAGAGCCCTGCCCCGGCCGCCACCGCCCTCTCAGCTCAGAGTCTACCACAGACAGGTAGGACCCCCAGATTCCTCTCCCTGGTATCCTTTGCTCTGAGGAAGCTCAGCCAGACCCAGTGGGGGTGGATATATCGTTGATGTGGTTGTGTTGTATACTTTCTATTAAACTTGTATATGAACTATTATTGTTTGGTTGTTCAATTGCTGCTGTTGTTGTTGCCCCTGGCGGACGTAAGCGCCGACTTTAGAATATAATTTATCATTGACCTTGTGTTTGTAGGGGTTTAATAAATAAGCTGTTAATAAAAATATACTCGACTTTGACTTGTAAAAATCAAGGTAAGTCAAAGTGAAACAGGAGTGACACAGAAACTTAACAATGTCATGGAGGTGGATTGAGGCAAGATATAATGGCCTCCCTTGATGGGACATGTTCCTCTGCTTCCTCTGTGACTAAAACCAGCAGGGACAGGCATTTGTATTTAGATTGCCCCAATAATCTACTCCACTGTATTATTGGTGGATGGGTTTTGGGCTGCCTGTATTGACTTGTCTCCGAGAAGTGTGGCGTCACACTTCTAAGAGGAAATGAGGCATCTTTTTTTTCCCCACATCATATTCAAGTCTGTGTTGTGTGGTTCCTTTACAGCTATACTGAAGGTTGCAGCTCCCCAGTCCATGACCGGTACTTCTATCGTCACCGTCCGTCCCAACCAGATCGGGAAGTCCCCCATGACTGTGACCTCACTTCCACCCGGGGTTCGAATGGTAGTGCCGGCCCAGACCACACAGGGATCGGTACGTGTACCAAAACACACCGTTAGCGGTAGTAATATGAAAATGTCATAATGACGAGCGTTTTCCTTTATGCAAATCTGCTAAACTGAATTTGACAGGTTTTTAACCTGTCTTGCTCTGAAAGTAATTGATGTCTTTGAGTGTCATGAAAAACGCTCTATGAAATGTATTTCGATTGATGTACTGTTTACCACAGCCAATCGGCAGCAGCCCTCAGATGAGTGGCATGGCAGCTCTGGCGGCCGCGGCGGCAGCAACACAGAAGATCCCGCCCTCCTCTGCCGGCACTATCCTCAACGTCCCCGCTGGGGCCACCATTCTCAAAACCATGACCCACTCCCCCGGCACAACCACCGTCAAAATGTCCTCTCCACTCATGGTGCATATGTCTAAAACACTTTTTTATTTTAGGATGTGTTTGTGTGACTTGTGTGGTTGTTTGAAAGTCAATTTGTTTTATGGTTTTGACTATTGATCCTCAAGGGGACAACAACCATAAAACATGCATGGAACATGACTGCATCATACTGAATGGAAACAATGTAATACATAGCACTAACGTACATGTCCTCGCAGGTGAGTAACCCGGCCACCCGCATGCTGAAGACGGCAGCAGCCCAGGTGGGAACCGGCTCCTCTCCAAACACCCCCACCAGGCCCATCATCACGGTACACAAGTCGGGCACAGTCACGGTGGCCCAGCAGGCCCAGGTGGTCACCACTGTTGTGGGAGGAGTCACAAAGACCATCACCCTGGTCAAGAGCCCCCTCACCATGGGCAGTGGCGGCACTCTGGTAGGTGTTCCAGGGTCTAGCTACTTTTGTCTTTGGCTACCACAGGGTTTTTCATCACGTTCTGTCACTGTGTTGGACAGTTTAATTAAGTTAAACTCTAGTTGATAGCATGTTTTTGGTTGGGCTCGGCCCTGACTAGTGGAGAGGGCCTCCGTTTCTCCCTGACTCGCTGAGCTGTTCTCCCAAGGTCTCGTGTGGATGTGAGCTTGCGTCTTGTTTAGCGGGCGGCAGTCTAGCTCAGGAGGTAGAGCGGTCGCCTCACAACCGGAAGGTTGCTGGTTCGATCCCCGGCTCCTCCTAGCAAAAACTGTCGGTGTCCTTGAGGAAGACCCTAACCCTAACTGCTCCCCGGGCGCTGTATGAATAGCTGCCCACTGCTCCTAATACTAGGATGGGTTAAATGCAGAGAACACATTTCACTGTATGTCTTCATGTATGTGACCAATAAAGAGGATTCAATCCTCACGATTTGTTGTTGTTGTTGTTTGTGTAATGAGCTTGCGTCTCTCCTATGGCAGCAGATCTCCAACCTTGGCAAGATGATGTCTGTGGTACAAACCAAGCCAGGACAGTCTATTGGCGGACATGCTTCCACCAACCCTCTCACACAGCTCATACAGGTAAGGTTGTTATTATTAACATTATTAACATTGTTACAGGAACATACGACAAGTAGTTACAGCGTCTTGAGAGGGACGGCTTCCATGCAGATGTTTCCATCACGTTCTTCTTGCCCCCAGACCAAGGGTGCCCTCCCAGCCGGAACCATCCTGAAGCTGGTGACCTCCGCAGATGGCAAGCCCACCACCATCATCACCACCTCCCAGGCAGGGGGCGCCGGCCACAAGCCCACCATTCTGAACATCAGTGGCATGTCTCCCAGCACCAAGCAGGGCACCACCATCATCAAGACCATCCCCATGTCCGCCATCATGACTCAGTCCGGAGCCACAGGTCTGGACTCACCACAGCATGTGTTCATGATGCCTTTTTTCACTTCTCAATAAAGATTTGACCTCGACTTTGTATGTTGAGGATGTTGAATTGTATTCAATTTAGGTTGTTGGTCATAAGGTTTTCTGCTCACTCACTCAATTCCTTGCAGGTGTCACAAGCAGTGCCGGCATGAAGAGCCCCATTACCATCCTCACCACCAAGATGATGACCAGCGGGACCCCTGGTAAAATCATCACCACCATGCCCAAACTGGGCGGGGTCGGCCAACAGGGTCTCACACAGGTAACGGTTCCCTCCTTGGTTCAATTGGGAGTCCTTTACTCAAATACTGGTTCAATAGCTACTCTGCACTTCCTATATGTATTTTTTGGAAAGTTTGGCATTCAGAACTTATAGCAGCAATTATTTGTTTTTGTTTTTGGATGCCGCACTTGTATGCCGTCTGCTAAATTTAAATCTTTCTCCATCTCATGGAGAATACTTTAGCTGACATTCACCACTTTTGTATGGCTCCAGGTGTGTCGATAGTTGGATTGTGTAGTTGAGGCGGTATGGTTGGTTGGTGTAGTGATGACCCGGATGGTGGCTTGTCTCTGTCTGTGTGTCTGCAGGTGGTCCTGAAGGGAGCCCCTGGACAGCCAGGAACCTACCTACGTACCGTGCCCATGGGTGGTGTTCGACTGGTCACACCTGTCTCCGTGTCGTCCGTCAAACCTAATGTCACCACCTTGGTTGTCAAGGGAACAACCGGTAAGCAAAACACATTTCCTCCAGGGATTCTGGGTACAATATTGTAATGTAAAATATATTGTAATGTTTCAAAATTTTGGTAAATCTAGGTTTCGATTTTTAGTCAATGAACTGTCATTAACCTGTTTTTTGTTTTTTGTATTCATATTGTGTACAATTTTCTGACTTGGACCAATTCTCCATGTCCAAAATAAATGTTCCTACATTGCATGGCTGTAGTGTTTGTAAGTGTTTGAGTTTAACGTCCTTTTTGTCGTGCAGGAGTCACCACTCTGGGGACGGTCACTGGCACAGTATCCACCAGCCTGGCAGGGGGCAGTGTTGCCACTACCAATGCCTCTCTGGCCACCCCAATCACCACCCTGGGCACCATCGCCACCCTGTCCAGTCAGGTGATTAATCCCACCTCCATCACTGTGTCTGCAGCCCAGACCAACCTGACCTCTGTGTCATCGCTTCCCTCCTCCGCAATCTCCGTGCAGGTATGCAGCCCCCCCCCCCCCAGGCCGTAGTGCAGTAGACCTGTTAGTTTAGTGTTCAAGGCGGGCAGTGAAGGGGGCAACGAAATTGCAGATGGTTTGTTGTTGGCTTAAAGTGTATAGCTTGCCCCCTGGTGGTCTAATGATGATGGCTTTTAAATAACAAAACAAAAAAGAGAATTAAGTATGTTATAGTGTTAGAATCTGCTAAGACCCTCCTCTTTATCATTGTAGAACCAGCCTACCCAGGTGACCCTCATAACCACACCCAGTGGCGTGGAGGCCCAGCCAGTGCAAGACCTCCCAGTCTCCATCCTGGCCTCGCCCACATCAGAACAGCCCAGCTCCACCGACGCCGCCGGTGCGGGGGAGGGCTCCGGTACCGTGACTCTGGTGTGCTCCAATCCCCCGTGTGAGACCCACGAGACGGGCACCACCAACACGGCCACCACCTCCTCTGCCACCATAGGGGCGGGGAAGGTGTGCTCCAACCCTCCGTGTGAGACCCACGAGACGGGGACCACCAACACGGCAACTACCGCCTCCGCCAACATGGGGACGCTGCGCATGTGCTCCAACCCGCCCTGTGAGACCCACGAAACAGGCACGACCAACACGGCCACCACCGCCTCCCCCAGCATGGGCGGGGCCCCCACGGTGTGCTCCAACCCGCCGTGCGAGACCCATGTGACGGGCACCACCAACACCTCCACCCAGGCGTCGTCCGGCATGGGCACCGACCAGACGAGCACAGGCTCTGGGACTGTCCAGAGGGTCTGCTCCAACCCGCCCTGTGAGACCCACGAGACGGGGACCACCAACACACCGTCCACGGCCACCTCTAGCATGGGAGGAGACCAGACGAGCACGGGCTCCGGGACGGTCCAGAGGGTCTGCTCCAACCCCCCCTGTGAGACCCACGAGACGGGGACCACCAACACCGCCACTACTGCCACCTGCAACATGGAGACCGGTGATGGCGCAGGTACTGCCTCTCCTTCCTTTAGCAGCACGGGGCCGTGTGAGGCATCAGGTCTGCTGGTCTCGGGAGCTCTTTAGTTCTGCTTTTGTTCAGATCAAGTGATGTGATTGTGTTTTTTTGGGGGGGGGTGGGGGTTTTATCATACTTACTCATACAACGAAAGTATAATAAAATGAGGAAAGTGAACTTCCATTTGTTAATTGATAAATTAGGATTTCTACAGGAGAAAATCCTCCAAAAATGTTATCTGCTCCGAGATCTTCAGCATGTCTGAATCTGTGCGAAACAGTCAAACAGGCCAGATTAGATCCATGCGATCTGTGCTCTTAAAATGACGTTTTCCGACTCGTGTTTCCAGCCCAGCAGACAGAGGAGGGTGCAGACGGTGCCAGCAGTTCAGAAGCTGCCTCCACCACGGCAGCAGGAACGAGCCCGCCCAGCGCTACCCAAGGCCGCGCTATCACCACAGTCACCCAGTCGACACCGGCCCCGGGACCCTCTGTACCCGTAAGAGCCCCAGCCCACCGGCACTCAACATTGGAAATGACCGTCCAGTAGACACCTTGGCAATCTGTTCAGGCACTGGCGAGGAAGGCTTTAAACCACCGCACGCACACGATAGTTACATTTCCTCCTTTCCTTCTTTTTTTAATTTTATTAAGGAAACTGAACTCCTGACGAAGCACATGTGTCCACGGTCAAGGAGACGGGGAAAACAAAGTCTGTTTTGTCTTCTCCTATTTTGGGGGAAGGGCAATTACTGAGGTTTTCTGTTTGTTTTTCCTGTCTGTAGTCCATCTCATCGATCACTGAGGGAGCCGGTTCAGCGGCCGGGCCCCTGGAGGAGGCCATGCAGACGGACGAGGCCGCGGCTGCCGTGGAGGCCACGCCAGCAGAGGAGGCCGCCACGGCCATGGAGGCCCAAGCACAGGTGAACACCAGTCCCAGTCACTTAAAAGTTGAAGCCATTTTAGTGCTTTGAGATTATGCTGAAGTTACTATACACAGATGATTTAGAGACGCCCAACATATCATAAACCCCCCACCCCACCCCTTAAACAAGTATTGGAAAGATGGTGGTTATAAGGGCTGCTCTTAACCATTGATACCCTTCCAAAAACGCATAGGCCTAAATTTTAATCAGATGGTATTTATTGCCTTTGACTTGAAGAAAGAAGAAAAACAAATGTCATCATGTAATCAATTATTCCATACACAAAGACATATGCTTAACATCAAATCTGAAAAATAAAATAATTGGATGGAATATCGTCTCAACTTGCCGCCAGTCAACGTAGAATAGGTCCAGAGTCTAAACATTAAAATACATTGGTCATTTAGCAGACGCTTGAGTGACTTACAATAGTACATCCAACAAAGGTAGGTAAGAGCAACTTGTCAACAGAAGTGAAAAGTGCATTTAATTTCCAACAAGTCTCCAAGAACTGAACCAGTGCTCGGGTAAAAGTACAATAAGTTGGCAAACAATCGAACAATATCTAACAAGCCATCTTTTAAGTTAGACGCTAGTAAAAGTGGTAAGAGGATGCGCAAGGAGGAAGAATCCAGGTAGTGTTTCCTGAAGATGTGGGTTTTCAGCCTGCAGCGGAAGTTGGGCAGTGACTGCAGTCCTGACATCCGTGGGGACTTCATTCCACCACTTTGGAGACAGAAGAGCCGTGACCGCATAAATCGGCTACAAGGGCCCCTAATCCAGCGGACAAGCAGACACCCCAAAGTAGCAGAGCAAAGTGGATGGGCAGGGGTGAAGGGCTTGACCATTGCTTGAAGGTAGAAAGGTGCTGTTCCTTTCACTGCCCCGTAGGCTAGCACCAGGGTCTTTAACTGGATGGAGCAGCTACAGGGAGCCAGTGTAGAGACCATAGAGGGTAGATGTGTGGGAGAACATCATGGGTCGGTTGAACACCAGGCGAGCTGCAGCTTTCTAAATGAGCTCCAGGGGTCTGATGGAAGATGATGGGGCGCCAGCAAGGAGCCAGTTGCAGCAGTGAATCCTCCTGATGTTACTGAGGATGAATCTGCAGGAGCGTGTCACTGATGCAATGTTTCCCGAGAACGACGGTTGGTCGTCCGGGGTCACACCCAGATTCCTTGCGGTCCGAGTAGGTGTCACCACAGCATCAACAATGGTGACAGCCAGGTCTCAGGACAGCCCTTTGCCGGGAAGAACACTAGCTCAGTCTTGTCCAGGTTGAGCTTTAGGTGGTGCATCGTCATCCACTCAAAGAGGTCTGCCAAGCACGCGGCAATGCGTGTATCCACTTGCGTGTCAGAGGGGGAAAACGACAAGATTAGTTGGGTGTCATCAGCATAGCAGTGGTACGATAAATCCTGGGTGTGGATAACGGAACCAATGCATGTGTACCCAGGACCGATCCTGTCCTGGGTTAAACATGTTCAAACACTCATTCTTGTTCACAACAATTCTATGGATGGAGGTCAACTGTGATTATGTCATTGTCTTTAATAATGACCGTATTTAACAGGCCACAATGGCAAAAGCTCTCCCGTCCTGCGGTAATTTGTTTTGTAAACATGAGTAGACTATACGTATCAAGGGGCCGATCACAGAGACTCGTCTTCTCCAGCACCTGCATGCTTTTTCTTCAGGTGTGGGCGCATGGCGGCAGTGAAATGCCACAGACAACAAGTGGCCCTTTTGTTGTCTGCGCATTCCTTTAATGACCGTAACCATTTGAGTGAAACACAGTATTGGTCGAAGGCAGACTGTTGCAATTAAATGTAGCTGTGTACGAGATGAGTGCCAACTGACTTGCTAAGCCGCTGGCTGCACACTACCAGCTGGGTGACTACACCCTCAATCCAAGACTTTTAGCATAACTAGGTCCAAAATGTAAACATGTACACAAACCGGTTGAGCACGATCCTAAATGATAATCCTTAAAACCACAAGTAACTGTTCATTATCACTGATCTAACCAAAGCCACACACAATGATGGGTCATAGAGACTTCTTGTTGATGAGTCCTGCTCAACAGTTCCTACAGGTAGACTGAGGACATTGTGGATCAACCCTACAACCTTCAGACCCCTAGATTGTCCTAATCCCGCCTAAATGACTGTCAATTACATCCTAACATAATAGAACTACTAAATAAAAAGTCTCTTATTCCTAATTGATTTGACTAAACTTTCTCCTGCAGCACATTCATGTTTTAGTTTGCCCTTCACTGATTTGCTCTTATTGCTTTGTTCTCTTCACCTGGAAGACACCTTTTTGGGTTAAAAGTCTCAACCAAACAACTGAATGTGACAAAGTTCTTTATGGTACCCCTCTGCAGGGAGAGGCAGTGGCAGCAGCGGCGGTGGCGGCGGTGGCGGCGGCGGCGGCGGCAGCAGCAGCGGCAGCAGCGGCCGCCAGCAACACCAACACGCTCAACCTTCCCGCTGAGCTCATGTCCGAAGGCCAGGGGACCACCCTCATGGTGACCGGTCTCTCCGACGAGGAGCTGGCCGTCACCGCGGCCGCCGAGGCGGCGGCCCAGGCGGCGGCCACCGAGGAGGCCCAGGCCCTGGCCATCCAGGCTGTGCTTCAGGCCGCCCAGCAGGCAGTCATGAGTAAGTTCGTGGGTTATATTCTCTCACTCATGAGGTGTGTATATATACATAGTCTCTCTAACATGATAGTCACACAAGTTTCTCTCTCACGAGTCACTATCATGAGTTGGAGTCTCAAGAGTGCCATAGTCGTTAATTGCATATGTTTTTGATAGGATTTGAACAAATGGTAGTACAACTCTAGTTCAATTTTCCCACATGCCTGCGCTGTTTAACTCCATGAACCTCCACGACTCTAGGCAAAAAGAACATACCTCCATCACTGAGGGTTCTACAGCGTCCTACATGTCCTAATTTGTCCGCCTCTTCCGCCGCCTCTTTCTCCTACCAGATGAGAGGGACACCAGCGGCGAGAGGCAGCAGCAAGCCAGCATTCCCATCGTGTTGACCCAGCAGGACCTGGTGGCACTGGTCCAGCAGCAGCAGCAGCTGCAGGAGGCCCAGGCCGCCGCCCAGCAGGCCAGTGTGGATGCCAGCCTGCCCACCGAGGGCCTGGCCCCGGCCGACAGCCTCAACGACCCCTCGGTGGAGAGCAACGGCCACAACGAGATGGCCGCCAGCGTCACCACCGCTGCCGCCGTGGCGTCTCTGCTACCGCGCACCACTGCCGAGGGTAAGACCGCACCCCCTGTGTGTTGGCACTCTGGTTGTGGGGTTGTATTCCGCGGATCACGGGAGTTTGACCCCCGCTGTGCGTTCCACTCTCCTCTCTCCAGCTCTCGCCCCGTCGAGCACGTTTGCGCCCATCGTAACCGTGGCAGTGGCCAACCCGGCCAAGCTGCAAGCCGCAGCCGCTCTGGCCGAGGTGGCCAATGGCATCGAAGGAGGGGTAAGTCGTCCGAGCCGTACACCGGACACCCCCCTTCCCCCCTCCTCTGGCTTTGATTTAAACTTAAACGTGGACCCCGATACGTTGTCCATTAAAATCCAAATACATTCTGACTTGTCTGTTGTGACCCCACCCGTTTTGGCTCCGCAACAGAAGCAGAACCCCCAGCCCGCCCCGGTGAAGGCCGTGTTAAAGAAGGAGAACCAGTGGTTTGACGTGGGCATTGTCAAGGTCACCAACATGGTGGTCACCCACTTCTACATGCCGTCGGACGACTCGCAAGGAGACGTGAGTGGCCGGGGACGTGTCTCTTTCATAACCGGCCTCGGGGACTCCCCGAGCAGCAGCTGCTTCTTATCAACAGTGTAATAACAGACCCCGTTGCTCCGGTGAACAGGACGACTCGGGTGTGATGCCGGATTACGGCCAGATGAAGAAAATGGAGCTGCAGCCGGGCACCGCCTACAAGTTCCGAGTGGCCGGGATCAACGCGTGCGGCCGGGGGTCCTTCTCGGAGATCTCCGCCTTCAAGACCTGTCTACCTGGGTTCCCTGGGGCGCCGTGCGCCATCAAAATCAGCAAGGTCAGTGAGGCTCTCTCTCCTACTCCGGTAGGCTCTTTCCTCGGGAGTCGCTTAGTCTCTATCATGAGTCACACTGTCTCGCACTCATGAGTCACAGTCTCGCATGAGTCACAGTCTCGTGAGTTGCAGAGTGTAATGTCCTTGCTATTGTAAAATACTATTCGATTCCAATATAAACACTACTACTAGATATGTAGGCATAATTATATTCACATCTTCCCTTATCTAGGTGGGTGGGCTTGTCTGTTTGTCAAGCAGCACTAGCTGAAAACAATCCCCAGTTGAACTCTGATCTTCCAATATATAAACAAACCAGATGAAACGTGTTATTTGCCATGTGTGTTAATGTAGTGAACTGAGGTCATTCATTAAGAGGTCGCTAGACGTGATGCTGGGAGTGGCCTGGTCAACGTCTTTTTGGGCTCCGTTTCTTACAAGTCTGTCTCCCGCAGAGCCCGGATGGAGCCCACCTGACCTGGGAGCCGCCCTCGGTGACGTCGGGCAAGATCATCGAGTACTCCGTGTACCTGGCCATCCAGAGCAACCAGACTGCCGAGGCCAAGACCTCCACCCCGGCCCAACTGGCCTTCATGCGTGTGTACTGTGGCCCCAGCCCCTCCTGCCTGGTGCAGTCGTCCAGCCTCTCCAACGCACACATCGACTACACCACCAAGCCCGCCATCATCTTCCGCATCGCCGCCCGCAACGAGAAGGGCTACGGCCCCGCCACTCAAGTCCGATGGCTGCAAGGTGAGGCTGACCGACCGGCTGCTGACGGGTCTGGACCAACGCATTCAGTTACACCACAACTCAAACCGCTCTAAACCATACCGCTGAGGCTTCTTGTATTGAAGGGTATACATTTTTTGGTACAATCAACTGGTGGTAAAATATGACTCCTTTTTTAACTATTGCCCAGCCCCAGTGAATGACGTGTGTATCCCTGGCTGTGTTATAACATGTGTTGTGATGTAACCCTGTCTATACGGCTGTGTTATAACATGTGTTGTGATGTAACCCTGTCTATACGCTACTCTCTTGTTCTTGTAGAATCCGGCAAAGACGCAGGCTTGGCGAAACCCGCCCCCAAAAGACCAGGCACCTCGCCCGATACGTGAGTACACAGATCCTCCCCCACTGGGGCATGCTGGAGAGGGACGGTGTGTTTTCAGTGTGAAACTGCTGACCTATATACACAATGCTTACTGTGGTCTCCTCCGTGTGCCCTCTGCAGTAAGGCTACTGGTCCAAAGAAAGCCAGGACGGATCAGTGAGACTGCCCAGCGAACCTGATCCCCTCCTTACCTTCCTCCTCCCCCACCCTCCAGTCTTTTATCCCCGTTCTCCACTCACTGTCTTTACCCGGAAGACTGACCCCCCCCCCCCCCCTCCTCCTCATCCACCCCACCCCCAACTTTCATCCTCAAGTTTGACTGGAGTCCAGGAGGCCCGTGGAGAACAGAACAACTTTATGAAGCCCAGATGAACGTCACTCTGAGACCTCTGTAGATAATGCCCTTCTCTTTTTTTCTGTTGGTTGTACTTTTTTTGTGTGTATTTTCAGGAGCAACACAAAAGTTAGAAGCACATTAGCGCTACTTCAGTCCGATCGGCCATCATATTTTGTTTCCGCTAGTTTCAGTAGTCCAGCAGTAGAGGTGAATTGGCTCCTCCTCCCCCCCCCCCCCCCCCCCCAGAGCTAATCTGAACCTATTCTTACTTTGGTTTTGTTTGTTTATTTTCCTTTTTTTTCTCTTGAATATCTCGGGGAGGAGGGGGGGGGTTTAACAAAACGACATAAAATGATGTACAGTGCTGGAAATGCAGGGGCATTGGTTTAGATGCAGGGGGAGGGGGAAAAAAAATCAGTTTGGAAACAAATAAAGCACTTGTCCTCACAGAGGAGGGGACATCCTTTTTTCATTGTTTGTGCTCAAAAAACTAAATTAGCTTGAGGGATCCGCTCTGTACAGACTGGATACTGGATTCCAATGTCCTGGTTAATGTCATCACTGTGCCGCTTTCTTTCCCCCCCAAGATGACGAGCAGAGCCCAACACGCGGTGGACTAAACCCAACCACCAAGGAAGAGCTTTGTAGAGGGAGAATGACAGACTTGCTAGGACCGAGACTTGCAGCACACACGCGTACGCATACACACACACGCACACACAACTTGCAAATTCTTCCCAAAAAAAATTAGCAAGCAGATGCAGAAGATCTTTTGTGTAGTTTATTTTTGTATTTTTTAAGCTTTTTTTTTTGTTTTGTTTTTCCTGTGTATGTCAAGTGTGCATTTTAAAAAACAAATCACTTTTTTAAACTGTTCATCCCCCATGGTTTGTTTTGTGGGAAGAGGGGCGGCTGTGTTGCGCTGGCCACTGTATTTTTAAATATTAATTCAGTGGGTTGTTTGTTGTTGTAACGAAGGTGTGAAAGCGAGACCAGACTGTTTGTATTCCAGCTAGGATGCAGAGCTCATAGGACTGAAGGGAACCCAACCCCCAGGAGATCCTACACTTTGGTTTGCTTTGTTTTCTTTTTCTTTTTTTACAACTCGCTCAATACTTGTACGTCTTTGTTTTTGCCAAACATGGAGAAGCTAACGAGTATAATAAGGAATATATTATCTACCCCACACCATTAAATATCCCAAGTCAATTGTCTTATGCTTTTATTCTATTAAACCTGGTGTCCCGCCCTTTCTTTCCTAATTAAGAATTTTTTTTTTTTTTAGAATGACAAATTCTATTAGACTCGTCCTTTCCCTGTTGATGTATGTGAACTCCATTTAATAAATTTATTTTGTTTTCTTCTACGGCTCTGTATTCCGTATTGCTGATAGTGTGCAAGCGGATGGATAAGTCCTGGGTTTTGAATCGGTATGCCTTGGGAGGAAAGCTTACATAGCCAGTGTACCCCACTTGTAAATTAGTTCGTTCATATAGCAAGACTTTAAGACAAAAGGAGGAGAAAACATCTTGGCCTTTTATATAATTACTTGTAACAAACTGTTTTTACATGTCGGTCATCTCTTGATTGCCTTTTGTGTCTTTACATATAAAAAAAAAAAAAAACCCAGACAAATGAATATATAAATATATACAGTCTCCTAATTAGCTTCCGTCAGGCCGAGTCACTGTAGGAGTCGGAGTCACTGCTAGGTTCATTCTAACGCTCGTGTTGGGGAAAGGTTTCCCTGGTTGGCCACAAGCGTCATTTCCCAAGAAAAGCATTTGTGTTGTGTGGGCCTTGGCCAGGGGGGTGGGGGAAAGAGCCAAGCTCCCTCGCCTTTCGCCCTCTGGCCGGTCCAGCCGGTTGGGTTTATGTTTTGGGGCAGATACCTGATTTATTTCTCTAACAAAAGTTTCCTTCATATGCATTCATACTTGTGTGTGTGTCCGTGTGTCTGTTGAGCAAAACTAGACATGCATGCAAAAAAAGCATATATGTATTTTAGTAGTGATGCCTTAAGTTAGACCATAAGCTGAAGGTCCTCAAAAGAAGAAAATAAACCCCATTTGAGTTGGTTCCTCTCCCCATGTGGTGTACGAGTGCCCCTTCTTCTCCTTGCTGGGTCACTGTTTTGGCGCCCTTGTGAGGTGGGCAGCAGTGCGAGGTCTTTCTAAATATGTCCTCCCACACTGGGAATGGTGCAGGTCTCAGCACTGGCAATGGGCGCCAGTTTCCCTCGGCTGTTCGCAGGCTAACTGGAAATGTCCTGTATTTTCCAATGTGTGTTTTTTGTACTGTAGGGAGTAATGTATCTTTTATCATCAAAAAATAAACATGTTAAACATTCGTTGGGACTTTTGTCTTTTTTTTGTATTTCGTCCACCAGGTCGATCTTTGAGGTACCCACCTGCTGTAGAGCGGCCCTGGCAGCCTCCAGGAAGGGCCTGTCCACCTGCAGGTCCTCCTTGGCGCTGCCCTCATGGTACAGCGCCCCAATCTGCTCGCACCATTGGGACGCTTCTTCGTGTGTTACCTGCCAGACCCATCATAATCATCCATCACTTACATCCAAATGCATTATACAATCTAACTAGCCTAAAGGTTTCTCAACACACTACCACAGACTGTTTTGTGTCACTACAATAGAGTAAGGCATCAATACTTAGCTGCATGTTTACATCCCACCATACCTTTGCATGGATATATATTTTCTAATTCGCACTAGAGGGCCACTGCAAAATGTCTATATACAAGATACAAGCTATTGATTTGCCATCCAAGTACATTGGAATGCTTACTCCCCATTCCCTATATATACTTTCACCCATATTTGAGATATTTAAATCTATTGTTATTTAGCGTTTTTAATTAATGAATGTTCTCCAATTGATGTCACTTGTGTAAAGCGTGACCGTGAGGATTGCTACACCGCTTTGTTGTGCTTGTGTAAAGACAACGAAGGCGTTCTGATTCCGATTCCAAAGCAATAGAAATGACACATTCATTAGATTTCCACTAAACTCCAGATGCAGAGAGCCACTGACCTGGCGGGGTTCCATGTCCGCTTTGTTCCCCACCACGACGAAGGGGAAGTCCTGGGGGTCCGGGGGGTCTCCCTGGGAGAGGAACTCCTCCCTCCACGCGCCCAGCGCCGAGAAGGACGCGCTGGACGTCACGTCGAACACCAGCACGCAGCAGTGGGACCAGCGGTAGATGGCCGAGCCCAGGGACTGGAACCGCTCCGTGCCGGCGGTGTCCCACATCTACAAGTGAAAGAGTGAAGCAGGCGTTCACCACCCATCTCCACCACCTCCACCTTACAGCACAGACTCGGGACGTGGACCGGGGGGGGGGCTTCGGTGTCACGTGTTCACCTCCAGGATGACCGCGACGCCGTCGACGTTCACGTCTTTGGTGACGAAGTCGGTTCCGATCGTCGCGCGGTGAAACATTGGAAACGTGCGGTTGACGTATCGGTTGGTCAGCGAGGATTTCCCCACCCTGTGTGAACACACTGAGTAATAACAAACACCACACACACACACACACACACACACACACCCAATAGGCTACAACCGTTTGTTAAATCCGGATTCATGCGTTCACCCTCTCATTTGCATGGAGAAAACAGACCAAGCCCAAACACGCCGAACTACGGAAAACGAAGCCAATCGTGGAGGAAAGTTTCAAGCGATTTAAACATCTTTACCCGGAGTTTCCGATCAGGATCACTTTGAGTCGAACCGGACCGTTCCAAGCCGTCATGTCGAGACTGGTGTTGGTTTCGGACTGAGATCTGATGCACGTCTCGAAGGAATCCACTGGAGTTTGCGTAATCTGTCATCAATGAATGAGTCACGGCCCCTTGAACTGGATGTACTTGTGTTCATAAAACGCATCGAGGCAAGTCTCCTTGAAATAAGAGACGCAACACACACACACACGCACGCACGCACGCACGCACACACACACACACACACACACACACACACACACACACACACACACACACACACACACACACACACACACACACACACACACAGCCGTATAGAGTAGAAATGTGCCTTTTACAACACATCACATTTCACGAATTACTTTACAACGACAGTAAAGTGGGACATAACTGGAACTCTGAACAGAATCTCGGTGAACACCAAATGAGTGTTTCCCAGGTTTGTCCGCCAGAGGGCAGTGTGCTTAAGGCGCTCCACCATGGTCGCCGTCTTTCAGGATTTGCAAGAAGTCAAGTCGATAAACCTTGAGATGTTTCAATATATGCTTAGAACATCATGCTACAGAACATAAAATAACACATCTTGAAATAGTGTTTAATAAAAATATGCATGCCACAGTGATAATTTACAATATGAGATAACATAACATTATACTCCAACAGATAAAGGCTTTCTGCTCAATCAATAACTGCTCAAATCAGTAGCTGATCTCTCATGTAAGGTTTTACTTTGTTTTACATATTCAAATTTTGGATCGATCGTTGAATCGTAACATAAACTCATAACTCTCGGGGCACATCTTGTGAGGGTCACACACTCACCATACACAATTTAGAGGCGTTGTGACGAACTACATTCAGCAGCTTGGAGAGAGAGTGAGAGAAAGAAAGAAAAACTCAGAACTGATGAAGTTGGAGAGCGAGAGTCATGCGATAGAGGGAGACAGAGAGAGAGAGAGAGATAGAAAGAGATGGTGAGAGAGAGAGAGAGATCTTTAGGACCAGATGTCGGAAGAAGGCCATCTCCATCATTAAGGACCGCAACCACCCTGGGCACCATCTCTTCTCCCCCCTACCGTAGAAGGACTAGCAGGTTTAAGGACCGTTTCTATTCACAGGCAGTGACCTACTGAACTGCTGCCACTATCATAACATTGTCATCCATATTACATCACACTATCATACACTGTCATACTTTTGCTAGGCTTTCTGGACTCGTTACAGTTACTGCACTCTACTGCAATTTAACGTACATATACATACAGATATGTACATATCATCCACCACCAGTCACCAGTATTTTTATAGTAGTGTTTTAGAAAATTCACACTGCGGGAGGGACTGGGGAGTAAGCATTCCATTGTACTGGTTGCATATGGCAAATAAAAATTCTTTCATCTTGAATCTAGAAAGAGAGAGACAAACGAGGGAGAGTGAGAGAGACAGAAAGACAGAGAGAAAGAGAGAAAGGAAAGTGTGCCCTGCGTGGCCGAGATAAGGCAGCCCTCCACACAGAAGCTTCTCTTGAACCGTTAGGATGTACCGGCTCACTCCCTCCTCCCAGCAGCCACCCAGAGGCCAGGACCCAGCGTCCAACCTGGACCCAAGACACCAGCCCCCCAAACCAGCAGGCTGAGGCAGAACCCCACAATGGTTTCTGGTCAGCTCTATGCCTTCTGGTCCGCTCATGTGTTA
>CM051002.1:18528726-18551226 GCA_027704905.1 Muraenolepis orangiensis
TACTTGATGGTATTTATTCCAAACGGGTGTACCACGCACCCTGTTCTTCTGTGTGGAGCGGAGAGGTGTGTCTTTTTATTATTTTTTGTAAATGTGGTCCCCGACCCCTCCCACAACCCCACGTCTAGAGGAGCCCAGAACTTGTGTGGTTGTCAGGCGGTTTGAGAAGGCACCAGTTCCTCTGCTGTCTGTCCATCGCTCCCAGAGGGACACTGACACCGAGGGGACTGAGATACCTTCCACCTGGAGCCCCAGCCCTTCACACCTCCTCGTCTTCATCTCTTCAAGGTAGGGTCGACCTAGCCGGGGGGGGGGAGAGGGGGGGCAGGGGAGAGCGGGCAAGAGAGGTCCTGTTCTCCCTCTGGGCCTCTCCTCCTCGGGCTCTGCTAGAACTCACTCAGATCACCTTATAGCATATATATCTACCTTTTTTAATTATTATGCGAGCAAAAAAAAAGGTGTGATTTAGAAAGTTGGGGGTGGACTCAAGTGTGACTTTATCACTCAAAGAGATATGACTGATTAGAACTGGTTTAGACTTATAGTTGTTATCACTTTGGCTAGAACTACGTTCTTTCTGCTACTACGACTTCTTTGTGAGAACAGAGTAGAATAGAAAAATATAAGTTCAAACAAATTCAATATGAAATGAATATGAAGATTTTTGAATCATTGACGTCATTTACTCTGCAATGAGTAGCTATATTCAAATACCCAATGACGTTTGGCTATGGTTGGAAAATGATATGAATGGATGTCGCTCATATTGATTACTTCAAGTTGTATTTGAGTTTTAAAAAGCAGAGCCACATCCTAGCTCATATGAAATTTCCAATTTGTAATTCTTGTTCTTGTGTGATTTCTGTTAATCACGTGAGATAAGAGTTGTTTTTAGGCTCAGTCACTGGAGCTGGAAATATAATATCACATATATCACACACACATTGTTGATTGTTGATATTGCTATTTATATATATATATATATATATATATATACATATATATATATGATATATATATATAATATATATGTATATATATATATATATATATATATATATATATATATATACTGTATATGTATATACTGTATATAAATAGCAATATCAACAATCTGATTGTATAAAGTCTTCAAGGGCCAAAGTATAACATATAATGTCTCTTGTATCCACAATATCTATGGTAGTCAATTGTATGCACACATCAAATATAAAATAACATTATTTAAAAATATTTCCCTTGGCTGCTGAGACTTATAATAATATATAATATCATATATATATTATAATATATATATCATAGACTTAATAATATATAACCAATCTTTTGCAGTTACCGTCAAAACAGAGCACCAAAAAAGTTAAATATCCAAAGATATTTGATACATTTTTGATGAAAGTGTTCGTGTATGAGTGTTGTCAAATTTAACAGAACACAATTTTCACGTTCATAACCAGCGTGCCGGCGCTAGTGTCTGTGTGAAGGCCCCTGCCCAGGCACTGGTCACCATCTTATACACACAGTATTTTTAGCCAGTCAGTCACAGTCGAATAAGGATACCAGAAAGGGAAGAATAGACCTGCTGTTTTTACTGTTACTGTCCCTTATTGCTTTTGTGGTTGGATACATGGGTAATATAATTGCCGCAATTAGCCTTAGCATCACCTGAAGCCACGGTATTGCAGGCATTACCATTAGGACATGGTGGTTAATTATGTAGCATTCCACTGCTGTCACCTGAGCTCCTGTCATGTGGGGGGGGCTAGCTATAACGAGGCTGTGGAGCAGGAACCCCTCACCCCTTAATACGCAGGTAGTCTAGTAGATAGCCTAGCGATGGGTACTATGTTCCACTCTCCCATGACGACATGTATCTCCAAAAGTCCCTTAGTGGATAAAACCCTCCTGAAGTGTTGAATGACAGATATGAGCATCTGCCCGTAGGTTGTTTCCTGTCCGCATGGCCACCATGGATGATTCCTCGGAGCAGTCCCACTGGGCGTCTCCGGCCCTGCTGAGCTCAGACTCTCTGGGGGGGTTCTCCTCGGACGCGGGGCTGCTGCCCTCGGTGGAGGAAGGGGACGCCTTCTTCTCCAACCCGGAGGTGGACTACACCGGCCTGCCCTCCTTCTTCTCCAACCCGGTCCACAGCAGAGCCCCGCCGGTCTACAGGAACAGCACGGGTCAGACCTCCGTCTCATTGCAGCTCAGTATCAATCACTCCAAGAGACATCTCAATCTCTTGGTTTCTGCTCACGCCAGATTCTGCATTTTAACAATAAGATGCATTTTCTTCTTCTTCTTCTTCTTCTTCTACTTCTTCTTCTCGTGTGGCCACAGTTCGCCAGCTGTACACATCGCCGTCTCTGCTGAGCAACCTACAGTGGGCAGAAGGACCGGCCAACCACTCCATGGGCCCCTACAACCCCCCCACCCCCGGCTGGAGCAACATCCCTTTATCCAAGACCCCCCTCCTCCAGCCCACCCCCACGTCCCCCTACACCCCCAGCTCCACCGCCCCCTCCTCCTCCTTCGCCTCTTCCTCCTTTGCCTCCCCCAGGGACGGCTACCTCTCTGCGGGCAGGGACAGCGTGGACAGCCCCTCGGGGCTCCAGGAGGCCCTGAAGGCCGAGCGGCTCAGCCCGCTGGGGGGCAGCTTCCTCAACCTGACCTCGGTGGCGGGGGGCGTGTACGGCCCGTCTCCCCACACCCACCCCCACATGCTGAGCCCCTACGGCTCGTACATGAGCGCCACGCAGGACTACGGCGCGGCCCTATACTCCAGCCCCGGGGCTTGGATAGGCCCCGCCTCCTACTCCCCCAAGCAGCTCCGCAACAAGATGAGGCTCTCGCCACCAGGTCACCACGTGCACCAGCTTCACCGAGTATCACCACGTGATAACGTGGGATGACTCATCATAATCGCTCCAATCCTCCTGCAGCAATGGCTAATCTATGTGCCGTCTTTTGGTTTACGCAGAGGCCCGAGAGTGCGTCAACTGTGGAGCCACCGCCACCCCCCTATGGCGGCGGGATGGTACAGGCCACTACTTGTGTAATGCCTGCGGACTGTACCACAAGATGAACGGCCAGAACAGGCCTCTGATCCGGCCCAAGAAGCGGCTGGTATGACAGTTTGTTTGTTTGTCTGTTAACAAGATAATAAAAAAAAGTGATGCATGAAATTTGACGATACTTGATGGTTAGATTACTTATGGGCCAAAGAACAGTTGATTCGATTTTGGCGGGGATCTGAATCCAGATCCAGGGGCCTTTTCGGTGTGGCGGAGGTATGCGCTCTACTGAGGGCCCTCTAGTTGTTGGTTGTCGGTGCTCAGATCATACAGCGGTAAGGTGAGCACGCTAAGTGATTCCGTCTGGTCTTCCTGCGTATTTTTCTTTTCGTTTTTTAGATTGTGAGCAAGCGAGCAGGGACGCTCTGTGCCAACTGCCACACCAGCACCACCACGCTGTGGAGACGCAACGCCAACGGGGAGCCTGTGTGCAACGCCTGTGGACTGTACTACAAGCTGCACAGCGTGGGTCTCCACCCAGACCTTACACACAATACATACAGTACAGTACAAGTACAGTGTCCCCCTTATGCAGTCTGAATAAGTCAGAATGTTCCCCACCACACAGGTCAACCGGCCGCTCACCATGAAGAAGGACGGCATCCAGACGCGGAACCGCAAGGTGTCCAACAAGAACAAGAAGAGCAAGAAGAACCAAGTCGGGCAGTCGGCCGCCCCTCAATACCCCGGCCTGACGCAGCCGGAGGACAGCTGCGGGCCCTTCTCCCTGGGGACCGGGGCCCTGCTCTCCTACAGCCACGGGGCGCACCTGATCCCCACGGTGCAGCACGCCTTGCACTCCTCCAGCCCGGTGTCCTACGCACACTCCTCCAGCCCGGTGTCCTACGCACACTCCTCCAGCCCGGTGTCCTACGCACACTACTCCAACATGGTTCCCATGTGAGGGGCTCAGGTCACTTTGCCTTTCCCGGAAAGAGGATTTTGTTATACCTGCTGATCGCACCAACGGAAGAGAAATCCCCTTGTATATACAGTATATATATTTGAATTGAGAGGCGTTTTCTGTCTGGCTGTTTGTATGGATTTGTCCACAGTTGTGCCCAAGAAAAGGTTTTATAGAAGTGTTGTTTTTTCCTGTTTGTTTTCACTGTATTTTGTGCCAGGTTGATGCATATAGAAGTAGTACTTGGGGTTTGTTTTAGAGTCAATCCATACCTAGTCTTGTTTAGTTTCTTTTACAACATCTGGTTCATTCTGAGGCTGTTGCACAATGGTAAAAAGGACACTTTCAGCTGTAAATTCAAACAGAATTGTCTTTTCGTGACAACAATGTTGTTGTTTTTCTGTTTTTCCATTTTTACACCTGTCCTGTTAAAAGTTCTGTGGACAATAAAGTAAGTGTATGAACTATTATTGCCTCACGTTTGTTTGCTTGAGTCCATTTTAAACCGTTACGGAGAAACCACTGGGCGTCATCTGTGCCCAGTTTTGTGAAACTGGGCGTGTTTGTGTGTGTATCAGCTGCACCACAAATGCAAATTTGAGGTGGCAAAACCTTTCCACCTGACCACTTTAGCTCAGTTTTATATTTACAATCCACATGAATGGGATTGTTACCTCCGCCATGGAAGATGGGAGGAGCTTATGTTTTGTCCCTGTTTGTCTGTCTGTTTGTTTGCAAGATAACTCAAAAAAGTAATTGGGAGTGGTGAGATTACTTCCGCAGATCCGGATCCGAATCTGGATCCAGGGAGCTGTTTGGGGCAGCGGAGGTACTGTATGTGCTCTACTGAGGGCCCTCGAGATCCAACAGTCACAACAACAACAACCTCATATGGAAACAGAAAGCTTGAACTTCATGCTCCAGGGTCCACAGCCGGAACACAGAGCTTTAATGCACTGACCCTGAGTGATAGTTATGGATAGTCGTAATCAGGCCAAACAAGCCTAAGATCACCAGCCTGGAATGCACAAAGCCCAGGGAAGAAAGACACCACTTATACCACACCACAGATATGTATTATACATTCCCTGGAGCATGGAGCCAACTGTAACTGTAAGTGATTAATTAAAAACCTGCGATAGTATAGTCAATCTTTCTACGTTTGGCGGAGACTTGACCAGATAAAAACCAAAACATTAAACTTCCTCTTTCTAATCACCAATCAACAACAACTATTACTGGGAGGTTCGGACTTCAGATTACAGAACCTGTGGGCAAAGTGAAAAGAGAGAAAAACAAAGAAAACGTTTTGTGATGTACAGTAAATGACATTGTTTACCGAAGATTAAAAGTATGCAGTGGTGGAAAGCAGAAGTGTGTGACAGTGAGAGCGCTGGTGAACGTGTTCATCTTTAATGAGCAGGGTTGGGGAGGCTCACTTGGGACTGGTGGATGACTGATAACTTATCACTGAGGCCACAGACCACAAGACATCCACCTGACGCTGGAGCCAGCGCTCACACACTCCCTGGCAGTTACAGCCACGCCAGAGAGCCACGAGTGAGTGGGTGGTAACTCGTCCTTCACCCGCCACCCTACACCACCACTCTACACCACCACCCCTAACCCACCACACTGTACCACCCCCCTACACCACCAAGTCCCTACCCCACCACCCTACACCATGCCCCTACCCCACCATTCCACCCCACCTCCCTACCCCACCTTCCTACCCCACCATCCTACACCCCCACCCTACCCTACCACCCTACCCCACAACCACCCCTACCTCACCATCATACACCACCCTACACCACCACCCTAAACCACAATCATACACCGCCACCCCTACCCTATGATCCCTACAGCACCACCCTACTTCCCCAGCCCTACCCCTGCCAGCACCCTACACTACCAACCTACACCACCCCTCCACCCCTACCCCACCACCCTACACCACCCCTCCACCCTTACCCCACAACCCCTACACCACCACCCTAACCCAACCACCCTACACCACCCCTACACCACCACTGTACACCACCATCTTACCCCACCATCCTACACCACCACCACCCTTCCCCCCCATCCTACACCACAACCACCCCTACCCTACACCACCATCCTACCCCACAACCACCCCTACTGCCCCACCCTACACCACAATCATACACCACCACCCCTACCTTATGATCCCTACAGCACCACCCTAATTCACCAGCCCTACCCCACAACCACCCCTACCCCACCACCCTACACCACCACCCTACACCACTACCCTACACCACCACCCTACACCACCACTCCAACACCACCACCCTACACCACCACCCTACACCACCACTCCAACACCACCACCCTTAGTGCAGCACCCTACACCACCACCCCTACACCCCCAATCCAACACCACCCTACACTACCACTCCAACACCACCACCCTACACTACCACTCCAACACCAGCACTGTACACCACCACCCTACACCACCACCCCTACACCCCCACTCCAACACCACCACCCTTAGTGCACCAACCTACACCACCACCCTACCCACAGCCAACCAGACTCGTGATTTGGCTTCCCATGCTACTATTCAAAAGCACCAGATTGTGAAATTATGATCATACTCCCTATGGCGACTCCCTAAGATCAGATCAGATCAGATCAGATCAGTGTTTACACCAGTTCCTGAAAAAACTGGAAATCCATTACATTTGGATGCCAATCTAGGCAGCATTGTACCACCTGGCAGGTCTTAATGGGGTTGTTAACGGATTAGAATGACACCTGGGTCATTTAGACTTACCATTTTCCATTCTGAGACTTAATGTTCAAGTTCCCCAGACAAAATAAATATTTTTTCAACCCATGTATCAAGGTTTTGCTTAAGCTGTCGAGGTTTAATCCTTTACAGTGCACGTACAGACGCTTGAGTGAAGAGAGATTCTGGGTATAATTGATGCGGTTTCAGCTCAGCAGGGACACCCTGTGAACATCTGGGTGTAGATATTGTGTTGTTGAATTCCATTTTTTTTACTGAAATATTGCAAAATCACATTTACTTGGCGTACTCATGCACATCATGTTATTATTCTACAATAATAATAGAAACAGACATTCTGGCAGGACATCTGGTAGGTTTAATGTAATGTTAATACTTTATATTATGTATAATAACATAAGGTGATGAGAACTAAAAGCGCAAAGAGCTTTTGTTGCATCTTAGGACCTTGTCTACAAGAATATGTGAAGATATGGGTGGACATGATCTTCATTGTGATTCTCAGGAGGTTTCCTTGGAGCTCATTCTAAAAAGCTTAATTCTCGTTTCCTGGAGGTGCGTTATCTATGGTGACCGCCAGCAAGGCTCTGGGGAAATGAATGACAGGGAAAGATTACCGACCACACGCTGCTCCCGCTCCCTCACGGCGCATCAGTTGGTCCCTCCTCTCTCTTCTTTTCTTGTCTTGTTTTTTCTGGAGGGGGTTGAAGGAACTGTTGTTCCTTCAAATTGAGGGATGTCACTTTTTAGTTTATGACTATAACTGTTTTTGTGACTTGACCTTCGCTTTGTGGCTTTTGAGGACTGTTTCTCGGCCTTAAGACCCCCTGTGAATATCCCCTTTTCAATAGACCTAGATGTAGATATAGACTCTGTTTAAGTCTGTTTATTGACTAAATCCCTCATAGATTCAACGCCCATGCCCTCATTTTAATGCCTTAAATATTACTTTCTTACTTCTTCTACATTGGGGTGGCAGGATAGCTCAGTCTGTTGGGACTTGGCTTGGGAACCAGAAGGTCACCAAGGTGCCCTTGAGCAAAGCACTAGACCCCTACATTGCTCCCCGGGAACTGTATATACAATAGCAAAAATTCAGAGAAACTAATTTCATGTAACCAATAAAAAGATTCAATCCTCCAGATTTAGATTTGGAATAAGACGCTGCAGTCTCTATTGTTGCTCAGCTGAGGCCAATTTTAGGTGTGTAACAAAGGCTCCCTCCAGAGGCAAAACATATGACTGCAAGACTGCCACACAAATGTCACCCCTAGCTATGGTCCATCTTTACCAGGAAGGCCCTAGCTATGGTCCATCTTTACCAGGAAGGCCCTAGCCATGGTCCATCTTTACCAGGAAGGCCCTAGCTATGGTCCATCTTCACCAGGAAGGCCCTAGCTATGGTCCATCTTTACCAGGAAGGCCCTAGCTATGGTCCATCTTCACCAGGAAAGCCCTAGCTATGGTCCATCTTCACCAGGAGAGCCCTAGCTATGGTCCATCTTTACTAGCAGGTATAGATGGAAACGTTTTTAAATGTTTTTCAGAATGCTAGATCTGGCATATGCCGGTCTGTCTCTATCTCACATAAATTCCAATATTTAGCATGGTATCAAAAACTTTTAAAATATTTATCTCAATTATTCATAGATAAACTGACTTGCTGTTTCAGCACATGGTTTATTTGTGATGCAGCTCCTATTGTGCAGTTTAACCAATAACTCAGATTCCTTTAGCTACTCTGCACCCAATGTTTGGAGTTAGTCCCATTTTGATATGCATGGTTTGATTGATCTCAGTCTCGCGTATAAGTTGCCGTGGATAAATGCCTTTTCCAAATTACAAAATGTAAAAGGGCCCAACTCTCTCGCTCCATCCCTCCTATCAAGTGGCTCCCCTGTTTTTATAACGGCTGTCTGTCGTCGGGTATTGCACATACGATTTATAATAAACTTGACTGTGCAGACCCTTTTCTTTCACAATCCCGTGCAAACCTACGCCGTCCAAAAACAAAAACTCAAACCACATGACGGTTAGTAAAGAACTAATCACATCCCCTTGGCCAAGCCCAGTGCACTGAAGTCCGTTCTGGCTTCACATGGAGACCGTGTCTGAGATGGAGCTCCAACTCAATGCTTTGGCGTGGAATTCTTTCCTTCAAAGAAATACTGCCGTACGAACATGCGAATGTTTTTCAAATGAATACACCAAAACAAGGCATAAACAAAACATAAATATATTTATTTTTTTGAAGCATGCCAAAACTCCTGTACAGCAAATCAAATGAAAATAACTAGGTGTTACAAAATAGACAAAGAAATATATACTATAATATCTTGTGTCAGTTCGGAAAGAATTTAAATTGGTCCTTAAGAGAATACACAAAGGCAAAACAAAATAGAAACAAAATAGAAACAAAAAAGTAGGCAAGTCTTCCCCCGTTCCACTCTTAGCTTATCAGATCCATTCAAAACCTCTCGAGTCTCAAATGAGTAACATCCTTTATACAAAACAAACAGGTAAAAGCTTCTCTGCATGTAAAAAGGAACAGCGCACAGGCTGGGTGAGGGAGTAACAGCTCACAAGCTACATATGGACAAACCGCCATAGCCAATCAAGACTGTCAGTGCACAAGCAAACTGGGCCTTTGTAAACATGAACCTTTTTTTTTTTGTATTAATATTATTTAGTGTTGTACAGTATGTGCTATGGGGTGGGGGGGGGGGGGGTAAACACGATGTGACTCATCAACACTCCACTAGACGTGTTTCTTGGCGATGAAAGCCCCGAACAGCACTCCGGTGAGCAGCACCACCCCAAACAGCAGCCACTTCCTCCGACTGTCCTGGGTACGCCTCACCTCCGCCGCATCACTGCCAAACATCTCAGCGAAGCGTCTCTGTAACGTTAATAGACAATAGTTCAATAGCAACACTTATGACACGTTAACACATAAATACGTGAATGTATATTAGTACCGGTGGCCAAAGACGGTCCTCTGGCTAGCGGTAACTCACCCATCCCCCGTGGCTCTGGATCCAGGGGTCGATGTGGTTGTCCAGGTACGTGGTCATCCAGCCTGCCACACGGGGCACCATGTAACTCATCTCCTTCTCCACGCACTCCACGCACAGAGCCCCGCCGAAGGCAAACAGGCCCACGATGCGTCCCCAGTTGATGTCGTCCCTGAACACCTCGTCCATCACGTTCTCGAAGCTGACGTACGCCGTGGCAGGGGTGACGGGCAGCTGGGAGGACAGGTCGCTGAAGGCCAGCGCGTAGCGCAACTCAAACTCGTCCACCGACTCCCGCAGCGCAGCCTTCACGGCCTCAGTGGCGTGAGAGGTCGACGACGGCTGGCCGTTGACATTCAACCCCAACCCGTTATTACCAAACCTGTCAGCCTTGTCCTCGTCCGAGTCCTCGCCCGCCCCGTTGGGCCGGAAGTGGATGGGCCAGTGGTTCCTCTGAGACAGTTTATGGCTTAGAAAGAAGAACACCAGGTCTCTGTTACTGATCGACATGCTTGTGCCAACGTTCAGCGCAAACCTAGTCGGACCTCATGGTTGGGTGCTTCTGCTGGTGGTCAGCTGAATAGCTGAAAGTGGATCTTCTCCGTCTTAAGGTGGTCCGGCCTACCGTCTACTGGCAACCAGCGCTGTTGACCTGCAAAGACATGAACCCTTTACGTCCAGCGACCAAGATGTCTGAATAAACGTTGAACTCATGCAGAAAATGATCAATGTCCTGATAGTTCAAATGCATGAGTTATTTGCAGATACATTAATAGCATGAATTATTTGTATGTAAATAGAATACATATCGTTTGTAGTGAAAGCTGATACGCTGGTCCTGTGAAATCGCCATGAAACGAGCCGATGATTTCATTCATAGTTACATAACCGTATTTATAACTCCATTATGATGTCCTGTGTATACGAACAGGCCTATTCTCACCATTCACTTACGAGTGAAATGCCTTGTATGGGGAAAAACGATTGCCGAAAAAGTTCCTTCTGACTGCAAACAAAGTTGTCAAATCCATTGATAATAAGATAGATGATATGATAGATAATAAAGCGCTGCTCCTTCTCCTGTATTACATGTCATTACAATTACGTGGCGACGGAAAGCACTTGTAATAGCAGGCTAGTGTTTACTTCTCATTAGGATACCTTACCACGAAGCTACATGCTACACAGAGTCACCAAATCAACATTACATTACATTAAAATCACGTAAAGCAAAGATCGGCAGACACACGAATGGAGACAACTCACTAACGCGTAGATTCGTGATCATCGCAGCTAAATATCCGGTCTGGATTGAGAATAACGTTAGAAACGTATCGAACAACTATTAAAATACTGTAACCATGGCAAGATCAGTCGAGCCTCAAATAGGATTCGTATACTTACAGTAGCAAATTCCTCCCAATGCAAAGCTAATGGAGGTTTAAAAGATGCATTTGAGCAACAGCCACAACACATAAGGACATTACAGCTGCAGTGAGGAGGCCTGAGGACCTTCTGGTAGTCTCCGGGTGGCCATTGGCCCGCTCCTCGGGCGGATGTCCCGCCTTCTTTCAACGTGCACCAATGGACGGTTACTCGAGCAGGAAGTTGGGTTACTTTGATAAAACAAAAAGGAACCCCTTAGGCATTAAGTAGTAAACGTTAGGGGGGAATCACCCACCATGTTGTTATTATCCGACCACTGATGGGATGTAGCGCGATTAGGAGATTCATCCATGCAGCAGGGGGCGGCAGCAGCTCAGTCTGTTGGGACTCGGCTTGGGAACCGGAGGGTCGCCGGTTCAAGTCCCCGAAACGGACCAAGTACGGAGTGAGAACTGGTACATGGAAAAAGGTGCCCGTTCGCCTCCTGGGCACGGTGCCCTTGAGCAAGGCACCAGACCCCATACAATAGCTCCCAATACTAGGATGGGTTGAATGCAAAGAAACACATTTAATTTAGATTTAGCAATAAGGAGCCAAAATATAAGAAAATATATTCAACCACTATGCCATTCGAACACATGTGTAGCCCCAAATATATAGGCTTCTGCAAAGCATTAAAACAAATATATCCGGTTGTTTTTTTATGAAATAAGCTTATTTATTTAAACGTGTACATAGACAATTAGCATATCCTACATTTTCTATGAGTGAAATGTCAATACAGTTACATTTCACAAATGATGAAAAAAAATATCAAAGTGGGAAAAAATTTCATAAATCAGTGAACTAATGAGCAACAGAGACCGTATGTATAGTCTAACAAAGTACAACTAAGTTATTTACAATGTCACAAATGATGCCACTTACATAAGCCATACACTTTTTGCACAATAATATAGCTCGATGTCTCTCTCAATACTGGTATGAAGGTCAGTATTAGTTGTTACAGTATTTTCATGTACCATGCCATTGCCCCAAACATCTGAATTAACGTAGCTATTGTCCAGACCTTTCTCCACCATCCTCGCGCTAATTCAAAGGCCCGACGCAAGGCACACTTCAGAGCATGGACACTAACAGAGAGCCACCAAAGTATTGGCTTTCCCATCGTTTAAATTGTTTGTCTCGCCTCTGGAAGTCACATCTGTGGCACTCTGCCTTTCTGTAGTTAGTTTTGTCCCATCTTGGACCCTGAGGTCCTCGCTGGGAATGTTGTCAACATTCTCAACAACCCCCTCCTCAATCTCCGGTTCACTGTCTGAGTCGATGGATATGGTCTCTGTATATGTACTGACTTTTAGCGTACAGTTAATTGCTTCGCATTGTTTGCTTTGGTGCATGGATGGGGTGCCAGACTTCAGGCCTCTTGGTCTGTTTGAGGTACTAGCCAGTTTGACCTCCTCAAAGGTCAAGTCATGCTTCAGCTTCTTGAGGGCCTGCATGTCAAAGCCAAGTAGCACAGACGATTTCTTAGCCTCACAGTCACTCTCACAGCCCCGCCGCTTGTTTAAAAAGTGACTGGCAATGTCCGACTTCCAGAGCCATAGACTAGCAGACAGCTTCTCCTCTTCCTTGAGAGACAAGTATGGGCGCTTGTTGAAGTAGGCTGTGAGGAAGGCTTTGCGTGCCTCATACGTCTTATGTTCATAACTTCTAGGATCCAGCACCAGATCCGCATCGTCCCGGGGTCCGGCTGCAACAGAGGTCATCTTGGAATCGTTTAGCTTGAACCTCTTGGGGTCAATCGTGGTCTGAGCTGGTAGCCGTCTCTTCAGGAACCCGGCCCCGGAGGAGTTCAGAGTGAGGGCAGACTTCGTGCCCTGGCCTGCATGGGACCTGCCTACGGCCCTGCACTGCACAAGATGCAGGGTTATCGTTGAGGCAACCATGTTGCTCGTGTACACCCCAAGGCAGTGAATGCACTTGTAAGTCATTTTTTTCTCCACTGGATGCATCGTCTGGAGCACTTGGTGTCGCTCCCGCAGATGCTGGGCCAGGGCATGGACGATGGGGCCCTTGAGGATGGTGAAACACAGCGGACAGAGGGTCTTGCCAACCTCGTTCTTTTCAGCCAGAGTGGAAGGACTTCTAGCATGTGCCTCACCTTTCCTGTCCATCATCTTGGGGACGGTTACTTTAACCAGAGGTGGAGTGTTGCTCTGAGCAGATGCTGTTGGATCCACACCATTGGTAGACTCTTTCATGTTGAAGGTGATGACAACAAGCTGGATGTTGTTGGACTTGTCTTGTTTGATGGTGAGGTCAAAGGTTAACGGGGATGTTGCAGGAGGCCCAATATAGTCATCTGGGTGAACCAGCTTGACATGCTCAATCATTTTCTCAACATTGTGGAAAGCAGAGTGGCACTGAGGGCAGGTTAGCCCATGGATGAGCATGTGGTTCAGCAGTGTATCACTGGGAAGATATCGATTGCAAAGCAAACACTTGCTGGTGAAGTTGTGGATCTTCATTATGTATTTAGCCATCGCCCAAACTTTCTTTGCCTTATGTGCCTTTTCAAAATGAGCACTATAGAGGTTTTCTGGAAAAAGCTCATTGCATACAGTGCATATCTTCCACTTCTGTGTTTGAGCTGTGTTCACAGAAGCTGTGCTTTCAGCCAAGGCGCTACTGCCGGCAATTGAGATACGCCCTGGGTGGCCAGCAATGGAAGACTGGTTTTTAAGGAGTGATGGACCCTGCTTTAAGTTGCCACGCATCATGTGGCCTATTTGCTCAGATGTTAAGCTACGGCTGGCGGATGTCACTACGGAGGTCTTCTGTGACATTCCAGGGAAGGCTTGAGATCTGGAAACCATAACATTGGCGTGCCCGATCATGCTGGTTACTTGAGAGCCGATACGCTCATGGTACTCCACAACATGCTGCACCAGTGCCTCGTAGCTTCGTGTGGAAAACTGGCAGCGCTTACATAGGATGTTGTTGCCATTGACAGAATTAGCACCATTTTTGACTGATGACTCAGAAACCATGCCAAGATAGGGAGAGACCACATGCTGAAAATGTTCCCTGTAAATGTGTCGTCTTACAATGTTATACAGAGGGTCCCGGTAAGTGCATTTTTTGCAAAAGTACATTGGTTTCTCTACATTGTCTCCCTGTTTGGCTCTGTCTGGCCATACTTTGATATTCTGGACCACCGCAGCGCCCTGGGTGGCGGTCCCGTAGTTCTGCCGAGTTGAACTTGGTATGTGGAATATTTTGACATGAGTCTCCATCGTTCTCTTGCTCGCAGTGAAGGTGCAGTACGGACAGTTAAGCAAGATGCTGTTCTCAAAATTCTGCCTGTGTACGTTACGGAAGTGGTTCTTGTAGCCTGAGTAGTATTTGGAAGAAAATGGACACTCTGTGCAGCAAAATGGCTTGGATCGATATTCCTGAAAGGCACAAAGCAAAACACATAAAATATTTGTATAAAGACCACCAAAGAACAAGTTAACTCTAACATACAATTACAAAGCAACAATTTAACCTACCTGTGTTTTTGAGTATGATGGGTCCCATGAGGAAATCTCAAGGCAAAAAGTTCCCTTGACATACTGCTCATTGGGGCAAAACTCCTTGAAATCCTGCATAGTGAGAAAGGGAATAAAGTCCACGGTTAATACTGCACGCTCACATGTGCAGTTTTCCGATTTTTTAACATACCCGTTCAAAGTTTAACATGGTCACTATTCTGAAAATATTGCTTTAAATAGCTGAAAATTAATGGATTACTTCTCATTTACAGTATGTGAAGTCAATTTGCAATCATTTGCTAAATAAGACATTACATATGCCTATTCAAATGCAAGTGTCGTTTCCTTTGTTTTGTTAATTGAATAAGAACTTCAGAGCTGCTTCACTGAATGACATGTGTCATAAACGCATACTCACCTCGGCTGCCTCTTTACAGTATTCCAGCCCAATGTCACCAAGAGCCTTTTTCACCTGCCTCCTGGCTCTCCGTATCCTGGTGAGGTTGTTCACCGGTAGCTGATACATGTCTGCTAAAATTGGAGAAAAAAAAAAAAAAAATTAAAAAGAGTTGGTCAAAAACAAGGAATAGCTGCTCTGTCATAAAAACAACAATTATGTAAGCAATGTTGTTTAATGCTTCGTTATGTTGTCACCGTCACGCTAAAACATATTCATAGTAAATAATCCAATCACATAGTGTATATCATATTTATATACACACGTTTTAAATAAAATGTTGTAAGTAGCTAGACTACGGGAGGGGGTGGGCACCCGTCGGACAAATGGATGGTCTGCTGAATGTTTGGAGGTTCCCATCGTCAGCGGGGCCCAACCATTTTACATTACAACAGATGTGCTTGTCGACGGACGGGGATGAACTCAAATAAAGGTTGTAATGTACTTAACATTTGCCCGCTTAACTCTAATCACAGTATCTGTAATCCGTCTTATTTACCATCGAAATTATTTCGGGTAACGTTAGATGCATCGCTCGTGGCGCATTGGCTGCGTGCCCCGAAGTTACCTCCAACTAGCCCCGATAAAACGTCCACTGGCCCCGGTAACACGTCCACTGGGCCCGGTAACACGTTCACTAGCCCCGGCCCAGGTAACACGTCCACTGGCCCCGGTAACACGTCCACTAGCCCCGGCCCAGGTAACACGTCCACTAGCCCCGGTAACACGTCCACTAGCCCCGGTAACTCGTCCACTAGCCCCGGTAACGAGCCCCCTTGCCCCTTCACAGACCACCCAACCGATGTGGAGAAAGAAAGGCTTACCGAGCGTATCAACGGGTCCGACCGAGTTGTGCGCGGGCCAGGCCGGAACCAGAACTCCTCCGGCGGACGGTGAGGATGATGATGGTCGCCCCACTCGGAGCCGGTGCTGTGTGATGCTCTGCTAAAGTATGCAAGCTAACCAGCTAGCAATCCCCATTTGTTGGTACACTGTTTCTCAGCGAGCTACGGGGTCGGGCGGGTGGACTGGAGCGGCACACCGTTCACCAGAACCACATGCCGGGTGTTCTAATGGCGATAAAGTGTGGATAACACGAAACTCATCGGCGCTCTTTGTGTTGTTTTGCTGACTTAGTGGCCGTTAGCGGTGGACGAGCAGGAGCCGCTAGCCTCGCCGTGTCTATAACACTCAATCCAAAATGGCGCCGACAAAAAGACGGAAGTCCTAGGATGGAGCCAGGAGGCGGCGGGGCACGAAGGGGCGACCACACGGCTTTTATTTCATGTGTATCTTGGAAATTTTAACAATAATTCATTTTTAGTTACAGACAGCAAATGCAACCTGAATTCAGTCCAACAAATATATAATTTAAATCGAAACAAAATACGTTTAGCCGTTACCGTAAACTCGATAGGGGTAAGTTGGCCGTTGAATAAGTGTCTCAATATGATTGATTGCATTTATAATTGAAACTGTAGGCCTATAGGCGAGAGGTAAAATTACGGTTTACGTTTAGATATCTAGTATATATATTTTAAAAAAAAGTCATACCCACAACAAAACGTAGAATATTTATTTTTATATTTTGTCATTCCAGGGGCTCCATAACTTCCAACACAACAGTCCTTGGTCCTGTCATCACCAGCCGAGACACCGTCCGATAGTCCAGGTGGAGTACACACTGTCCATTCACCTGGCACATGAACTGACGAATCTTAGCCCAAAACCCAAAATAGTATCACATTAAAACTAACATGGAGTGATACAACATATATAGTGCCTTAATATTAGCCTACTTAATGGCATTGATGTTTATATTTGACATTATATTAAAGTAGGCCCACCTTAACTCCACCTGCTGCTGCTGGACTCCCAGGGTCGACAGCCTGAACATAGCAGGGGGCCATGCCTCTGACCACAAAGCCCCAGCCCAGTGCGTCCCCGATCACCTGGAATGTTGCGTATAGAAAGTTGTGTGAAAGAAATCTATTTGAATGAGCAGTGATTGCACTGTAAGTTGAAAGTGTGGCAAAATGGATGCAGCCTTTTCACATTTGACTCTGTTTTCTGGTATTCAAGCTTTGACATTTGATTTGTCAGACACGGAACAGTCTAAGAGAGCTACAAACAGTAAAGTGATTAGTGTCGACAGGATTTAAAGGCTATCTGAGACCAGCTCTGTGACAGTTAATGAGGCTGATCAAATGATAACCACAATTACAATGTGAGTTTCTATTACTGACTAAATGTTCCAAAGTCATTTATTTGCAACTGCCAATGCAATGCAAGTGTATAATTCAGTGTTTTTTAAGTGACTCCTGGCTAGCAGTGTAATTTCCCTCCATGTTAACCGTAAAAACATCTTACCGTTAACACTCTTTTACTGAAAGGTGCGCCAGGTGACAATAACTCTTCGCAGGTATAGTTTCTTGTAAGCACTACAATACCATAGGAGTAAACCGTTAGTAACATCAAGGTTCAGAAAAATATACGCATACAATTTTGTTAAAAAAAGGAGATCGGCTCTGAGAAACTTGCCTGATTTCGGATTGTATCTCACGGGTGGGGGTGGGGAGAGATTAGCAAAGGGAGAAAGTCCAGTCGAATAAAACTGAAGCCCGTTCAAGTTCCCTCCGTGCCCGGGAACTACCTGTCTCCTGTCATTACCTGAGTGGTAAACACAATACACATACGCTCAATAAATACCATAAATACTCCACATGTTTCATTGCATGCGCAAAACACTTTATTTTACCGGAATGGAAACCTGTGTGGTCATCTTGGTGTGCCGTTTTATGCAGGACAAATGGACTATCAGGCCGAACGTCGTCTAACGTGGACACATACAGTCTCTCCTTGTCTGGCTCATCATCATGTAACAGTTCCGAGAGGCGGCGGCGCCGGCGGAAGTTGATGCTGAACTGATAGAGTAATCCGCTGTCGAAAAAGTTGTGTTTCTTTAACACTGGGGGTGAGAGGAGGAGAGAGGAAGGGAGGGAGAACAAAGGAGAACTACGGTCACATGTTAGGCCAAAATGGTATTGCTCAGGGTACCGTATTCTGTTCTAAAGGACTCATTTTGGTGTCCTGACCAGTGGTGGCACATATTAACAGTGGTCATCTAAAATCACCTTGTTGGATTCTGCTTTGTACTGGTAATGATCTGTAATGATGTTAACCTATGCCATGTTCCTGTAATAACCTGGCCATAACATGTTAACCTATGTCATAACATGTTAACCTATGCCATGTTCCTGTAATAATCTGGCCATAACATGTTAACCTATGTCATAACATGTGAACCTATTCCATGGTCCTGTAATGACCTGGCCATAACATGTTAACCTATCCCATGTTCCTGTAAATAGCTGGTCATAACATGTTAAACTATGTCATAACATGTTAACCTATGCCATGTTCCTGTAAATAGCTGGTCATAACATGTTAACCTATGTCATAACATGTTAACCTATGTCATAACATGTTAACCTATTCCATGGTCCTGTAATGACCTGGCCATAACATGTTAACCTATGCCATGTTCCTGTAAATAGCTGGTCATAACATGTTAACCTATGTCATAACATGTTAATCTATGTCATAACATGTTAACCTATGTCATAACATGTTAACCTATGCCATGTTCCTGGTCTCACCATGTTGAAGGATGCCATGTTCCTGCAGCGCTCGGCACAGTTCTGCTCCCTGTTTCCGGCCTTCCACTTCAGCATTCTGGAGGAGCCAGTCAATGAGCTGGCAGCCAGGAAAGCAGCGCTGATATATAACACCATGCTTCTCTCTCTGCTGCAAGACCGAGTCCTTAGCTACCATAAGGCTGTACAGCCACACACACACACACACACACACACACACACACACACACACACACACACACACACACACACACACACACACACACACACACACACACACACACACACACACACACACACACAATTCCAAGGCTTTCATTAAAGCGTGCAAATCACTTTACATTTGGAAATATACAAGTATTTGTCTATTTCAGAGGACATTTAGCACAATAAGCAAGAATGCCGATCCATTTTTAAGATCAATCCATTAACATTTTCAACACTACATTTGCACAGAAGTGTGCAGCTTTACTCTCCCTTCAGAATCTACAGGAGAATGTCTGAACGTCAGCATTTTTGCTCTCAAATAAAGTGATTGCTTGGCCAAATGAAGCTACTCTTACTGTTCGTACAGTCTTTGTCCCAGCATAAAGACCTTCACTTCTGTATTGAAGGGAAACGTGCCGTCATCTTTGCGGAAACGGTAGAGCAGTTTGGCATCCTTGAACACGGGCCTCTTGTCACACACTGTGGAAATTAAGAGACACAATCCCAATGAGCCTTCAGATTGACTCTCTCTCCGCTCTCTTCTGTTCTATTGCATTACGGTGTTTGCATTTTATTTTTTTTACTGGTCGGCGAGGCCGTTTCCTTTGCCTTTAACCTTGAGTGGGGAATCACCTGGTGCTTCCTGCTTACCGTGGTGAACCATGTCATGGTCCATAAGGTGCTGCATGAGGCAGATTGCTGTGGCCCGATCCGGTGCCTCCTTGTGGGCCACCAGCCAGCCGGTGAGCTCTTGGGCCACAAAGCAGTTGGGGTACGTGCGCAAGTGGTACCGCCGCTCCTTTATCAGCTTGCCGTCGTGAAGCCTCAACCTTGGGGGCCAAAAAGACAGTCGGAAGGCCAGAGGTTAACCCCCTGAATCTGGACAGTTCAGTCACCGAAAAAGAGGATACAACTTTAGTCATGCTCAGCAAACCATTTTCAGAGATGGGTAAATACACCCAGTAAGCCAACACGTAGTGTAATACACTGGTCCCCCCCCCCCCCGCCCTTCCCCCCATACCTGAGTTGCTCTCCAGCAATCATCACTTCAGCCTTGTGAAGTCGAATCATAGTGTTTCTCCTATTACTGCTTACAGGATCCATGTCTGTTTGCTAGCATTTCTCTGGCAAGTTGTCTTCTCTTTATGGTCTGTTATGTTTACCAAATAGTCATTGAAACTCACAGTGCCCAAATGTCATGTGGGAGAAATATGTTGTGTATACAGAGAGTTGGATATGAAAGGATTGGGAGGTGGCTAAGGGAGGCGGGACAGGGGGTAGGACAATGGTGGGAGGAATATTGGGAACATTTTAGCCTATTTGTGTAAGCCCTTTGTTTCATGGTGGGACAGAAGCAGTTACGGCCAACGACCACAGGGCGTCAGTAGTGGCCCGTTTTTGCGCAACCACAAAGGAACCCACACATGTGTTAGTGAATTGTTTTCCACATATTTAAGGAAGTAAAAATTACAGACTAATGCATAAATTAACACTCTTTTCCACATGGGAATTTTAAGAAGGTCAAACAAGCAAATGTAGCTAACTGCGTCATTGTACATGAGCCTAGGCTTGTGTATCTGGGCTTGTTGTGGTAAAGGGAAATATGTAGCCTAGGCTATTGTAGCCTATAAAAACAAGCAATTTGACTGTAGAGTATATTGACGTTTTGAGTCGGATGCACACAACAAAAGCAAACAGCAAACAACATCGGCTGATGCAATTGCACAAAGATAATGTAATATAGGCCTAGGCTTAGGTATGCCAAAACGTAAAACCACGGACATCGACAAAGGATTATGGCAGCACGTATGTTTTTTTCGGCTGGGATTGAGTCGATATTCTCACCATCACATGGTGAGGGCTCTGGAAATACTCTCGCATCAGCTTTTATGCAAATGTCCTCTGCGCGCTCTCATTGGCTCGGAGCTCGGAGGTGTAGTCTACGGAGCGTGACGTCACGTCAATGCAGCTTTATGAAGAAAGTGCGCTCCACGCAAAAAGGCAGAGGTAGCACGCGCACGATTGTGCTCTTCGGACTAACTTTAACCCCCAACAAAAAGCTCCATCGCGTACAGTTCAGATGACCCACTAGTTGGTAAGGTGGAGCCCCGAACGCATGTTTTTTTATTTGTAGACATATTGCGATAGTGCTTTTTTGGAACTTCATTGTAGAGCGTTTGGTGTTGACTGCATAACAGAACTGAGGGTATTCGGATACTCCGGGGGGGGGAAAAACAGCAAGCTTGCAATGAATATGTCAGCAGATGCGCATTTGCATTTGGGACTTCAGAAAACCCCAATGGATTTTGTCAGTGAATTCGACTTGGCCGTTAGTTCGATGAAGTTCGGCGTGAAGAAGGAGACAATGCACGGGGTCGATCGCTCCTTTATTGGACCCTGCAATCAACTTCAAAGACCGGACTCTGCGTCCACCACTCCCGGCAGCACGCCCTCCAACTCGGTCCCCTCGTCGCCGAACCTCAACCCGAACGAGCAGAGGAACAACCCGGGCGGGGAACAGTTTTGGATGTCTAACAACGTCGGCTACTCTCAGCAAATGTACCCTCAGTCTTTCGGCCTGACACCCGAGGACGCAATGGACGCCCTTATTGGCACCACCGTGCAGGCGAACCCGTCTGCGCCCCATGGCCACCAGCCACCGTTCCCCGCTGAATTCGAGGGGTACGGACAGATGAACGAGCACGTCCCGCATTACCCCGGACACCTCCGGCAGCCGGACGCACTGGTGGGCCACGCCGAGATGCAAGGGCTCCCCAACTCCCAGTGCCACTACCCGGGGGAGGACATCGAGAGCTCGGCCCCCCAGTCGCCCGAGTCCCAGGACACGGTGCTCGGCGCGCACCACCTCCACCACGGCGGGCGCCACGACAGACGGTCCAACGGCGACCAGCAGTTCTCCGACGACCAGCTGGTGACCATGTCCGTCCGGGAGCTGAACAGACACATCCGCGGGATGACCAAGGACGAGGTGATGCGTCTGAAGCAGAAGCGGCGGACCCTGAAGAACCGGGGCTACGCGCAGTCCTGTCGCTACAAACGCGTCCAGCAGAAGCACGTCCTGGAGCACGAGAAGACCAGCCTGGCCTCGCAGGTGGAGCAGCTGAAGCACGAGCTGGGCCGGCTGGCCCGCGAGAGGGACGCCTACAAGCTCAAGTGCGAGAAACTGACGTGTGCGAACGGCTACCACGAAGCGGGCTCGACCAGCGACAACCCCTCCTCGCCCGAGTACCTGATGTGAGGGAACTTTTTGCAGAACCTGGCCCGTCCTGTAAACGGTGAACTATATGTCTGTACAAACAAAACAAACAAAAAAATATCGCATTTACGACTTTACGACTTTATCTATAGACTAACGTACAATATCATTATAATAAGGTGGATTGAGTTGCGACTTACCATTCGATTAAGCAAAATAAATCATGCGTCTACCTGGAGGATCACGAAGCATGCATGCGGGACA
>CM051002.1:18556226-18566226 GCA_027704905.1 Muraenolepis orangiensis
CTGCTGTAAGAGGACTATGGCCCACGGTCACGTGACTCCCTCGCAGAGTGGATTAATGTGTAGCCTCGGTCGCTGCAATAAAATGCTCCTATGGTGTCTTATCGTCACGAGGCCCATAGCTGGCTTCCTGTGGACCTGTTGTTGAGTGTTGGTGTTGGAGCATGAGCCCTCTGTCATACACTAGGAGAGCCCTCTGATAAAGACCCTGTCACGTTTGACTGAGTTGCCTGGCTGACAAGGGCGGGGGGGGGGGGGGGTTCGACAAGGTCCCGTCCCGCACCGAGAGAATGGACTTTGGAAAACGGAGCGCTGTCTGACCTCCAGTATGTAATAATTATACAGGTCATATACTTCACAGTGTTCCAGGAATGCTGTAAAAAAAACGCAGCAGCAGCACAGCAGCAGCCGAGGGAAACACAGAAAACAACAGAATGTTTATTAGATTATTTAAAGCACAGAGTAGACGTAGATCAGCTCCTTCAGCGTCCTCCCTCTCCTCCTGCTTGTGGTCTGGGTGTCTGGAGGGCAGGCTCCCCGGTGTGGGTCCTCCCCGTGTGAGGCTAATGCTGCAGTCTGCCTCCACCGAGGCTGCAGTCTGCCTCCACCGAGGCAGCCGGCAGAAAGTTGAAACATGTTTTTTTAATGAAGCGAGTGCCGCGACGGGGGAGCGAGACCGCAGTCCGAGAGTCAAGAGGCGACCATTTTGAGAGAGCAGTACGAAGCAGAGCAAGAGAGAGAGAGCGAAAGAGAGAGAGAGAGAGAGAGAGAGAGAGAGAGAGAGAGAGAGAGAGAGAGAGAGAGAGAGAGAGAGAGAGAGAGAGAGAGAGAGAGAGAGAAAGGAAAACGGAAAACGGAAAAGGAATCGGAGAGAGAGAGAGAGGGAGAGAGAGAAAGGAAAACGGAAAATGAATCGGAGAGAGAGAGAGAGAGAGAGAGCGAGAGAGAGAGAGAGAGAGAGAGAGAGAGACGAGCGGACGGGTTTGCTGTTGCTCGCTCAGGGGGCCCCGGCAGGCCGTAAACAAGAGAGGAAGGAAGGGAAGAAAGGGAAAGGGGAAGAGGAGTAGAGGAGAGAGACAGAGACAGACAGAGGGGAGAGAAAGGACCAGGCATTTGCCTGCCATGTCATTCTCTCTGCTAGGATTTCCTGCTCTGTTTTATGGGGGTCATGCAGCTGGCAGGCGCCCTCCTGTTTCTGTCCATAATGATGACAAGCGTCCATTAGTGCACTGTAGAAACACGAGCCAAACCACCCCCCCCACCCCCCACACACACACACACACACACACACACACACACACACACACACACACACACACACACACACACACACACACACTCGCAGTGGCCTCTTCTTCCCTTTCCACAGCTCCTGGCCTCAAGCGCTGCCTAACTATCTATAGGGCAGATAATTGTGGCTCTGGGTTGCTCTTGGCAGAGGCTGTGCTGATCAGGGGGGAACGTCCCGGGTCGGGACGCCTGCGCAGGCTCCTCTGCTGACTGATAAACAGCTCCAGGCCTCTGGGGGCTGTCGTCTGTCTCCTTACGGTCGGTGAGGCTTCCCTCCCCGGACGGGTAACTGGGGGGCAGGGGGCGGGGGGGGACTTTGGCTCTTTGGCACGAGGGCTTTTCGTATGAAACATTAAACTGTTATCACCGCCAGTGAGAGATAAAAACAACAAACAAAAAGCGGTTATGTAATGAGGTGTAATTTGACCGTGACCTACTGCAGCCTTGTTTAAGACCAACAAACATATCTCTGGCACTAAAAGCCGACTGTATAACATTAAAACAGACCCGGGCAGGGACATGCTCACCTCCACCCCCTCCCCACCACCCCACCCCACCTCCACCCCCTCCCCACCACCCCACCTCCCCCCCCTCCCCCCCACCCCACCCCACCTCCACCCCCACCCCACCACCCCACCTCCACCCCCTCCCCACCACCCAACCCCACCTCCACCCCCTCCCCACCACCCCACCCCACCCAAAATGGTTGCACTAAGGGAATACCTTGGTAGTGTGTGACTGCCTTTTAGAAATCGAGACACGTTCACCTCACCTCAACCAGGACACGCTGTCCTGTCCCATGCACTGCCTCCATCGGCCCGCGGAGATACAACACGTTCCACCCCGCCCTAGTGTTGTTGCCATCAGTGTGTGTGTGTGTGTGTGTGTGTGTGTGTGTGTGTGTGTGTGTGTGTGTGTGTGTGTGTGTGTGTGTGTGTGTGTGTGTGTGTGTGTGTGTGTGTGAGCCACAGCCATGCCTGCTTGTTGTACTGAGACTCGGTGTGGAACTGGGTGTGTCTCCCCTCAGCAACCAATGTGTCATGTTAACAGCCCTCTTGTGTAACCCCTGCTAGCGCTTCTTCTCCCTGCGTTCCGTGAGCAGTTCTCCATGTCAGTCATACTGTTACTTTGCCCGTAATGACGTGGTAATTCACTCTGCCCCGCGTTCCTCTTCGCTGTCGACGGGTGTGTAAAAATGGATCACGAATTTGACACGCTGCCTAATTATACACCCGCTCGCTCTTGCGATTGTAAACCACAAATGCCATTAGTCGTTGGTCCGGGAGGCCTTCACTGGGAAAAGACCAAAGCAAACGATGAGCACGTATCGGTGTCCGATGAATGAGTGGATCGCAGACACGCAGGAGAGAGTCGATCGGGCCACTACAGTTTATACGATAGTGAACCTGTGTGCTTGTTTTCTGCGGAGGAGATAGAGGAACTAGACTGTTCTGTGATTTTCTGGGTAAGGAAAAAGAAACCTCAGACGGTTATTTCTCAAGAAGGGCACTGGACTTCAGGAAAGCAAATACATGTGTGTTTATGGCAAGCGTTTCACACTTTTAAGACTTCTGTAGGTGACACATTTGAGCAGTTATTTAGTTAAATTATATGAATCTATTTGAATTTGACCAGTACACAGAGTATTTATTTCACATTTAACTGTGGAGACTTATCGTCTCATTTACATTTAATATATACATAATATATACATCCCCCTTTAACCTATGTTTGTAAAGTTGTAAAGCGCCTTTGGGTGCTAATAAAAGCGCTGTAGAAATGATAACATTATTACTACTATAACCATTAACAGTACAATTGTGCACTAGTTATTGTTATTTTAAATCCAATTTCTCATTATACCCATTCAATTGGATGAGTTCAACAACAAAGTGCATATTTTTTATTTTAAGTTTAAACCAACTTTTACATATTTTTAATTTTCATCCCACACGGCAGAGAATATAAAGTTATACCTTACATACATATTATACTTTATACATAATTAACTTTACTGTCAAAGAAGCCATTATTATACTTTAGCCGTTTAAAGTAAAGTAAAGTAAATTTGGAGGATTGAATCCTCTTTATTGGTACAAACATACAGTGACATGTGTTTCTGAGTTGAACCCATCCTGGTGTGAGGAGCAGTGGGCCCAGTTCAGTATTAGTTCCTCACTATTTCCCCATAACAACAATATGAATGGTTGTGTTGTTTGATAAAATAGGTAGTAGATATACAATATATAGGGTTATATACAGTAAATCTATATATATATATTTATATGTATACAGTTAATGTATTTTTTTTTATATATGTAGGAGGCACTAGATTGTTCTCCTGGATCCAGAACCATACTCACCACCCCACCTCATGTCCTCTAATGATGTGTGTTCATGGGATTCATATGGTGTGGAAACCAGGCCCCCAGACGGCTAGGAAACTGAATCAGAACATTTCATCAGACACTGAAAAATATATAAAGAAATCTGATTATTTAAATGTAGTCAAGTAAAATCTGATGATTTGCAAAGTGTAAATTGTATATGCAGATTGCGGGCGATATCCGATGAGTTAACTGAGCAGAAAAACACATCCTCCCATTGCATGTGTGTGCGGTTCATTGCCTCCTGCTTTAAGGTAAGCGTGTTAGCGTGTGATTGGTAGGAGAGACGGGTCATTGTTGCTTGTAACTGTAAGCTTCGTGTCCAAGTCCAAGCAGCTAAATATAAAGCCTGGCTGTATGTGAAACATCTTTAGTAACACGGAAAAGCAGACCACAGGACACCGGTTGGACATCCCAACTGCACAGAGACGGGAAAATAACCTACATTTTATCTTTAAATAATAGGGTTTAATCCTGGTTTGGCTTGGCGGATTTTTCCCTGTTCTGTGGAAAATATGTTTTGGAGCAGCAGGCCCATTTCTAGCAAACGTCAACAGCTGAATTGTTTGTGAATGTTGCTTCTAACGTCCTCCTCTGTTAGAGAGAGGAGCTTTCTGTATAGGAGCTACAGCATCACAGTTACACTTACTGTCATCCACCGTTAGAACACTATCTGCATTAGAACATTTTGGTGTTAGAATAGAATAAAAATATGACGACATTTAATTGACTCCATTGCATGATCAATATTAGCAATACATTTCCTATATTTACCGTATAAAAAAAATGCGTAGACTGACCTTTGACCTTTTACCCAACAGGTGACCAACAAGGAGGCTCAGACCCGATGCCCATATACACATATATACGTATATATATATTTATATATATGTGTATATATATACATATATGTGTATATATATATATATATATATATATATATACAGCACCCAGGTCACCTGCATTACATACCTATACATCACACGGCCCGGCCAAAGACACACCATGACAAACTGTTACAGCTGGACTCGCTGTAGCCGCTAGATCCTATAGCCATTATATAGATGCTATATAATGGCTCTGCCGTATCGATGGAACTCCTGTAAACGCTAACGTATATTGTTCTAACAACGGTTCTGAAGGTCAGTACCATATAACTCTGACGTGAAGTATAGTGTAGAAGGATGCTGTGACTGAGTGATCTACTCTCCTCCTTCAACACGCGGACAACTGAAACCACTTCGCTGGTTCCTTTAAAACAACTACAAAGCCGTCGCTAGCGCTGTCATCGGCCATTAGGATCACCTCAACTTATTAGCGGTTATTTTTGTGGTTGCGGTTTTATTATTTCGGTTTGAACACGACGAGACACAAAACATCACAAAAATGTGATATGTTAAACAAACCTAAAGGGAAAAAAACCTATAAAACATGACTTTTCAAGGCAAATTCTCACCCACCGTGGGCTCACCTAATGACTTACAAAGTAGGTTAGGTATTATTGACAGCTGACTTGCATCACTGCCTGGTTGGCATGGATTATATTGATTACCCAGATAAAACGAGGGCTCTTTTTTTTTTTTTAAGGATCGTATCCGTCAATATTCTCTTCAAGCGGACCGAGGACGCACGGGCGTCGCCCTCCACTCCGCCTCCCTATTCGTTTTTTTGGTTGCTTTTATTTTCTTCTTCGGTCGGTCACCGTGGAGTGGGTGGAAAGCTGCAGCGTCTGGCTTTCCCACAGAAGAAGAAGAAGAAGAAGAAGAAGAAGAAGAAGAAGAAGAAGAAGAAGAAGAAGAAGAAGAAGAAGAAGAAGAAGAAGAAGAAGAAGGAGGAGGAGGAGGAGGAGGAGGAGGAGGAGGAGGAGGAGGAGGAGGAGAAGAAGAAGACACTTTGAAATTAGATCACCCACTATGCCCTTTATCAAGCGCGGATGCACCTGATAAAGCTGTCAGAAGAAGAGGGCCCCCCCCTCCACCTCCACCTCCTGCGGTATAATTCCCGGTCTGCGCCGCTAAAACAAACCTCACAAGAACCTTGCAGCTCTAATCCCTTAAGCCTGATCCTAGTTCAGTGCTTCATCAGCATCGACACAATGACTTACACCTTCAGAGAATAAGAGGGGAAATAAATACACCACACTTTCGAGATTTTTTTCAAAACCTTAGTTTGAAGTGCAATTATCTTATTATGTTATTTTTTGTAATAATTAATAGTATTTTTTTTTTTATAATGAGAGGATTGTGGATGCGTGTCACTTAGTGTCTCCCTCAGCCATGCGTGGGATCTTATTGTAAGCCTTTTCTCTGTGCTTTCAGACTCACCACCCCCCCCCCCAGGGCTATTTTGACATGTGCATATCTATCTGCTGCCATCTCTCTGCAGTATGTCTGTGTCAGCAGTCGGCCCGACGCAAGAGCATGAGAAATGGAAGAGAGCTCGGTCCTCAGTGCCTCCCAAATAGGGGCCAGGAACGCTGTAAACACTTTGGTTGTTGTACATGATGGCGTGTGTGTGCGTGTGTGCGGGTGTGTGTGTGCATGTGTTTGTGTGTGTGTGTGTGTGTGCGTGTGTGTGTGTGTGTGTGCGTCTGTGTGTGTGTGTGTGTTGTCACTCTGGAAAGGTGGCACATGGAGCCTTCCCACAGTAGAGCCACCCACCCCCCATCCACCCACCCCTCCTAAACACACACAGTCACACTCTCACACCCTGCTACCCGATGACAGGTGCCTTATCACTACCCCGCATCTGCAAGGTTGGTTTAGCTTAGGTCACTTACCCTCCTCAGTGTTTGGAGGATTACGGATGAAGGGAAGATGCTGCGGCCGGTCGAGGCTTCACAACCCCTTGTCAACAACCCCCTCTGGGGCAGCTCTCTGGTCTGTCACGGCCCACTCGGGGTCTCAACACTTCGGCCCATTCTTTAAAGGAACCTGTTTGTTGTGCACTCATTCTCAGCTGCAGCTTTACTACCAGAGACACTCAGAGAGTGAGAGCATGCGTGGACCGTACCTTATTATTATTTAATCACCGCTGATTGAGATGCTGAGCGCAATGTGTAATGGAACCCATACTGTACATCCTAAACACGTATATAATCACCTCGCTAAGCGACTGCTCTAGTCGCTAAATGATCACCCGTTGGCCCATCTCTCTGAGAGTTACATGCAGACAGGACAAAAAGTGTGTTACCCAGAATAGCCACACCTGTGCTAAACTAACTCCCTCATAATGTCTTATGCCAGCAGAAAGTGATTTCCTTCATGTTGGCGTCAGAGCGCCCTGGCAGGTTTAGTGGAAGGACCAGCGTTGTCAAAAGAGGTGCTTCTTTAGCTCTCCCTGTGCCCGCTGTAGACAGCTCTGCTCGGGGGGACATTTCCCAGATTTGGGGTCTGCTGTTTGTGTGTTCTGTGAAGTGTGTGTGTGTGTGTGTGTGTGTGTGTGTGTGTGTGTGTGTGTGTGTGTGTGTGTGTGTGTGTGTGTGTGTGTGTGCAGTTGAGAGTAACTCAAGCACATTGTGCTTTTCGTGAGCTAACCAATATGAATGGTTAGTTAATAGTTAATAGTAGTTAATAGTTAATATTATTTAATTTGTTTACTCGCGATGGTCATTATTCTTCGCCAGCGTGAAATACGCAAGTGTTTCATGAATTCAATGATATAGACAGAGCTGTCTATAAAATTGTTAGGAACAATAAATGGGTGAATTACGATAAACGTTAGGAAAAGTGAAAATATGTATATACAAAAAAAGAAAAACAGCAAAAAAACATCATCAAATAAAGCAAAGATATTGTGTAATCATAGTTCAAGAACAACAAACATTTAAAGTAACCCATCCACAAGAAGCACATTCATTTCATCATTCATTTACTAACTGAAGACGCGCGACATTTTGGTCCAATAATCCAATGTGTGGATCAGTGTGTCACCACCACACACACAAAGAGCATTCCCCCTCCTTCATAGTTCAGATCAAGTTGTTTCCCGCCATTAGAGAGCGTCGAGTGTCTTCATCTTCTCTCTCAGCGGTCCTCCTCTACATCTGTGGACATCATGGCGCTCGTTTGGAACACATGTGTGATTAAAACGACCTGCAAACAAGACATTATCACCATGGTGACAGGGGGGGATGGGGGGGGTACTGCTAAAAACACTCTGTGAGGAATGCCCTCCCTCGCAGCCAGCCTGGATCCGGCCCTGCTCCGTGGGCCGAGCAGCGAGGCCCTACAAAGAGAGGCTGACCTTGCCTTTGGCCCTTTGGCTGTGTGACAGAACGCTCCCCGTGCTGTAGTGCGGGACGGCCGTCCTCTAAGAGGAAAAGTAGCCGAGAGGCGAAGGGCACAGAAGCCTATGGAATATCAATGTGTGATGCTCTCAATTAAGATTAAAGCTTTGAATGGAATCCTACGGAGGCTCTTCCCTAAGAAATGCTTGACATTTTACCCTTGCTGACTCCGGATAAAATAGTGTCATGTGCCACGAGCGCCGGTGCTCCGCTAACTACTCCTCTCTCCTCTCTCTCTCCTCTCTCCTCTCTCCTCTCTCCTCTCTCCACTCTCCACTCTCCACTCTCCTCTCTCCTCTCTCCTCTCTCCTCTCTCCTCTCTCCTCTCTCCTCTCACCTCTCTCCACTCTCCTCTCTCCTCTCTCCTCTCTCCTCTCTCCTCTCTCCACTCTCCTCTCTCCTCTCTCCTCTCTCCTCTCTCCACTCTCCACTCTCCTCTCTCCACTCTCCTCTCTCCTCTCTCCTCTCTCCTCTCTCCTCTCTCCTCTCTCCTCTCTCCACTCTCCTCTCTCCTCTCGGCCAGCTTTCCATTTGCAGGATTCATTTTGTAGATATTGACTTATGCCGCGGCCACACTTCTAAGAAATAAGTGAAATGGATCATCTTACTGCCAGCAGATGATAAGAATAGTGAAATATGGAAAAGCGTGCAGATCAGCAAAATGACAAACTAGTAGAGGGGGGGGGAGATATGAGGCAGTGACGATAAAGCCTCGGAGACAAATTCCCTACAGCTGAATAAAGGAAGGAGGAGAGGGGGAGAGAGGGTTTTTCTCGAGTATGTCTCTTCAAAAAAACAAAACACCTTTTCTTTTTTAAACGATGAGCATCCGAAACAAACAGCTCCCTTATTAGCGGGGGGAGGAAGATAAAAAACACCTGACAAGCTATTATTCAAGGGCTTGGATGCTTGTTCTGTCCTCTTTGGTAATTAACAGCAACAACGTGGTCCTTTGAATACGTAACATCTATTATACATGGAGAGCGTGGTTCCGCGTGGCGCTTGTGAACGCAGCTCTGTGTGCATCCATATCATATTGGTGTTTACAGGGACAAAGACCGTCCTGTCTCAGGAGGGTCTGCCAGAGCTAACCTTTTGTATTTTTCTGTTGGGATAAACATTAATTGTTAATAAACATTTAATGTTTCCTTGCCATTCCAGAGAACGCCGATTACAGTTTTACAGGATGCTTTCGGCTCAGCTAAATTAGCCAGGGGAAAAAAAATAAACCTTTCTGCTGACATCATTGTGTGTGTGTGTGTGCGTGTGCGTGTGTATGTATGTGTGTGTGTGTGTGCGCGCGCGTGTGCGCATGTGTGTGTGCGCGCGCGTGTGTGCATGTGTGTGTGCATGTATGTGTGTGAGTGTATGTGTGTGTGCATGTATGTGTGCGTGTGTATGTGTGTGTGTGTGTGTGTGTGTGTGTGTGTGTGTGTGTGTGTGTGTGTGTGTGTGTGTGTGTGTGTATGTATGTATGTATGTATGTGTGTGTGTGCGTGTTTTTGATGTATGTGTGTGTGTGTGTGTGTGTGTGTGGTGTGTGTGTGTGTGTGTGTGTGAGCTCCAGCTCCACTTCCTTGTTGTGCTTGTGATAAAGAGGGGAGCCGGAGCATCGGGCAAAGCTCTTTATTCACCTCCGACTCCTCTCACACTCAGAGGGCTCTTTTTCCTTTTGCATCACTGCTCATTTTCGGCGGACGAATGAACTCCCCTCCTCCGCGGCGTCCCGGTCCACGTACAAAGACGGCCCTATATTTAATCTCCGTAATGGAGACAGCAGGGAGAGAAACAGTGGGAAAAACAACACAGAGAATGAGATCCAAAATGGAGCCTATCATGTAAACTGCACCTCCTGATAAACAGAATTCCAGATCACGCCCCAACTCTGCAGTTAACTGAATCAATGCAATTCCAGTTGTGCTGATCTTGCAGACCAGGGCCCTTCCCCCCTCATCCTCTCTCTCTCTCTCTCACACACACACACACACACACACACACACACACACACACACACACACACACACACACACACACACAC
>CM051002.1:18571226-18581226 GCA_027704905.1 Muraenolepis orangiensis
ATCAATAGGCGATGAGAGGGGCAGTATAAGTGTAACCTGTGATGGATACAAATGACATATTTAATTGGGAGCTGCCATAGGTTCCCATCTTTATGGGAGAGGCTACACTAGTGTGACCATGAAGCTAAAGCACGCTCATTTATTTTGGCCCAAATCAATAGACGGTTCCTCGGTAAATTGAACAATGCATTCAATACGAACGTATACATTTGTTACATTCATATTTAATTATACATTCATTGTCGCCGTATGTGACGTTAAATGCCTAGTTATGTTGAAGAATTTAATTGAAACTGCTCTGTTTTTTCATAAGCCAATATCAGTAGACGTTGTAAAACCGTTTACCCAGAATGCACCAGCGTGAGATAATTCCTTTAAAACTTAATTGATAATCATAACAGAAAGACGTCACTTGGTGGCAGTGTCTACTCTTTCTAGAAACCTCATAATCATTTTAAAAACGAGTCTTCACACCGAATTGCAGTTTATTGTCACACAAACACACAGGTCAGGTGTGGTGTGTGTGTGTGTGTGTGTGTGGTGTGTGTGTGTGTGTGTGTGTGTGTGTGTGTGTGTGTGTGCGCGTGTGTGTAAATAAAAAAAAATGTAACTATATATAAATACAATTAATATAAACACTTATATACATGAACGTAAAACAATTATAAATCAAATATATCAACTTAAACATTGCGTCACTCTCAATGTAAAAGTCCAGTACGTATCCTCACGATCTTCTGAAAGGCCGCCGTGGCCTCGTTTTATTGTCGATACCAGAGCGCCCTCTGGTGGCCGAGGGGAGTCATCGATGCGCTCTCTGGTGGCCGAGGGGAGTCATCGACGCGTCCTCTGGTGGCCGAGGGGAGTCATCGACGCGCTCTCTGGTGGCCAAGGGAGTCATCGACGCGCCCTCTGGTGGCCGAGGGGAGTCATCGACGCGCCCTCTGGTGGCCGAGGAGAGTCATCGACGCGCCCTCTGGTGGCCGAGGGGAGTCATCGACGCGGCCACGAGGCGAACCCGCGCCCTTGGGACAATCGATCAGTGGACGATCACAATTGAAAGGCGTGTAAAAAAAATATAGTGAGCACATTGTCACGTTATTAGGGTGAAATTTACCAACGAGCTGCGTAAATAATCTGCGTGGATTGTTGTGCGCCCCTCCCCCCCCCGTGGTTCGGTTCATTAGGACGCGACTGGGTGTCTCGCAACAGCCAATTAAAATCAGCCGCCCTCCTCTCGTACATTAACACCACTCCATTTACCCGCACAACAATTCCCTTAAGTGCACGATTTTTACATAATAAATACGACAGCGTTTTGATATGCCTGACTTGCGAGAGATGCGCACACACACATCACATCACATCACACACACACACACACTCATACAGACATTCGCACACACACACACACACACACACTCATACAGACATTCGCACACACACACACACACACACACTCATACAGACATTCGCGCACACACACACACACACACACACACACACACACACACACACACACACACACACACACACACACACACACACACACACGCATACAGACATTCGCACACACACAGACATTCGCACACACACTCATACAGACATTCGCACACACACACACGCACACACACACACACACTCATACAGACATTAGCACACACACCCACACACACACACAACCCCCCCCCCCATACACACACACACACACGCGGGGGGCTGCTGGCAAAACTCCCACTCCCACATATTTGAGTGAACATCTCCATTTAGGCTCACTTATACACAACTGATCAATTCATCTAAATCAATCAGCACGCTGGGCAGTGATGATAACATAATGTGTGATATTACAGTAGTCTACTTCCTGGTCTACCACGTGGTGTTGTTTTGTCTGCTACAAAATATGTGCTTAGCATAATTGCTACATTGCGCCAATAAATTACACTTATTATAGAATTGGTGTGCATAGATTCAGAATATAAAAATATATATATATTGCTTTTCATACAACGCAAGGAAAGGCATTTAAAATGCAAGCATTGGCTTGCTATGACAACACTATTAGGGCCTTTTCCATGAACATATATTATATAAATTCTAAAAGCATATAAATATAGCAAAATATTAATAAGGAGAGTAAAGCTATGCGGGGTTTGTTTCCGAGGTGGTGTGTGTTATCTTGTTAGGCCCTTCCGTGCCTCGTTCTCCTCCCTCGCCCTTAACCTCCCAGTGTTTGTGATCTCTCTCTCTCTCTCTCTCTCTCTCTCTCTCTCTCTCTCTCTCTCTCTCTCTCTCTCTCTCTCTCTCTCTCTCTCTCTCTCTCTCTCTCTCTCTCTCTCTCTCTCTCTCTCTCTCTCTCTCTCTCTCTCTCTCTCTCTCTCTCTCTCTCTCTCTCTCTCTCTCTCTCTCTCTCTCTCTCTCTCAGCACCTCAGGTGATGTCTGCCAACCAATCAGAGGAGGGCACAGGAGCAACAAGGCATGGGTGTCGATTCTCTCTGGCAACTTTCCCTCTGAACAATTTGTTAAACGTTGAATGCACATTAAAACAAATTTTAGTCAGAGAGAGAGAGAGCAAAAGTCGAGACAGTCTCAGTCAATAGAGTGCGGGGAACATGCCAGAAAGAGATGCAATAACAAGTGGAAATTGTTGTAGCTCAGAACCAACACATTGCGTTATCTTAATCTTAATTTCTCTAACTCCCATATACTCATTGTCATAAAGCAGGTTTAATTTTTGGACTTTTAGTTTGTCATGGAGAATGTAATCAGAATGTAATGAAGATATTCTCACACACACACACACACACACACACACACACACACACACACACACACACACACACACACACACACACACACACACACACACACACACACACACACACACACACACACACACACACACACACACACACACACACACGCTTCGTTAATTTTATGGAAATTGTGAAATCCTGTTTCCATGTAAGTACAGCAGTCAAAACACTAAGTAGTGCAGCTATATTGGTAAGATATTTTTTGGTGGTAGAATTAGATTTATTCTGTAATGTTTACATGTAGTTACAGCAGTTACAGCATTTCCCAAGTACTACAATCATATTAGTCACACCGATTTTTTTCCTCTTAGGCTTGGATTCAGTTGTCTAACCACGTTTTAACGATGCTATCTTTCTCGGTAGACGGTATCACTTACAACAACAAAGCATTATTGCACTTTTTTATAACTGAATTATTTCTGGGTGGTCTTAATTAAGGCCGCTTTAGTCTTGCATCATCCCACCGTCCGACCCACACACCGACAATAAGACAAAAAGAACCACTTGCATAGACAAGAAAACACAGACATGGAAAAGCACAGGATGGAGGAACAAGAAGCTCTTTTTTACAAAAAGGTACAGTAGAGTGGAAATTTCCCAGCACACCCTGAAACTATAAGTTTAAACCCTATATCTCCTCTTATATTATATTTCATTGTTCTTGTAGCACATGGCAAATAAAAACATCTTGAATCTTCTGAAAACCCTACTTAAAGCGCCAAACTGTAAAATAGTTATTTAGTGGAGACATCTGGCTCTTGGCCAGGTGCCCACGCTCACATGCTCCCCAGGAGGGGGCCCGCCGCCCTGTTCCTTCCCCCGCTCTCGCCGCGGCGCCCTGGCCGCGGCCGAGGGGCTGGCCACGTTGGTGACGTCAGCCAGCTCCCTCCTCTGGGACAGCACGTTGGCCATGCTCTCCAGCCGGCTGCGGATGGACGAGTAATGGCGCTGGCGCTCTCGGCTCAGCTTGGTGAAGCAGTCCCGGAGGTCTCCGTCCACGTCAGACGTCGCCGCAGATTGGCAGGCCGCGGCGGGAGACCGGTGGTCGGACGGCCGGCACACGGGGGAGACGCAGCCGGCCTGCTTGGGGCTCGTCGGGGGCTGGCGGGCAGTCGCTGCTGTCTGGGCAGCGGTGGGTGAGGATGAGGCAACCGTGTTATCGGATGAGTGGTGAGGGCCGCCCGGGTCACCAAGGCCCTGGGGATTGGTCTGAGAGCCACAGTCCACCGCGACACAGCAGGCCTGGGTGGCGACCTCTCTGGAGGCGATGGGTACCGCGGCGGTCAAAGGGTCGCTCTGGATCTCAGGCCTCTGAATCTCAGGCCTCTGAATCTCCTCCATGTGCTGCTGCTGCTGCTGGTTCTCCGCCCACTCATCCTCGAGCATGGAGGGGGCAGCCTCTGCGGTCAGGAGGTTACCAGCGGGCTGGGAGTCCAGCACGGGGGCCCGGGGCTTGCGGCCAGGCGTGCTGGTCAGGAACGGTGTGTGTGCGGCGGGCCGGTCTCTGGCGCTGCGCGGGGAGGACGTGGCGTTAGGGTGTTTGAGGAGGAGGAGGCGCTCGTGCCCGGCGCCGGTGCACGCCCGCACCTGGGCGCTGACGGGCTGTGACTGGGCGTAGAGGATGCGGAACTCCTCGTCAAACTTCTCCGTGATCTGACCCGACAGCTCCACCAGGTTGCTACTGTTCAGGCGTCCGTCGGTCCAGTTGAACCTGCCAACCCCCCGGAAAAACACAATTAGCCCCCGTCATGCACCGCCGTCCCCGCCATGCGTGAGTGGCGGTGAAGCCTTACGTGGCACATCGTACGCCGCATGTCTGCCGGGGAAAACTACGGTGTGTGAACTACCTGTAGGAACCGGTTGCCACGCGGTTCCCGTCAACCAGCATGAAGCGTTCGTGGACTTTTCCAGATATACTGGCTCCAGACCTCAGGTAATACGTTGTTCCACTGAGAGATCGCACTCTCATTTGCTGTGAGGGGAGGGGAGGAAACAAACAATTGGGAGGAAAAATAAATGAATACAAAAAAAATATGTTAAATGCTTTCCAATTGTCCCGGGGCGTGTAAAAAATATCTCAACCACCACCTTGTGTACACACAAGGCTGACATACCCGTAGGTCTTCCAAACGGACGTCGATATCCTCGCACATGGTGAGGAAAGCCGACACGCTGGTTCGGTCAAGGAGGACGTAGACCGGCACATTTCTGCAGGTGGAGGCCTCCTGAAGATCTCTGAAGATATCCAGGTCCGTGAGTGAGTCGGTAACTATGGCAATCACCTGCCATGGAAAAGTACCAAGGTAATACAATGGAATTCATTCCAGCACCGCAGACTCTAGCCGCGCTAGACGTGGCACACACACACACTGTTTCTTTTTTTATTTGTATTATATTATTGGCAAATTCAAGGCCTGTTCAAACACACGCCGCTGTGAGTCTCTGTCACACACGCGCACGCTGTGTGATGTGCACGCTGATGATCTTTCTATCGACTGTGGTCTGTTACCATGGCGATGAGCTGTAAAGATTGGTCAGCAAACAAATCACTTCTGTGCTGGAGACAAGTGGGCCATTGTCTTCCCAAATTTTGAAGCTGTGCTGCTTAAAAATGATATCTAGTTATTTGGGCTTTTGTTTTTTTGGGGGTTTGTATCCGTGCTGCATATGAATATTTAAGACAGAGCAGACAAGCATAAGCAGGTACTAAAATCGGCTGTCACAAAACCTGGTAATCACAGTTATATTCACAATAGATGTCGATTAATAATAATAATAATAATAATAATAATACTAATAATTATATAGGCTTAATCACCTTCTACAGCTTGCATGGTTTGCATAACAGACTATTTATTTTAGGTTAGTTATAACACATGGCCTAATATACATTTATAACCTTGAAGTAGGCCGACATAACAGTGTCTCCACGCCCATTCACGCCTGCTATCGCTTTCACCACGCTGACTCAAGTTGCAAGTTTGGGCACATCATGAGGGCGTAGCCCTCCTCTCTGCCTCCTTATGGAGAGAACACCTTCCTCCTGACCCCTTCCTTACACCATCCACTTGGACTCAGGAGGCTATATATGTTATTGTATGAATGTACCTTTATTATATAAGCCTATATATGAACTTGGTGTGTGTACGTGTGTGTATGGATCTATATTATATAAGCCTAGATTTTATCATGGAGGTGTGTGTGTGTGTGTGTGTGTGTGTGTGTGTGTGTGTGTGTGTGTGTGTGTGTGTGTGTGTGTGTGTGTGTGTGGACCTATATGATATAGGCCTACATATGTATTTGGTGGTGTGTGTGTGTGTGTGTGTGTGTGTGCGTGTGCATGTGTGTGCAAACGCATCTATGTTATATAGGCCTACTTATTAATTTGGTGGTGTGTGTATGTATGTATATCTATATTTTATAGGTCTATTATATAGGCCTGCATATGACTTGGTGGTGTGTGTATGTATGTATAGGTATATTATATAGGCCTACATATGAACATAGTGGTGTGTGTGTATGTGCATACGCTTCTATGTTATATAGGCCTGCATATTAATTTGTGTGTGTGTAAATGTATGTATGTATGTTTATATATTCTATATATATATTTTATAAAAGCCAACATATAAACTTAGTGGTGTGTGTGTGTGTGTGTGTGTGTGTGTGTGGCCCATAACTTATTACGCTTTAATTAATAAAGTTGTGCAACAACAACAACAACAACATGTGTTTGCTCTGCATGTTTACCTCTTTAGCACTTTTAATCATTCGCCGTGCAGCTTCCTTGCAGCTGTAAATGCTCTCTCCGTAGCTTGGCTGGAAGTGAGCCACAGCCCGGGTCACCCCTCGGTAGGAGCCCGTGGTGAACGCGGGCCAGCCGACTTCCAACACCGGGGGGTCAACATCGGAGATCTCGGGGAAATATGTGACGGAGGAGCAGTCCATGGAACTGCTGACCGACTGCTCCAAGTCCTCCCCGTGGACCGAGGGGCACCGAGGGACCACCGCGCCTCGCAGCAGCCCCTCCACTTCCTCGTCGGAGATGAAGTTGGGGATTCTCTCTTTTTTGAGAAAGTCCATAAACTTCCCGACTCCACAGGACACCAGCTCCTCCAAAGCGAGCCGGTGACCTTCGTTGTACAACTCCTGGAGTTTCAAATCGTTGGTCTTCTTCGCAGCCCACTTTGCGGGGGAATCTTCCAAACATTGCGACAGGGCCATCATGGTTCACTGTTTGAACCGAGGAGCCCCGTAACGTCTCAGGTGTAAGGCCCTGCAGGGGGGGGGGAAGGAACCAGGATACCAAGTTTGTATTTGTGCGTTTTCCCTCTGCTCCTGCCCCTCTCCTCCAGCCGGAGATGAGCATTGGCTGGCCGGCTGGCGACGAGCAGCCCCCGGGTCCCGGAGCCGCTCCTGTGAGCCTGTCACTCCGGGTCCAGCCGGAGCTCATTGGCTCATTCGGAGGCAAACAAGACCTACAGTTCACCCCCCCTCCACTCCCCGTCTCCGGTTACACTCACTGTACTACACCCACACACACATGGAACCACCACACTAATCAATGACCGATACACTGACGTGGAGATATGGCGCGCGCGCGCACGCACACACACACACACACACGCACGCACGCACGCACACACACACACACACACACACACACACACACACACACACACACACACACACACACACACACACACACACACACACACACACACACACACACACACACACACACACACACACACACACACACTGGTATACATTTGTGTGCGTCACATATAGCCAGTTGTTATTATACACATGTATACATGTAATTGTGTTAATTGTATTTTCGTATTGTTGTGGTGTCTTCGTCTTTGTGTTTATTCACAAAATGAATCGAATCCCTTTTCTGTGCGACACACCAGTCACTAAGGGGATCTGGTGTTACACTGTTATGATTGTGGTATTCCTATTAGGCGCTTACAGGTTTTTTTGTTATGGGGCCACCATTGAAAGCCAGTGCTATTTATTTATAATAGTGCATTTAAAATGACCATTGTATTCAGAAAGCGAAACTAATAGTGTGTGTGTGTGTGTGTGTGTTAGTAAGACAGTGTAATGTATGTGTGTGTGTGTGTGTGTGTGTGTGTTAGTAAGACAGTGTAATGTGTGTGTGTGTGTGTGTGTGTTAGTAAGACGATGTAATGTATGTGTGTGTGTGTGTGTGTGTGTTAGTAAGACGGTGTAATGTATGTGTGTGTGTGTGTGTGTGTTAGTAAGACGATGTAATGTATGTGTGTGTGTGTATGTGTGTGTGTGTTAGTAAGATGGTGTAATGTATGTGTGTGTGTGTGTGTGTGTGTGTGTTAGTAAGACGGTGTAATGTATGTGTGTGTGTTAGTAAGACGATGTAATGTATATGTGTGTGTGTGTGTTAGTAAGATGGTGTAATGTATGTGTGTGTGTGTGTGTTAGTAAGACGGTGTAATGTATGTGTGTGTGTGTGTGTGTGTGTGTGTTAGTAAGACGATATAATGTATGTGTGTGTGTGTGTATGTGTGTGTGTGTGTTAGTAAGATGGTGTAATGTATGTGTGTGTGTGTGTTAGTAAGACTGTGTAATGTATGTGTGTGTGTGTGTGTGTTAGTAAGACGGTGTAATGTATGTGTGTGTGTGTGTGTTAGTAAGATGGTGTAATGTATGTGTGTGTGTGTGTGTGTGTGTGTTAGTAAGACGGTGTAATGTATGTGTGTGTGTGTGTTAGTAAGACGGTGTAATGTATGTGTGTGTGTGTGTTAGTAAGACGGTGTAATGCATGTGTGTGTGTGTGTTAGTAAGAAGGTGTAATGTATGTGTGTGTGTTAGTAAGACGGTGTAATGTATGTGTGTGTGTGTGTGTTAGTAAGACGGTGTAATGTATGTGTGTGTGTTAGTAAGACGGTGTAATGTATGTGTGTGTGTGTGTGTTAGTAAGACGGTGTAATGTATGTGTGTGTGTGTTAGTAAGACGGTGTAATGTATGTGTGTGTGTGTGTGTGTTAGTAAGACGGTGTAATGTATGTGTGTGTGTGTTAGTAAGACGGTGTAATGTATGTGTGTGTGTGTGTGTTAGTAAGACGGTGTAATGTATGTGTGTGTGTGTGTTAGTAAGACGATGTAATGTATGTGTGTGTGTGTTAGTAAGACGGTGTAATGTATGTGTGTGTGTGTGTTAGTAAGACGGTGTAATGTATGTGTGTGTGTGTGTGTTAGTAAGACGGTGTAATGTATGTGTGTGTGTGTGTGTATGTGTGTGTGTGTTAGTAAGACGGTGTAATGCATGCAGACAGGTGAGCCTGCGGCGCGCGCACCGCACGGAAGGCCAAACAAGGTCACCAGCATGATTTAAATCTTTATGATATGCACAATCTATAACTTATAATGTTTACATTAAAAGGGACAGCGAGTTGTGAACGAAGCGTGTGTTGGAAACAGTAAACACAATATGACCCCCCCCCCCCGCTGTCCCCCGTTCAGCCCTCTCCGTGGCGCCATTGCAACACATACCTACCCGGAGAGACCCCGACTACACACCCGACGGCCCGATGTACGTATATCTCTCTCTCTCTCTCTCTCTCTCTCTCTCTCTCTCTCTCTCTCTCTCTCTCTCTCTCTCTCTCTCTCTCTCTCTCTCTCTCTCTCTCTCTCTCTCTCCTCTCTCTCTCTCTCTCTCTCTCTCCTCTCTCTCTCTCTCTCTCTCTCTCTCTCTCTCTCTCTCTCTCTCTCTCTCTCTCTCTCTCTCTCTCTCTCTCTCTCTCTCTCTCTCTCTCTCTCTCTCTCTCTCTCTCTCTCTCTCTCTCTCTCTCTCTCTCTCTCTCTCTCTCTCTCCCTCCCCCCCCCCCCCTCCCTCCCGTACCATCCCCGTCCCCTCCCCGCCCTTTCCAAAATTTAGATGAAAGGGCTTTTGGGTTTTGGGTGACGCTCCGAGTCACGTGTCCATAGGAAACACCACTCGCTCTAAGTGTGTCTCTCCTCGTCCTGCGCCGCCGACCGGAGCTGCTCCTCCGTCCTCCTCCTCCTCCGGACCCTCCGAACACCGGGATCGTCGGTAGTGTGTAACCCGCATGTGGTCACCGGCGGGTTCACGCCAGTTCACCGGGTTCACTTGAGGAGACGGCGGCCCCCCTCCTCCTCCTCCTCCTCCTCCTCCTCC
>CM051002.1:18586226-18656226 GCA_027704905.1 Muraenolepis orangiensis
TCAGATCCAGAGGTGGGTTCCATACCGGCTTTGGGGCGATGCTCTCAAGGAGGAGAGTGCCCAGGGCAACGGGGACTCCTGAGCAACGCACACCATTTCTTCTTCTTCTTCTTCGTCTTCTCTTCTCCTCCCTCCCGTCTCTATCTGGTACACGGAAACAAGATTGTCGGTGGGGTCAGCGGGCGCTGGCATTTACCAAGTTCTGGCAGTTGAAAAAAAGAGCCTCTGGTGTGTCAGCCATCTTAGAGATGGACCGGAGGAGAGCAGCACGCCGCTCGGGCGCCATCTTTCTTTCTTGCCTGGCTTTTCTCTTTCTCTCTCTTTTTTTTTTGTTGCCAAGTTGCCAAATCAATGCCCGTAGTCCTGGCGACAGAACTGAAGGAGTTATTTACCCAAAAAGTGGTGGAAAAAAACAAAAAGGATTCATTCGGGGGGATTCATGAGTCAGTGTTATTTTTTTCTCTTTCTACTCCGTTTCCCAGCGTGCACCGTGGTGTATTTGTCTGTCATTCATCAGGGCGGAGGGGAACAATGTGTGGTTCTGAAAGGCGTTCTAACGGAGACGACACACAGGGCTTCAGGAGGGATGCTGGCAGGGCGGCGGCCGGACCTCCGTCCTGATTTACTCCCCCTCCTCCTTTATCCTACATAATGTAGCCCGCTTTTCTTTCTTTCTTTTGAGGTTTCTCACGTCTTCCCCCCCGTACGTTTTCTTTGGGGTCGTCCTCCGCTGTCTGTTGTTTGTTAGCAAGCGAGTGGCGGTTTGCGGCCGTGTACAACGGCGTGCCCGGGAACGCCGAGGTAACGCCGTGTTTCTGCCTGGAAGTCTCCCCCACTGACCTCAAGCAAGTGATGTGAAAACAGGCTAAACCATGAATACACTTGTTTAAAGATGTCTGCCCATGTGGATTAGGTTTGGTCCTTCACTGGACTGTGTGTGTGTGTGTGTGTGTGTGTGTGTGTGTGTGTGTGTGTGTGTGTGTGTGTGTGTGTGTGTGTGTGTGTGTGTGTGTGTGTGTGTGTGTGTGTGTGTGTGTGTGTGTGTGTGTGTGTGTGTGTGTGTGTGTGTGTGTGTGTGGTGTGTGTGTGTGTGTGTGTGTGTGTGTGTGTGTGTGTGTGTGTGTGTGTGTGTGTGTGTGTGTGTGTGTGTGTGTGTGTGCGCGTGCGCCCGCCCCTTGCGCGTCTGTGTACCGTGTGTGTGTTCCTTGTACCTTGTGTGTGTGTGTGCACCCGTGTGTCTTGAGGTTGGGGTGAGAAGGGTGGGCCCTTCTGTGTGTAGTGTTGTGGGGGAAGAGAGTGGTTGCCATGGCGATGGTAACACATGAGTGGCACCGCCGACGGGTCCCCCGGCGGACGGGACCGCAGGCATGGAGGTAGAGCCGGGGTGGCCGAGGGAGGGAGGGGTGTATGTCGAGGAGGTTTAAGACGTCTGACAACACCTGCGACTCAAGCAGGGAACACACACACACACACACACATATGCATAGACACATACACACACCACTTGACCAGAAAGTGTGTGTGTGTGTGTGTGTGTGTGTGTGTGTGTGTGTGTGTGTGTGTGTGTGTGTGTGTGTGTGTGTGTGTGTGTGTGTGTGTGTGTGTGTGTGTGTGTGTGTGTGTGTGTGTGTGTGTGTGTGTGTGTGTGTGTGTGTGTGTGTGGTGTGTGTGTGTGTGTGTGTGTGTGTGTGTGTGTGTGTGTGTGTGTGTGTGTGTGTGTGTGTGTGTGTGTGTGTGTGTGTGTGTGTGTGACCTCACGATGACTCCTGATTGCTCCTCGCTATGTTTCGTTCCTTTATGACCAGCCGACGTACCCCACCGGAACAAAGATGGCCACCCCCTCCCCAACTCACAAAACACGCACACACCTCGCTCTGCGACGGGACACAGGAGACGCCCAACGTCTCCGCAGTGGACACAACCAGCCAAAACACAAAAATAACATCCCCCCCCCCCCCCCCCCCTTCGAAATAAAACACACAGCCAGCCACTCTGAGCTCCCGGGGATGGATCCCACTTTTATAAAGGACATGTTGTCTCAAGTCCGCTTCACCGTGTAATTCCCCAGTAATTACTCTCTGTTTCTGGCTGCTATTCGGGTGTCCAGCTGATCCTCTCACATGACGTTAATCTATTTAATGGATGCTTGGCAGAAAATGGTCTCCCTCGACAGATTTGGGGATAATTTAAATATATCGGACGTGAGTCCCCCCCCCCCCCCCCGCTCTGTTCCCGTCCATCACCGTGGCTGCTGATTTTTAGAAAATACAAGAATATTTCACATTATTGTCCAATATCAGAACCATGTATAGTAATAATAATAATAAGGATAGTATCGGTGGCTGATATTTCATTTGTCTGGTTTCCGTTTCCAACATCAAGGACGGCGAAGCAGATTCTTAACTTCAAAGATTTAAGATTTCAAAATGGTGCAGGTGTTAAATATTATTCAGGGGAAGCTTGAAGTGTGTGTGTGTGTGTGTGTGTGTGTGTGTGTGTGTGTGTGTGTGTGTGTGTGTGTGTGTGTGTGTGTGTGTGTGTGTGTGTGTGTGTGTGGTGTGTGTGTGTGTGTGTGTGTGTGTGTGTGTGTGTGTGTGTGTGTGTGTGTGTGTGTGTGTGTGTGTGTGTGTGTGTGTGTGTGTGTGTGTGTGTGTGTGTGTGAGAGACACGTGCAGGTCCTGTGTGTGTGTGTGAGACGTCTGCGTCCTGCTTGTCCTGTGTGTGTGGTGTGTGCGTGCGTATGTGCCCGTGTGATGTGTTGCAGGAGGTGGAATATTGAAATGGCGCTGCGTGTCATTATCATCAGTCACCCCCCCCCCCCCCCCCCCTCAATTCACTCCCAACTGTCTTCACTTCCTATTCCTTTGTCCTTCCTCCTCTCCTCTCCTCTCCACATCCACGCTCACCTCTTTCTGGGACGACGAGGAGCAGCGGGACAGATAGGCCCCGTGTGTGTGTGGGCTGTAGGTGACCCCCCCCCCCCCCCCAGCACACACGGGGGGGGGGGGGGGGGGGGTGGGGGGGTTCTGATTTCACTGGAGGTGTTTGTTGATTGAATTGTAATTTCCGGCGTCCGCCCCACGGCGCGCTCTGCCTTCCATTTTGTAGTAGCCCACTTCAAATTGGAGATGTTTTTTTTTTTATTTATTTTTTTTATAAATACTATAATTACTGAAGCAATTTATGTGGCGATGAAAGGAACGAAGTGCCTTTTTCATGTTTGAAAATTGATTTATTGAAAGAGGAGCGCCGCACTGTTTGTAATTTAAAACTGTGGAGCAAGTGATCAATAATTAATGAGATGTAAATATAATGTTGTTAGGGAGATGTTTAAAAGGCTTACGAGAGGCAGACCTGGCGTTCAAAGAAAAATCACTGTGACATAAAATAAGACAAGGGGGTGGAGGGAGAGGGTCATTTATAATCATGTTTATTTAAAAAAAACGCTTGTTTGTTTTTAATCGAGTGGTAATCTGCCGGTCCGTCACCTCCTCCCCGTCTCACTCCTCGTCCGCTCACGAGGAGAAAGAGAAGCGTGGATTTCTCTTCCCTTGTGTTCCAAAGGGCCGCCTGGCAGAGGGGGGGGGGGGGCAGAGGGGGGGGGGGGGGACATACGACCCACCGGCGACCGCGCTCGTCTCAACATTGTCTCGCTCGCCCGCTGAAACACGAGGACTGGCTTTTCAGAAAATCCCCTTTCAATGGCTCTCCATCTGCGAGGCCCTTGTCTTGTCGTCCGATCGCACGTCTCTCCCTCTCGCCCAGATAAAGCGGCCCATTCTTTTGATCGGTGACCTGGTTATATATATTTTCTTTTTTTCGGTGGGGAGGCCTGAGGTTTTATATAAGTTTTCCACGTAAAAAAGAGAGGCTGGTATTTGAAGGTTTCTCATGCGGGGGGAGGGCTATCTGTCCTGTCACGCAGCGTCCCTCTGGGCCAGCTGTAGGATAGAACACCAGACCAGGCAAATTGCCTTGACCGAAATTGCCATCGCTACGGCATAATTCTCTCCACCCCCCCCCCCCCAGCTATGTCCAAACATTTTCACGACTCATATTGCGCTGCCATTTTGAAAAAAAGAAAGAAAGAAAGAAAGAAGAGAAACAACCCAAAAAAACCTGAACAGCATTATTTGTTTAAGGACGAACAATAGAGAACCGCATCGAACAACAACACTGCCAAAATGTGGACCAATCTTCTTTTTTTCTTTTTTTTGCACCAAAAAAAAGGGAATAGGGAGTCTCTGTAGAATGGAGCAGCATAACAGAGGTCTCTCACACAGATGTTTTGGATGTGCATGAGCAGATGCTGTCCTGCGTGAGGACCGCCTCTCCAAAAGCCCTTTTAGTTCGGTGGAACAAACTCGGCGAACCTCTTGTCATCACTGGGGGTTAATCGAGTGTACCGTCAGACAGGGGGGGGGGGGAGAGAGAGAGACAGGGGGGGGGGGGGGAGAGAGAGAGAGAGAGAGAGAGACAGGGGGGGGAGAGAGAGAGAGACAGGGGGGGGGGGAGGGAGAGAGAGAGAGAGAGGGGGGGGAGAGAGAGAGAGAGAGAGAGGGGGGAGAGAGAGAGACAGGGGGGGGAGAGAGAGAGAGACAGGGGGGGGGGGAGAGAGAGAGAGAGAGAGACAGGGGGGGGAGAGAGAGAGAGACAGGGGGGGGGAGGGAGAGAGAGAGAGGGGGGAGAGAGAGAGTGAGAGGGGGGGGGAGAGAGAGAGAGAGAGAGAGGGGGGGGAGAGAGAGAGAGAGAGGGGGGGGAGAGAGAGAGAGAGAGGGGGGGGGGGGGGGAGAAGAGTATCATGACCTCTCCGCTGGCGTAACGTACAGCGCGTCCACGCGCCCGTGTGCCCTGCCGTGGGATTAGAGCATAAGATGCACATGACCTACTTCTCCGTTTGTCATCGGGCGGGAGTTGATGTTCTTGTTTGTGTTTTGTTACCAGGTTGTTGTTTTTTTGGGTTCTTTTTTTCTCTTTTAGTCTGAAGGTCTGAAAAAAGAAAAGAATGAGGTTATTAAGGATACTTCGCCGTGTTGTCTGGAGACCAGCGTGCACTATTAGCTAGTGCTTTCATTTTTTTGGTGGAACAGGTTCATCTTTTATTCACTAGTGACTGAGTGCACAGGAGGACGGCCAAACCCCTATGTATTTAAAGTCCACTGCCTTTGGCCTGCGCTAATGCCGCCAGATGTACAATTGGTTCATAAGTATGTGCCGTTTAAAAAACGCTGCACCGTCTACATAATCCAGCCTGAAAGGTTGAGGTGTGCTAAAATCACGGACTTTAAAATGATGACTTTCCTGCTGAGAGTGGCAGGCTAAACGATATGGATCACTAATGACGGAGCGGGAGCAGACTCACACATAAAACATTTGCGGGTGTCACAAAGCGGGGGAATAGTAGAAAGGATGTGTGTGTGTGTGTGTGTGTGTGTGTGTGTGTGTGTGTGTGTGTGTGTGTGTGTCAGGAGTTCACCGAAAGGGCAGTGAAATGAGAGCTCTGACTTGCATATGTTTTATTTTATTTTTTCATACTGTATCGTGTGTGTGTGAAGATAAGAAATGATATCTATATCAATGAAAAACAATCACCGGGCAGAGATGATCTTTGCCTCGGCCAGAGCCATAAAAATCACTATTAGATGTGATATTACATGCTTCCACTGGGAGCTTTATGGGGAGATGAGCACAGTACACTGCACACTGTATCGGCCTGTGGGCTCGTCATTTTACATGCAATCCTTTAGAACATGCTACTAACATGACCCAATCTGGGTCATGTTCTAATCTATTGATTGTGCCTATAGGGTTTTGTTACACTGTATCATCATAGGATTGTACAATATAGCCTCTGTCAAATTTAAAATGTGGCTGAGATCCAAACATGGCAGCATAGTCACTGGGGCCTTAATGTGAAGCACATGATTGTGTGAAGCCAAGTGTTCACTCTGGGTTATAGAACGGTGGACCATGTTTCTGTACACACTTGACCTGGACTCATACTAAAGTGTGTTGCCAAGCGTACCAACCCTCATGGATGTTTGCTTTGCAACATCCAGAAACAGCAGGTCAGACTGACCAAGTGGATTCCAATGCTAAACTAATATAGTTAGTTAATAATAACAAATTATATATTAACTCCCCTGTCAATATGCATAGGCTTAATATGCATTTGACTTTGACACAGACTCCTAACATACCTTTCCTCAAATCCACAAAGTGTTTTCAAATACTTTTAATTAAGTACGTGTCTGCAGTGGAACATTAATGAGCCCAAGTCTCAAACAGTCATGAATATATTTTCACTTTTCTTTTGGTGGCTCATCACAATGTGACGTTGCTGGCAGAGTCGGACACATCTGGCAGCGACGGAGTCAAATGAACAAAACACCTCAACTCAGTCGAGATCTCCCAATGTGTGCAGAAAGGCAGGTGACAGTATTTAATCAGTGTTGTTAGCTTCTCCACGCACACTTTCTCGGTGCAGATAATTAACATTTCTTAAATTACATCTCAACACTTCCTTGAAGGATGAACGGGGGAACTCGGCGATCCTTCGCGAGAAATAATGAAATGACTCGTTCCGTCTGTAATTAATGAATCCTAATGTAAGGCTTGATCAAGAACAACAACGGAGCCTAATTTACTTTGACGGAATCTCATTCTTTAGTCAAATTCCAAAGGCCATATTTCAGAAGTAGTTTCCAGAAGTGGTAACCAGTGAAGATCCAAGGATAGAACAGACGTCAACCAGGACATCTGTTAGCAACCTCCATTAAGGCAGCGTGTCGGATATGGTACTAATGAGACATGTGGGCGTGGTGCAGTGAGATGTTTAGTAGAGGCTTACGACTTGTTCTTTTGGACATAATATATGTAAACACAATCTGCCTCAGAAAATGTTTCCTTTTCCCTTCCTATTAAGAAGAATGTAATGGGATGCTCTGAAGAATATCTGATTTAAGGGTCCCTTGGGACCCTTGGGAATCCACACCACAGAATAGGTCTAAACTAACTATGTCCAACTAACAAATAACTATTATAATTTCTTCTGTATTTCTACATTTGGGAAAATGGTCATTTATTATTATGCAGTAATTTAAATAAAATGTAATGTTTGACAATGTCCTTTTTATTTGTAATTGTGTCCTAGGTTTCCAGCAGGCTGTAAACTTGTCCATGGACCAGAAATCCTAAAGAGGCAGACGGGCCATCATGAAGCAACACTGTGATGTCATAGCAACTGCTCCATGACACTTAACCTCTGTTTGACCTCTCCACTATCCACCCGCTCTCTGTGTCCATCAGACCGGACCGTCAACCAGTCACTCACACACACAGCACACAGCGCAGCGCCATGGCTAGCAAGAGGAAGTCCACTGTGCCCTGTATGATACCATCCAAATCCAAGCACATGCGCGAGGAGATCATACTGGGCTGCCTGCCAGATCTCCTGCCCACCATCCCAGAAGATAGCATACTCAGCATCTCTGGCGATGGATCCGGCCACAACCAACCCACTTCCACCAAACCGCCCGACATCAACAGAGGCCAGAAAGGCGGGGCGTACAGCTGCTCAAATTGCCGTTTTGAGTCCAGAGACCTGAACTACTTTCTGGACCACATGCATAACTGTCACATAGACTTCAGAGCACAGCCCACCTTCTACTGTCTCAACTGCGGGGTGTCAGTTGTCCGGTTTGAGGCCCTGGCTCTGCATAACGCTAAGGCCCACCGGGGAATAATGCAAGGCTCCATCACAGCCTCCCTCCATGTCAACAAGAGGGATGGGCTGACTACTGTGGAGCAAAGCCTCTTCACCGACAGTGGGGAAGACTACCGAGAATCCGGGCTGTCTCTCACCAAAACACCCATCGCAAAGATGATGAGAGCCAAGGGGGAGCACAAAAAGATAGTGGTTTCCCACACTGTGGAGGTACGAAAGCTAGACCCTGGAAAGGACCTAGACCTCAACATGCTGACAAATGTGCCTGAACTCCCAAACGGGGCTCTCAGTGTCTCTGGTGCCCCGGCTATGGCGAGGACAACCGTCACCCACGCGATAACAACGGCGTCCAATCAAGTCTTTCACCAGCAGACTCCTCCCTTTTACTCTTCCCATTCCTCCAGTTCCTTTAAAGACCTTCCAAAGGTGCTGATCCCCCTCAGCAGCATCCCGGCCTACGATGCCGCCATGGACACCAGCAGCTTCCTAAAGACCTCCTTTGGCAAGTTTCCCTATCCGACCAAAGCTGAACTCTGCTATCTGACAGTGGTCTCTGAGTTCCCCCAAGAGCAGGTCAAACTGTGGTTCACCGCCCAGAGGCTCAAGCAGGGGATAAGCTGGTCCCCCGAGGAGATCGAAGAGGCCAGGAGGAAGATGTTCAACACTGTTTTCCAGGGCCAGCCACAGCAGAAACAGCCGGTAGTGCCTCAGCACGCCAGCCACATGGTCAGCCACCGCACGGTCATCGGCCAGCCTGCCCACTTTGGCCCAGTAGGGCCGCACTACCCGATGCCTAATATCCCCTTTGGCAATTTAAGAAATCGATCCACTGGGGTCATTACGACACAAGCTAACATGTCCACCAACCCAAAAGTCACCAGGGTCACGTACTCTGCTCCAGCCTACCCCCCAAAGTTTCCATCTGTTGTTAGAAAGACGCAGGTGCTGACCAAGAACACCCACCTGCCCCCGCTGGAACCAACCAAGAGCAATGGGCTGGACGTGGCCGGGGGCAGTGTCTGCGTCAGTAGCACCAGCAGCAGTCGGAGCAGTAGCAGCAGCAGTTGCAGCAGTAGCAGCAGCATCAGCAGTTACTCCAGTTGTAGTAACGGCGGAGAAACCGGAAACAGGAAGCACGTGAACGGCAGCGGCCCACCTAGCGGAGCGGTGACCTGCGGTGCGGTGACCTCTCCCAACATTACCAATAAGGAGGAGCCAGGCAGCAGCGGCAAGGCCCATGTCAAGATGAACAGTGTAACCATGGAAACGGAAGGTGGCGCCAGCACCAAGAGTCAAGTGATTGTGAATAGCACCAGCATAAATGACATCGCCTGCAACACCCATAACAACAACAACAGCACTATCATCCAACATGAGCAGTCCCGGGTCACTAAGCCTAGCGACGACTGCAATAACTATACCAACCAACACACCAAAAACGGCAGTATTAGCGACTGCCCCAGCTCTACAGGTATCGACGGTGTTCCCAGCATCCCCAGCCACGCCAGCAACCCCCAAAGCGAAAGCACCACCAGCACCACCACTGTCATTGCCAAGAGCAGCCTGGACACGTTCCCCAAGGACTTCCCCGTCAAAGGAATGTCCATCCTTCAGCAGCTCATCAAGGACGACCCCCCTGAGCAGGACATGCGCTGTTCAGAGCTCAAGGTCGACCCCATCAAGATCAACCTGAAAAAGCTGAAGATGAGCGAGCCGGAGCCGAACTTAGATATTTTTGCACCTTTAACAATGAACCCTGAACCTTTTGACAATCCCCTGTCTCAGCCGTCCTTTCCACCCCTGTGGGGCGCCATGACCCCCCACCAGGTGCACATCCTCCGGCAGGTGTTCTGCGGCACCCCCTGGCCCAGCAGCCAGCAGTACGAGGACCTCAGCATCATGACGGGCCTGCCCAAGTCGGAGGTGGTACGTTGGTTCAGTGACAGCCGCTACATCCACAAGAACAACCAGCGGAAGTGGCTGGAGAGCTACCAGCGCCTGCCCACGGAGTCGGAGGAGGCCAACGCCCGCCGAGAACCTAACGGCGAGATGCTAATGGACCCGCAGCCGGCACGAAGGAAATCCGTGGACCCGAACGGACACCATGAGGGAGGAGGAGTGGGCATGAACCTGTGTCAGCGCGATGTGTGGCAGGATGCGTACTCTCCGCTGCTGGGCCTGATGGGGTCCGCCGAGGCTGGGGAGCGAGGGAGGCCTGGGACATCCGTGCAACCCGGGGTCCTGCAGGACCCTTGGCTGGAGAGGGTGACGGCCCATCAGCAGCCAATGACCAACCCGTCTTTCATGGATCAGCAGACGGACACCAGCCAGGCCAGGTACAGCGCAGCGGCCTTTCCTCCCCACGCCACTACCGTGTCTGAGAGTTTGGACTTGATGTTCATGACTCATAGGTGAAGGGACCAACATGTGCTGGGTGGGTTGTAGTTGATGTTGTGATGTTTACAGTATAAAGCAGGTACAGTATAAAGTAGTGATGTACAGTCAATCTTAGTCAATCTTTCATTTACATTAGTTATGTTGTTGACCCATGCCTCGTAGCAAGAATGTCACAGTCCAGGTTCACCCTGCCTTATACTGTGAATTTGATCAATTAAAAACACTTTGACTTTGGCAGGATGTAGTTGTGATGGACAGTATAAACAGGATGTAGTTGTGATGGACAGTATAAACAGGATGTAGTTGTGAAGGACAATATAAACAGGATGTAGTTGTGATGGACAGGATATAGTTGTGATGGACAGTATAAACAGGATGTAGTTGTAAGTGATGGTATAAACAGGATGTTGTTGTGATGAACAGTGTAAACAGGATGTAGTTGTGATGGACAGTGTGAAACAGGATGTAGTTGTAATATACAGTATAAACAGGATGTAGTTGTAAGTGACAGTATAAACAGGATGTAGTTGTAAGTGACAGTATAAACAGGATGTAGTTGTGATGGACAGGATGTAGTTGTGATGGACAGGATGTAGTTGTGATGGACAGTATAAACAGGATGTAGTTGTGTGATGGACAGTTTAAACAGGATGTAGTTGTGTGATGAACAGTGTAACAGGATGTAGTAGTGATGGACAGTGTAACAGGATGTAGTAGGGATGGACAGTGTGAAACAGGATGTAGTATTGATGGACAGTGTGAAACAGGATGTAGTAGTGATGGACAGTGTGAAGCCGGTAGGGGAAGGTTGTACAGATAAAGACAGGCAGCTTATTCAAGCAATCAAAGGTCTGTGTTTGAGAAGCTATTTTTAGATCCGTAGGAGACCGGGTCTCTGAATTATAGATTGAGAGCATGCTAATATAGGTGAATAAATCATGACAATTGTCTTTGTTAGGATGGATTTTTCCAAAGGGGCTTGTTTCCAACAAGTCATCATCCAGTTTCACAAAGTTTCACCACACATTTCCCACATTTATGGTGAACGGGTTCTCTATAGTCCATGTGTGTGACGTGTGCGTGTGCGTGTGCGTGTGTGTGTGTGTGTGTGTGTGTGTGTGTGTGTGTAGGGATCGTCTGAGGATGGAGTTGCTGGAGGTGTGAGGGGTCTGGCCGGACCCCACACACCAGAGGACCGGCTCGGGCCTGCTGCCCGGTCCCCCCGTCCCCGTCCCCCCCCCGGTGTGTGTGATCATCATGACAGCAGAAGTGATTGTAGCTGGACCGTTGGATTCTGACTGTAACTGTGAATATCCCCCTCTTCCTCCTCCCCCTCCCCCACCCTCCGTCCCTCTCGCCACCCGCCTGCCATCACTTCCTACCATCATCAAAAGAATGAAAAACTTCTCACTTTCTTTGGGTCCTGTAATGTTTTATCGCCTTTTTTCATGCTTCTCTGTGGTTGTGGGGTGGGGTGGGTGGGTGGGGTGGGGTGGGTGGAGGGTGCACATGGAGCTGTGGAATCGAGGGAGCGACGGATCTAATGGAAGGAAAAAAAAATCAACAAAAGGAGAGAGAGAGAGAGACGCACATGGACTTGGCAAACTGACCCGAGAGAAGAAAAAACTAGAACCACGCGGATAATGTTTTTTGGGGGCAGAGGGAGAATTATATATAAATATATATATATATGAATAAAACTGCACTATAAAAGATGGTTTGTACTGACGGGACAAACGGAAAAAAAGGATGTGTCAAGGAAATGTTCTGTTAGCTTTGTGAAACTTTCATTTTTTACTCTTATTTTATTTTTTAGCAACCAGTACTTCAGCACTGCCTTAAATTGTACTTGTTTCTGTTCTTCTGTTTGTTAAATTCTATTTACTCAATCCTATACTCACTGTAAGTCCAGATGCAATCAAAAGGTTGTTTTTTTCTTTTTTTAGATCTGTATAAATGTCGGCTACACACACACACACGAGACTATAACCATATAATGCACTATTAAAAAAAGAAAAAGACAGCAATGCTAAAATCACACTGCCCCCCCCCGCCCCCTTTCCCCCCCTCCGAGTGAGCATAATATTGATCGTTTTGTGGAGATCAATAACACTACACTGCCCTGCCAGCCCGATGTGGAGAGAAGCCTCCGTCACGCTCAAGTTGCCTTACTCCGCCATGTGTCCATTTACCCTCGCCACTTCGCTTTTCAGCTGCTGCGCTTTCCCAAAAAATAAAATTAAAAACCTTAAAAAAAATAAAAATTTAAAAATAAGAAAAGAGAAGATTGTCAATGCAACAATAAGTTTGTCCGTGCAACACTAGTCACTGTTGGTCTATATCTGTGGAAAAAAAATAATGATTATTAACGCGTGCTGCTTTCTGTACACTTGGAAATGTTTAAGCTGTAATTGTATCAATTATTGTTTCTGACAAAAAAAAACGAATTGTTCAATGCAAAAATAATCAATTTGACCCTTGACACTGACAGTGAGATTTCGTGGTAGCTAGAGAGCCAAATTTGGAGGTGCTTCCCCCCCCCCCCCCTGAATTTTCCTGTTCTTTTGAGACATTCATTCACTACATAAATCCTATTGAGCTGCATCTTTGTCGAGCTGCTAAACAAAAAAACAAAAAAAAGCTAAGAACGGTGCTATACCATCCAAAGTGAAATTGGAGGTCCCTCTCCTACCAGCAGTGTATGCACTTGTGTCGAATGTTACAAAAAAAATAATTATTTTGGTTTGAGTCAAACGAAATCTGGACTTACGGTTTTAAGATCACTTAAAAAAATAAAATAAAAAATAAAAAAAACTTTTATGAAATACGCTGATCATAAAGCACTGTTGTATCATCCTTTCTAAAACCTTCTGAATCTTTACAGAATAAACGGAATACTCACCAAGCATCACCGCCTCGCCGCTTTCTTACCGTGAGAGTCACGTCTGCATATTAATTCGGGATGCTGGTGGAGTCTCATCACGCAGGGGGGATATGAGACCACTATAGAGCGACCCCTTGTGGCGAGCCGTCGCCACTACGCTTCATTATTATACTGAACGTTTCACCTCTGCAGTTTTCAACAAAATGTGGCTACCACAGCAGAAACCAGAATCACACCCAGGCTACCATTGCCAAATAAAATAGAATATTGATGTTATGTAGGGTAAGGGTTATGAAAATGAAGATTAGATCCCCCCCCTCCACCACCCTCAATAAAACCCAACAGTGGATTTATACACCAAGAATTGAGACACCGGTTCGCCAGATGCTTAAACGATATGAAATCCTTCCTGAGCAGATTTCGAAATAACTAAACAAACGGGGAATTTCTAGTGTCGAATCCCAGTGTTACGGATCCCAAACCCCACCGTCCAGACCCATAGAAGCACGTTCCTCATCCCTTTGAGAGGCATGTTTTGCAACCAAGTCGATCATAGGTAGACGGGAAACTAACATGAAGATCCTAAAAATAAAAAATAAACATTCCGATTATTCTGGAAGGGAATCTCAGGGCATCCAGTTCAAAGGCAACAGCGGCTATGGGGGGGTCCCACCATGCGGGGGCCGGGAGAGAGACCAGGGTCCCGACAAACCCACATGCTTAACATGACACGGGAAAGGAACAGAACCAAAGAAATACATGGCAAAATGTCGAGTTGTAGGGTCTTTATTTATTCGGAAACCTACAGCCGTGCGTAGAAAGCCAACATGATGCGAGGCCGTGACCAGCCTCCACGGGCGGAGGGAGGAGGACGCGGACGGGGGGCAGACACCCTCCATCGTCCTCCTGGTGGCGTACGAGTGGGAACACGTTTTTCAAATCTACCACTCACAAATGTAGTCAATGTACGTCGTTACACGCGTCTGCGCCATCGATCCGTGGTTAGAAAAACCGGCCTAGTATTGTAACAGATAGGTATTTTTTATTTTTTTTGGCAAAATTGAAATCTCTCACACAAAAACACACCTTTGTCTGGGAAGAATAAAAAGAAAAGAAAAAAAGAAAACACTTTCCATTTACCAACTTAAAATACATAAAAACATCATTTTCAAGTAACAGAATAGGGATATTCTTTTCCTCGTTATCATTAAAATGATTTAAGTTAAAACCAATGTAGGCCAGGCCTACACACAGAGACTCTGAGGGTGCTGGCAACTTAATGGGTTAAAAAAATGTTCACATTTACATTTTTAAAAAGACATCCCTGATAGAAGGCTGTAAATTAATATTCACATTCTGCTTGTTAAATATCCACATGGTTGCAGTATTTCCATCGCCCTGTGTCCCAGCATGTTTAGGTTGTTACATGTTAAAACAATCCAGTTTAAATAGTCACCCACTCTGAATTTAAAAATGGTATCCCCTTTTCCTACGGACACACTTCAAAACTTAAAGTTTTGCATTTCCTCCAAAAAAAGGCGCACGGGTGTGTTTAAGGAATTAATTTGATTTAGCTTTCTATTTTTTCTATCAAAATATAGAATTCATTAATACTACATGGGCGGGGCTAACATAAGACAGAAATACAATTATACATGATTTTTTTTTTGCTGAATACAGTAGCTATAAGGACCAGAGTTCAAAGTTCAGGTATTTTCCAGATCACCCCACCCATCCCCCACTCTTCTGATGTGTGTGAGGTGTGTGTGAGAGGTGGGGAGTTAGTGTAGGATGGGGACTGCAGAAGACCACAGGAAACACCTTGATGGTCCAACACATGTCTAGCTTTAGATCATTGGTTCAACACCCAAATCCCACCCCTATACACACAGACGCGCACGCACACACAAATGCCCTGGTTGGGGTGTGGCCACCGGGTGAACATTTCATTTAAGCTAAGAACAGGATGTCTGTTAAAAGAGAGGGTGGTTTTTAGGTAAAATGGCGGACCGTTTGCATTCAGAACTCATAGTCGTCCTCGGCCATGTCCAGGGCCCAGGCGAACTTCTCTCGCTGCGTCTTGTTGTAAATCTTCTCCACGGGGATTTCCCACTTCTTACACCTGGAACCAAAACAAAAGACAGACACCACAATGAGTCAGGTGTGGCAGTACCAGAGGAGTGGCCATTTTGGACTGGATGCGTTAGTCTCTGGTAGGGCTGGACATAAATATCAGTATAATTAATAAAGGATTTGATGAATATCGATAGCCCTCACAACAGGGCAAAATAAAATCTATCGCATTGAACTGAAATGAAATGCCGTGTGAGGTAAAAAAAAAAAAATAAGGTTTTAAAATAGATGTATTACAATATCATCACAATATGATTCCACTTAAATACCATAAACTATCATTTTATTATTGGCCGGCCCCAACTGTTGGGTTCTTGGAACTCAATTTAGTCAGAGTCCAACCCTAACCCCACTATGCTTATGGTTGGGGGGGTGGGGGGGGTGTGTGTGTGTGTGTGTGTGTGTGTGTGTGTGTGTGTGTGTGTGTGTGTGTGTGTGTGTGTGTGTGTGTGTGTGTGTGTGTGTTTACCAGGCCACGGAGATGCGAGGGTCCAAGTAGTTGAGCTTGGAGGTTCCCAGGGCGATCTGCTTGTTCTCCTCTCGGTCGGTGGCCTGCACCTCCAGGTTCATCAGCTGTTCCTCTATCCTGGTGATGGCCTTCTTCCTGGTCTCCACCGTCCTGATTGGATGAGACAGCAGTGAGCATGCGTGTTCCCAGAAGGAGGCTTGTTATGCATTTGTTCCTCCAACGGCAGCTGTGCTGCTACGCCAGTCTCTCACACGCTTACTTTTTGGACTTCTCGTCTCTCCGTACTTTAGCGTCTGCTTTGGCGCTCTTCAGCTCTCTCCTGGAGTCTGAAAGTTGGTCCTTCTTTGTGTCGATCTAAGAAAGAAAAAATGAACAAACAGGGATTTTTTCATATCTCAATTAGCAGACGCATCTGTCCAGAGCGACTTACAATAAGTGCATTCAGCATCAATGGGCAAGAGAACTGCTGGTCACCAGAAGTCAAAAGAACATTTATTTCCTAGCAAGCCTCCAAGAGCAGAACACACGCTCTGGTAAAAGTGAATTGCCAGGGAAGGGTCAGGATACTCACGCTTTATTTAATGCAGGTAATAATCGGGTAGATGAAAAATGCACAAGTGCATTACCAAACTACATGCGATCCAGTACCAAACTACATGGGATCCAGTACCAAACTACATGGGATCCAGTACCAAACTACATGGGATCCAGTACCAAAGCACATATTTTATTATTATTATATTATTGCTCTCACTTTAGAACTGAATGACTCGAAGATCCTTCCACAGCATGTCAACGGCGCTAGTTAAACATGGAAGACATTTCCAAGTGGTTCAGAACAAGATGTGCTACGTGGGGGCTGCTTACTTTTGCCTGGAGGTTCTGCATAGACTTCTCAAAGGTTTTGGGTGCTGCCCTCTGGTGGTTACACAGGATAGCCACAGCTCTGTTGGCCCTGTTGTAGGACAGGATCTTCGCTGGAATGTTGTCATCCGCTGGGAAAAGGGACCAAAACGTCTCGTGACTCTTATGCACCATCATTCAAGGAAAGCAAACAAACGGACAAATGAAAAGGCAGCTTTGCAGACCAGGTATGGTGCCTGTGAATATGGGAGGCCCCACCCAAAGGGGAGGTTTTCCAGTAAATTAGGCTTAGAGATGAATCTCTGAACAAGCCTGTGGATGGATGCCAACAGTTAGGGTACTCACGAGAAGTCAGCTCCTTCAGCTGCTGCTGCAGGGTGATTGAGGCGTTGTAGGTACGGAACACCTTGGCGGTGAGTCCGTCCATCAGCTCCTGCAGGTGCTTGTTCAGGATGGACGTCTGGAGGAAGAATGACCACTCTAAACATCACGCAAGATCTGAGAACAAAAAGATGTAAACCCAGGACGAGGTTGGGCTGAACCCCTGTGATGCGTGACGCCCGGTGACTCACGTTTAGTCGGTCAAACAGGTCGTCCTCCGCCGCCTTGTTCTCCATAAAGAGCTGAAGGTTCTTGAACACCTGGGGAGACAAAAGGGAGACATTCGAGACCAACCCTACAACAACACCCAGGGCCATAAAAAAAAGAATGTAAAAAAATATTCTCCCTCCTCCTCCTCCTCCTCCTCACCCTCTTCTCCACCGGGACCTTGTTGTAGTAGCGAATGGAGTCTTTACCCAGGAAGTCAAACTCCACCACAAACTCCTGGCCGTCCTTCTCGGGGTAGAGGTTGATGTGCTCCACCCGCAGCGAGCAGCAGCCCACCGTGTCTGCCGTCTCCCCCTCCTCCTTCTCGTTACCCGCCCTGAGAGCCAGCTGGTGGGAGACGCACAGCATGGAGTCCGTTTAATACCACCGTCCATACCATGTCGTAATGTAACCCCACAAAGAGGATCCAACTATCAATTCTGTTATGCAAATGACTGAGTCATACACGGGTTTAGAATTTGATATTCAAATTGTGTCATTTCGCAAAAAAAAGAAAAAGGGCCCCTGGCCCGAGTTGAACACTCCCTGTGCTTTAGGGCCCAACATGGTCCACCGTGACCCAGGCCCGAGTTGAACACTCCCTGTGCTTTAGGGCCCAACATGGTCCACCGTGACCCAGGCCCGAGTTGAACACTCCCTGTGCTTTAGGGCCCAACATGGTCCACCGTGACCCAGGCCCGAGTTGAACACTCCCTGTGCTTTAGGGCCCAACATGGTCCACCGTGACCCAGGCCCGAGTTGAACACTCCCTGTGCTTTAGGGCCCAACATGGTCCACCGTGACCCAGGCCCGAGTTGAACACTCCCTGTGCTTTAGGGCCCAACATGGTCCACCGTGACCCAGGCCCGAGTTGAACACTCCCTGTGCTTTAGGGCCCAACATGGTCCACCGTGACCCAGGCCCGAGTTGAACACTCCCTGTGCTTTAGGGCCCAACATGGTCCACCGTGACCCAGGCCCGAGTTGAACACTCCCTGTGCTTTAGGGCCCAACATGGTCCACCGTGACCCAGGCCCGAGTTGAACACTCCCTGTGCTTTAGGGCCCAACATGGTCCACCGTGACCCAGGCCCGAGTTGAACACTCCCTGTGCTTTAGGGCCCAACATGGTCCACCGTGACCCAGGCCCGAGTTGAACACTCCCTGTGCTTTAGGGCCCAACATGGTCCACCGTGACCCAGGCCCGAGTTGAACACTCCCTGTGCTTTAGGGCCCAACATGGTCCACCGTGACCCAGGCCCGAGTTGAACACTCCCTGTGCTTTAGGGCCCAACATGGTCCACCGTGACCCAGGCCCGAGTTGAACACTCCCTGTGCTTTAGGGCCCAACATGGTCCACCGTGACCCAGGCCCTCACCTTGTCGATGAAGTAGAGCGCTACGGCCCTTTGGCGGATCCTCATTTCCTTGGACTTCCAGTCTTCGTGGTACTGGCTCCGGAGGCGGCCCACACACTTCTTTAACCGCCGCGCCGTCTCGTACTTCTGCCAGTCCTTTTCGCCCTGCCGAACACATAAGCGTACAATCATGACGATTTATAACCATTATCTCAAAAGTGGAGGTTCAAAGGTCAGACAGACAACAGTGGTCGCACACATGAGCCAGAGCACCATAAAATAAACTATAAAACAAGTGGAGGGTTAATCTGGAGCCTTGTTCCGGGCGGTTTGTCATCTCTCCCGTGTAATGTACTCATGTACTACTTGTGTAAAATCTAGGGAGCCAAATGATTGTACTTTTACCAAAGCATTAGTTCTGCTCTTGGAGGCTTGTTAGGAAGGACATGCACTTAGGACTTCTGGAGAAGTTCTCCTGCCTACCCATTATGTTGAATGACCTTATTGTAAGTAACTTTGCACAAAAGTGTCTGCTAAATGACTCATGTAATGATATGGGTGGCAATGGGCGGCGCTGTGTGACTCGAGCCGAACTGGAAGTTACATGGCTATGTGGCTCCGCCCGTGAGCGCGCACTCATGCCTCGTTTCCACCAAGCTGTTTTGAGGGCTGATTCGGAGCTTGGGCCTAATCTCAAACCAGTTCTTTGCGTTTCCACCGCGATGGAGCCACTTTCTGGTCCGGTTAACTGGTTCGTTTGCGGCTCCACTTCAAAGCTGAGGGGCTGGGGGCGGGGCTTATCGGACAACTCAAAACAAACTCATTTTTTGACCGCCATTTTTAAAATCACTAAAATTCGCTGTGGATGTGAAGGTAACAGTGGTCCGTGGACGAGACAAACTGCGTTTGTTTGCGTTGTTGTCCTCGGCAGAAGGTCACAATAAACTAGAGGAGCTTCTAGAACAAACCGCTATTAGAAAAACTACAGCGCGAGATGTCTTCAGCGGGGGACAGGACCGAGGAGCTAATCGATAACAAACTGGACGATACGAGGGGCTAATCGATAACAAACTGATGATCCGCTGCTGTCACTCGGTCCTGGCAAGTTTTACTTTATAAATCTTTCCCATGTTGCCAACCAGCTTTGTATTTTATAATCTGTTTAGCGAGCTGCTCATTATCACATCAATGTTATGTTCCTATCATCACAAATGAGGAGCTATGATTGCTAGGCTTCCGTTAGCCGATATTAGCCTTGATAACAACGTCAGGATGCTACTTTCTAAAAACAGTAAAGTGTAATGGAGTCATGTTTTAATGCACTTTTCTCTTGTTTTAGTTGTTTATGGAGACATGTTTTAATGCACTTTTCTCTTGTTTTAGTTGTTTATGGAGTCGTCTTCCCTGGACGATGCGGAGCTACGGCCCCCACTGGGCTGCAGCTCACAGGAGCCCCTCAGCGCTTTATTAACATGGACTTATTACACTGCACTCTATACTTTTACATTTTGTGATTACTGTATATTGTGTATTTAATGTTGTTGTTTTTTTAAAATAAAACATTTCTATTTTTCATACAATGTCCGCTTCATTATGCTTTATCAACCGAGAAACATAATACAAGATGACAGTTTTGAAGAAGAAAAGGCAAATGGTCCCTTCTGTTGAAGTACTATATTAATGCAGCTCTAACGTCAAGTCCATTTTATTAGTATAGTCCTTTATCACAGTTAGGGGCTTCAGCGTAATCGCGTCCATAGCACTAAAGACGAGCAGCTGTTTGTAGCCTCAAAGCCAGGCGCAACACTTTAACATCCATCATGTAATCCACTGGTGTGGAAGTTGGCGCGAGCTGCTGGGAAAGCAGAGACGTTAACAGTGACGTCATGACGTGGCTCTCTCGGCGAAAAAGTCGGTGGAAACGCAAACCGGTTCTTAGAGGCCTCGCCAGTGGAACCAACTGCGAACCGGCTCTAGCGCTACCCGAGAGCTAGAACTAGGCTTGCTTTGGTGGAAAAGAGGCATCATTGTAAATAAAGGAGAACATTGTGATCGCCCCACGGTATAAAACCCCACATTGTGATCGCCCCACGGTATAAAACCCCACATTGTGATCGCCCCACGGTATAAACCCCTCTCCATCATGAGTGTGATGTGTCAAACCAGAGTGCGGTGGGAGCGTGTACCTTGATCCTGGAGCTGGGGTTCAGCATGATGTACTTGATGGAGCCCTGGATGTTCTCCGTCCAGGACACCAGCCAGGTCACCTTGTTGTCGTGGCGAACTTCCTTCCACTTAGTCCCAGGCGGGGGCTTGGGGTGCTTGGAGTCCCTACGAAGAGCGGGCGGGATCATACCACTGCTTACGAAACACTGCAGCCGGGCCCAAGTTTACTTACGGCTGTGCAATTATTAGCGTTAGTATAGAATGGCTACATTTAAAAATGAAATGACGGTTACAACTGTCACGGGCGAACAATGAAATGCATTTCCCCCCATTCCCTCCCCGTTATGAAAAGTATGATAGTGTAATATGGAAGACAAGGTTGTGGTAGGGGCAGCACTCTACACTAGACAGTTCAGTAGGTGTTGTACATCTCAAGACGCTCTGAGGAATCACTACCGGTAGATATGGCATTTTTGAAAATCCTTTAACGACTGAATAGCAAATATGCAATTCAGTCTCGGATCCCTGGCTTACTAGTGATCTTCCTGCGATCAGGATCGAGACATCAGCGTGAATGGATCCTGATCATAAAGAAACATCAGGCAAAACAGGCACAACTAGCAGGCACTCAGTGGAGCCCATACCTCTGCCAAAAAGGCCCCTGGATACGGATCTGCGCCAAAAACAAATCAACTGTTCCATGGCCCATAAGATATCTAACCACCAAGTTCTGTCTAATTCCGTACATAACATTTTGAGTTATCCTGCAAACAGAAATACAGGGGCGGAAAAACCTGACGTCCCGTCCCCCCCATCTTCGATGGCGGAGGCAATTATATATATTTTTTGTTGTCCCAACCGTGCAGCCTTCCATGACATTGACTGTCCCGGTCCTCTCCCTCGCCACAGACCACCAGGTGTCACTCACTTGCTGCAGTTGATGATGATGTCCTCAGGCCTGCTGCGCCGCTTCAGCATGCCCATCTTGGGGTGGTCCCCGCGGCCACGGAAGAGACCCGGGGGCTCGATGCGGAAGTTGGCGATGCGCTCCTTGTGGGTGTCCATGAGGCAGAAGCCATACTCCTGCAGGAGTCTCTCGTTCTCTTCTTTGATTTTCTACCACGCGTGAAGAGGAAGAAGACGCCGTGGTTAACGGGGATAGGAGGGAGAGCGAGGTGCCTACCAGAAGGTTTCTGGTTCGAACCCCAGCTCCTCCTGTACACGCGTCTAGGTGTCCCTGAGCAGGACACCAAACCGTTACTGCTCTTTTATTAGGATTGTATTAGTATTATAGTAACAAGGAATATAATTCAACCGTTAGTGAGTGGCGGGTATAGCTTACCAGTTTTTGTTCTTTAGTCTTGGCCTTCCTGGCTTCGGACTGGGCCTTGAAGTGGTCGTTTATCTCGTTGAAGTCACACTTCTTCAGATCTGTAATTTTGGCTTTTTCCTCAGAAGACATTTCCTGTGAGGACCAGCAGAAGACTGCACACTTAAAAACCCATCTTGTGCGATTCCCAAAATAAAATTCCTTTGAAAAGGGTCTTCTACGTGCGAATAACTACTCTGCCGTTCTCATTCCTACCTTTCTCCAATCTTTGAAGAAGTTTTTACGGAAGACTTCCTTCGTGGTGTACTCGTGGTCCAGCATTTTACCAAAGAAAGTGGCGACTTCTTCTGTGGCGATGCTGAGCTTCATGTGCTTACCTGATCAACACATTGAAACATCACAGCCATTAGCACTGGATAGCCACAACAATATATTAAAAAAAAAAGTAAAAAAAGGTCATCCTTTTTTTACATCCAAAGGTCATCAAAAAAAATACCTGCAAATCTGATTTCAGAATGCAATGGGGGCGGCAGGTCGCCGGTTCAAGTCCCCCCCCCCCCCCCTGGGCAATGCAGAGGTGCCCATGAGCAAGGCACCAGACCCCCTACACTGCTCCCCCGGCACTGTATATAAAAACGGCTGCCCACTGCTCCTAATACTAGGATGGGTTAAATGCAGAGAAACTAGTTTTGCCGTGTGTACATGAATGTGACTAATAATGTGACCAATCCCCGGCTCCTCCTAGCAAAAACTGTGGAGGTGTCCTTGAGCAAGACCCCCTAACCCTGCCAGCTCCTGACCTGCTGGCTGTCTCCTTGATGGCTGACTGTGCCGTCGGTGTATGAATGGGTGATGTGAGGCATGACTTGTAAAGCGCTTTGGATAAAAGCGCTATATAAAAGCCGGCATTATTAATAAAGAGGATTCAATCCTCCAGATTTAGTCGTGTCAAGCTCCTTTTTTGCCTCTGTTGTAAATTCACAGTCGACGATCGACCACTTGACGGCTATAGGTTAGACACATACCAGTAACTTGGGGGTAAAGGGCCACTAGTAAACAAACCGTCGTAGTAGAACTTGATGTTGCCCGGAAGAGGCTCGTACGGCGGCGCGAACACGGGTCCTTTGTGCTCCAGGAACCTCCATTTGACTCCGTCTGTGTAGCGCTCCTCCTCCCACCTGGAAGGCATCAGACCAGGGTCAGCGTCGCAAGAGAGCGGGGAGGGAAGACCCAACCGACAGACCGCTGGCCCTCTTCTTCCCCCACCCCCCCCCGCAGTGTAGTAGCGTGCGTGTGCTTAGGAGCCCCAGGGAAACTAGCGGGTCAACTCACCACTTCCACTTCTCCTCCGGCTCCGGCTTGGCCTTCTTCTTGCCATCGGCGACTTCTCCCTTTTTGTTGTTTTTAGTCTTTTTTGGCTTCACATCCTGAAGAAAAAAAAACACGGGCAAGGGGTTGGGTAAGGCCCGGCGTGACCCGCTAGAGGGCTGGAGCCCTGAGCCGGATAAAGACAGCCGTTCACAAACAGCACGAGGAACTCCCCGTTCTTATGAAAAAAGTGACCCATCAACAGACTGGGAGGTTAGTTTGAAGAGGGTCAAATCAAACGGGAATGGGCGGAGAACGCAGATTGTAGCCCAAGATTCAAACGCCGTGTGAGGTACAACTGCAGGAAATGCTCTTACTTCATCGTCCTGTTTCCTTTTTTTGCCCTTGGCCTTGTCGTTCTCAATTTTGATCTTCTTGGGCTTGAACTCTGACCTGAAAAGAACATTCATTGTCAGCCAGTAGCCGCACACATTGGCCTGTGTGCGGCTACTGGCTCATGTGACGGGGCACCTTGCAGACAGTAGCTCAGTCAGCAAGGACCTGGCTTGGGAACCCGAAGGACGCCAGCTTTAGAGCAGACATTTACACACAAAATATTAAATCAAATGGCACAGGGCTACATGGCTCCCTGGTCAAACTCAGGCTTCCGCATCGGACAAAACGAAAGCCCAGCGAGAGTACGGTGTTTAAGGTGGACCAGTACTCACTCAAAGTTCTCCTCGCGCTCCCTCTTAAGAGACTTCTCCTGCTTTGGAGAGGGGTAAAAGACATTCTCTGGCTCGGATTTCACGACAGGGCTGGAAAAGAAGACATCCCGGAAAATCAATCCTCAGTCTTTTCTTTTGAAACATGTGTGCTGAAGCGCTGAAATGTGTCCCAGGGCCTACATGGTAAAGCCGTTCTCCTTCTCCCTCTTGACCTTGCCGTCAGTGGACTTGACCTGAAATTGAGGAACAAAAATAGTCAAGAGCAATAAAAAAAAAAAAGCATTTTTCCAATTTTCGTATAGCCCATTTTGTACATTTTGAATTAGCACACCGTCCATTTAGCTATATACTCCACTCCTGTAGAGAAAGGTCTGATATGTGTATATATATATATATATATATATGCTATTGAGGTCTGTGTACTCAGATTCTGGTGCTAATGTACAGCCAAGTTATAGGGTATGGTACCTGCCTTGTACACCACTAGGCTCCTCATCACAGAGGGATGCTCATTCATTTGACTGCATTTGCTTTGGGTTTTATTTGTGATTTACAGGAGTACTTGAAGGACATGGCGACAAATAATGTAATGGATAACATTGGTTGAGAATGTGTTCTATGCCTGGTTGAACAGGGCCCCTTCTACTCCCCGATGGAGGAAATGGACCATCGTGTTAGCAAGTACATTACACCATTTGTTTTCGGTACCGTGGTGTAGTTTATTTTTTATTTTTTTTAAAACAACGCCAAATTACAGAATATAACTACTTTTTTGTAGGATTATAAAGGGGTTTCCTACTCTACAGCATTATAAGGATTAAGGGTAGACCGAGCGTGGGACAAGCATCCATTTAGCCAGGTCTATAAGGGTCGCACCTCCTTCCTCTTTTCCTTGTCCCTGTGTTTGTCCTTGTTTTTGTCAGTGTTGGCATCTTTGTGCTTCATCTTGTCCTTGTCTTTATGCTTCTTATCAGAAGAGTCTTTGTGGTCACTGGAGATGTAAAGGCAAACAATATAACAGTCTTTATGCTAAACCGCAACAACATCTTACTTTAATAACGGAGTGGGTGGACTTCCATACCGATGACACCGATTATCAGATTATGAACACACGCACCCTTTACTACAACATAATCCTGTTATGGGTCATCACGATCCATAACATGATTATGTTATGGGTCATCACGATCCATAGGACGACGGCCCTACCTGTTGGCATGTTTTGATTTCTCTCGTTCCTTGTCCTTCTTGTGGTCCTTGTGTTTATGTTCCTTGTACTTTTCTTTGTGTTTGTGAGAATCTTAGATGGACAAAGGAAAGGGAGGTTAGCAGCATAACACTGGGATTTCCCCGGATGAAGCTAATTATTCAGATGACATGCCATGGCGCACAAGTTGTGCACGTTCATGTGTTAAATGGGCCTGCAACAGAGACCCATGTTATGGGAGGACAGCATCCCCCTAGTGTCACTACAGCTTAGGAGACAGATATCAACTGTAGGACATGTTGTAGCATGCAAACAAACAAAGGCATTTGCATTTACTTCAACATTTACTTTAACAGCTTTGGCAAAAAATGGTGTTTAGTAACAAAAAACAAGAGCATTAAATCAACCCGTTTACATCAAGTGAGAAACCTTCACTGATTGTACGATTGCTGTGGTTTCGTATTGCTGTGGTTTCGTATATACTGAAATTATAGCAAACACACCTAACTTAACAGGAAGATAAAGATGCCCTATCTTTCAACAGAAAACACATGCTGTCTAAACTAGAGCTAATGCTACATCTAAGCACAACTACAAGCATGACTATGGTTAACAAACCAGGCTACTTTTGGTAAGTGACCAAGGAACCTTCCCTAAATGAGTAGGAATTTAGATTAATTGGAATATAGAATATGGACAGTTCATCATCTAGTCTAAAAGGTTGCTATGAACAAAGAGAGGAACTCCTCCAGAGAACTCATTCAAGTCAGAACATGAGTATTATGACTATGATAACACATGGTGGTTACGCAGAACACCACAACTAAGGACAAAACAACATCCTTATGAGCCTCAACATACATACAAATCCAATTTATCTGTGGGCAATTATCGTGCTAATGTTGCATTATATCAAACTATATTATCCATGGCACTGGCAGTGTCCAATAAGCATATTGTCTGAAGCAGAAAAGTAGTTTGGCTTATAACAGTTATATTTATAGATTACCTGGGGCGGACACAGACAGAAAATATTAAATAATGCACCTTCTATATTAAATAATAGGCATCCACTAAAATATACTTCAGCATACACTGAAGCAATGAATACTATTTGATTGTTAAATGGGGCCTAATGTCAGATGGGGGACATCCTATGGAGAACAAAGAGGTTATTTTCGCTATAGTCTCTATATATCATCTCTAGAGATGCTGTGATCCAGCTACTCATAATGTGCCCTGTGCGAAAAATGTTTGCCCCACAAGGCAACTGTAGACAGATTGGTTTCAATGGCGAATACTACCACCAAACCATGGATATAACTCCTGAACAAAAACGCAGAGAGAGAGACAACGTTCAAAAAGGATCCCCCCGTTTCAGACCCCCATGGCCCGGTGAGAGAGGGCCGAGGATTGTCCACCAGACAGCCATCTGCCCCCAGCCCCGTGCTCAGCAGGCCCGCTGCTGCTGGAGGAGCGGAAAAAAGAAAATGGCGTAGAGACTAAGTCCGCAAACCCCAAACCCTCACTTTCGGATCACAAATGAGACACCTAAAGCCCACAGAAAAGAACCGCGGGTCGGCCGAACGCGTAAAACACGTCCGAATGTACCCACACAGCTGGGCCGATGGGCTCAACAAGCGCCCAAAATGCCCTTTGGAGCCCTTCTTTTTGAACAATAGGCGCTTTTGAGCGAGGCAGAGGACTTAGTCTCTGGTCGCCATTTCTGTTCCCTCAACTCGCCTTCCAAGTACTGTGTAGTCTAATGTTCAGTCGTCATGTTCTAACAGCCACGTCGGGGCACTTACCGTTAGCTCGGGGCTCACAGTCGATCTGAAAACACACAGAAACAAACAGAGCCACGTTTAGACAGAGTTAGCCCCAAAAGCCGGCTAAGTAACTTTAAAGTTGGCGGACGGCAGGCAGGAGGCAGCGGTGTTAGCTCCGCTGGCTAGCCCCGCCGAGGCTAGCATGCTAACAGGGCTCTAAAGTGGGTCTAGCCTGCACTGCTGCCTGGAGGCTCACATAAACTAAAGAAGCTCTTCTTAAGCTCAGTGTTACACTGATTATACACAGTTATCCACATGTTGACACTCGTGTGGCCATCATGCCCCATCCTTTTAATTGTAAAAATATATATAACAACGGGTGTTAATAAGCAAAGTCCCAACAGTCCAGTGTGATGGCTGCACAACACAGGGGTTAGCTCTGGTAACAGTTAGCCAACCTGTCAACCAAATTAAACCCAATAAAGTCCTCGGGTCTCACCGGGGAGTCAGCGCGGCCATGACGGGCAGCGGGGGTGTAGTAGTTATTACCTGGTTGTTGTTATGGGAGTAGTCCCCACTCATCATTTCATATGCTTAGTCGGGACCGAGGCGGCGGAGAACGCAGTGTGCCCCGTGTTGAACCACCGGCAGAATGGAGACACAGACCGTCAGCGGCGGAGGACAAAGTCCCGTCTGGACGCCACTGCGCATGCGCATATATTTAAATACGGGGATCCTCTCGCCCCCCCCCCCCCTTCTGACGGACGAACTTTATCAGCAGTGTACAAGTATTCCAAAAACATTAAAACGTTGGTCATATATTTTCATTCGTAAAACAAAGACAAAAGTAATATTTGTGTATTTTTCAGAGAAATATGGACATGGTGAATCAATGTCTACATTGTACGTGTAGTAGTTGACATGGCAATTATCTCTTTTTCTTGTGTGTGTGTGTGTGTGTGTGTGTGTGTGTGTGTGTGTGTGTGTGTGTGTGTGTGTGTGTGTGTGTGTGTGTGTGTGTGTCAAGTCAAGTTTATTGTCACTTCACAGTTTACAAAGCAGCAGTTTATAACTCACTAAAGCAGTGAGTTAAAATCTTGCATGTGCAATACCCAACCACAGACAGCAGTTATAAAAATAGAATAAAACACACACAGTGTGTGTGTGGGTGTGTGGTGGGTGTGTGTGTGTGTGTGTGTGTGTGTGTGTGTGTGTGTGTGTGTGTGTGGTGTGTGTGTGTGTGGTGTGTGTTGTGTAGTATAAGTTCAGTGAGAAACGACATAATGTATTATATATCTCATGACAATATCCATGTGACATCCCATTGTGCAAGTTATACATTCGGTCTAAAATTACAACTTACATATGAAACTTATGATCCTAAATACACACTTTTTCGAAGTGTGTATTTACACCACTTGGATAACTAAGGTTCAGATATTAAACATTAGGGGGTAGGTACCGCATTCCTCCAGTAGAGGGAATAACAACCCATGCTTCAGCTCCCTACCTGACGCTATATTACCCGAGTGCAGTTCACTTTAAGCAGTGAGCCTTAATAACTAAATAAACAGTTTCAGTCTAGACGAAGATGGCTCAAGGAACCAAACATGTGCAATTTGCAAGTGTATTGCAATTCAACCATTCCACCACACGGTGGCAGTGAGAAACCTCGTTCTCAATAAGATGAGTTATTCAACCTCTGCGGTGAGCAAGGATGTCTTATGACAACGGAGACAGGGTTGAAGCTCAGCGAGTGTGTTTTCAAACACCTACTGCGGTACCAGATGTTCTTTAGGATACGGTTATATGGAAAATAACTATTATGATCCGTATGTTATTGTGTTGTATTCTTGGTAGTTATTACATCATTGCAAATATCCATATATATAAGATAGTTTGAATGAGGCGTGTCAAGGTAGATGACAATCTTATTAAACAAACATTCATAATATGTATGAACAAATGTTTGGGATATGCTCCATAACACTTACATTTTACATGATGCATTTTGTTATTTTTGGACTGGGTGTCAGAAGCTTTACACTATTGAACTCAATTATTCGATGCATTTCTATGCATCTTAAACTATTAAGCTTTGTTTAGAATTTGCTTACGCGTAATTTACACTACAGCACTCACCGTACTCTCTAGTAATAGGCCTACAACATGGGTCGAAAACAGGCGGCCCGTGGGCCTTTGGTGGCCCGCCAGCAATATTATTTGGCCCGGAAGATTATTTTGAGAATAAAATAAACACATTTTTTTTTACAATATCGGATCGACAGTCGCACATATAGGCTATAATGTCAGTCCCCCCGTCAACGTTCGCCGCTAATCGCGCAGCACCCCCGTCAACGTTCGCCGCTAATCGCGCAGCACTGCCAATTACTTTTAAAGATATTGCGATAATTCAGTATTAATGAGGATGATCATTTTTGCATTTCGCAAAACGCGTCACCTGAAGGAGTTTTGATGAGGAGCTAATTTGCAAAACTGAATGGTGGTAAAATTGATCCTTGTTCATTGACATATACTACCCATATCGTAACGGTACAGGGCTTTGTACCTCGGGGGGGATGGGGGAGGCAGCGGCCGCCTGAAAAAATGTCACGTATTTTGCATTTTAACGTCATATTGGTCCACATTTCCAATAAAAACACTGATGATACGGTTACTTTTTGAGTTTTTGTAACACAAATTGGCCTCCAACAAAAAGTATTATAGTGTATATGTAACATACAAGCCTGATTTTAACAGATGTTAACAGATCATTGATGCAATACATTTTGGACCCCCCAATATTAATGTAACATGTAGACCTTACCTTGTGTAGTGTTTACTGTAGTACCATGCGTCATGTTAACAGTATAACCTTTGTTTACTGGAGTACTCAGTGTTATAGAGTACCTAGTTATACTACCTAGTTATGTGTTGTCTGTAGTACATATTGTAGTTCCAATAGTATTTTGTAGACTTATTAAACAGTATCGTTCCTTGTGTGTTCAGAACAGGAGATGTTGGAGATCATAGTGGGAGGCACTGTTTTCCACGAACCGAAACTTCCAGATCCTCTTCCACCAGGAGGGGGCGCTGCCCGTGAAGAGGAGCCTATTTCCGTGTAATTTGTTGTGGTGGAGGGATCCAATAAACATATCAGCCAGTCTACAAAAACCTCACAGCAGGTCTCTTTCTATCTGTCATTGTTACCGTGTCCCTCTAAGAATCATGTACACCCACCATCTCTCTCTTAACCCAAGATGCTCGGTTAAATCCCATGATGATACAAATATAAAAGGAGAAAAATAGAAGAAGAAAATAAATACCTTTTCATCACAGAGACTAATTGGACATCTTTTTTTTTCTAAATTAACTACTTCAGTCGCATTCGATTATCTGATTACTGTATTTCACTGGCCAACAATGAAGAATCTCCATTTACTGCGTAGCAAATTGATAAAAAACAAAGATGTGATAAGTCCATCAACTATACATTTTCAATCAATTCATCCATCATACACACAAACGTCCCAGCACCACAATTAAAAACACAACTTTCAACTTGGTGTTCTCAGTCATTGATCGTCATTTAAAAACAAATAGCATTTCTCCACTGAGAAACCTCCAGGTTGCGTGTCGTGCCTCGTCGTCCTGCCCGTAGCCTTGCGGCGGCCACGAAGAATCACAAGGTTAGTGTCATGTTTTGGGAACAGACCGTGCCCTCGGAGCCCCCTCCCTCCGTAGAGTGTTGGTCTAGCGGAAGACCGTTTTCTCGGCGGAGGGACGGGGACGCGCTCTGATACAGAAACATGTACGCGTCGCACAGCAGCCGCCGCACGGGCTCGCCGGCGCGGGAGGGGTCGGCCGCCGCTACTTGCTCCTCCGCCTGGGACAGGAAGTCACCCAGCTGCGGGCAGGCCCTGACCTCGGGGATGTTGTAACCGCTTTGGTCATCACCTGAGCGGGAGGGGTTTAGATTAGACATCAGTCCACGTGGAGAGATAACGGCGTCTCCCCGGTGTCGGACGGCAATGTAATCTTGCCATCTCGGCACTGCATTCTCCGAGCACAAGACAAGCCTGGGGAAGTGCAGCTGGCAGAAGCTAAAAACAATTCAGTATTAGCAGATAACAACAACGTTGCCTTTTCTTAAGAGTCAAGGTGACGATTTAGGGAAAAGTCACATTTCGGTCATTTAGTTGACGCCATGTTGATGTGATCGGCAACGAAATACACGGACACACGTATGAACTCTCTCTCACCGCATCTATCCGCCATGCTGTCGAAGAATAGCCACGAGTGAGGGTCCGGGCCGTATTTGACAAAGGACACGTAGTGGCTGGTTTGAATACAGAGAACAGCGAACAGCTCCATTGTGTGTCTGGATGCTGGTGCACCGCTGGGCGACTCCAGAGCTCGGGGGCAGTGGCCCCGCCGCGACGGATGAGCATGCACCTGGAGAAGAACGAAGAGAGAGAAGAGAGATTTAGAAACCAACTGAGTCTGGTGCAGTGTAGCTCAGCTGGTCACGTGACGTGAACACTGTGCCGGTTAGGGGTTCGAGCCCCACTGGGAGCACCCATACACAGAATGTATGCACAAACAACAGCAAGACAGTTCCGACAAAAGTGTTAAGCATTCGTTTTGAAGATACCACCACCACCACCACCACCACTACCACTACTAGAACACATACTTATTATAAGGCCTGGTAAGCATGTTGAAGAGCAGTGTTCTGGTTATGTAATGCTCTATGTAATGTACCTGTGTGCTGCAGACAGAACAGTACTGCTTGATTTTCCCTGGCTGCAGCTTGCGGTCTTGCAGACACTGGACACACTCGCTGGTGGCCAGCTGCCCACAGATGAAGCATTCTCTGGGAGCTGAGGAGGAGAGGAGTAGACGAGTGACTCAAGGCAGTGTCACAATTAAACATGACTATAAAAAGGGCCCCTATTTCACCACCAGGTGTCAGTGTGATTAGCCATTACAACAAGTTGTTTCAAAACATTGTCCCGTGACTACTACTCGTCCACCCAGGTGTATGACGATAGATAGATAAGCCTACCAGTTGGTATAGTCCACTGGGGACACTTGTGATGTCACTAGAGGGTAGTCACGGGACAATTTTTGAAACGGCTTGTGATGGCTAATCATACCCACACCTGGTGGTTAAATAGGGGACTTTTTAAAGCAAAGAGTGTAACAGAAAGGATTCCCATGGGGGATGCTGTGGAGAACAAATGACCATGATTGGCGATATTTGAGACACTCATCCAATGAATCTAAGTGAATTCAGAAATACATCATTAAGGTAGAGGCAGGGTGTTAGGGCGTCTGCAGATATTGGAGAATTGAACCCGGAACCCTGTGGCTGGGAGTGGAAACACACTAGACTATCCTGCCCCTAAAGTGTGTCTTCACAGTGTTGACCACAGCCCTCACCGTTGTGTAGGATATCTGTGAGGTCCAGCTGGATGGAAGGGATGATGTGTGGGAACATCTTGTACTTCTTTCCAAACCTCGGCATCTGCAGTATTAGACACGACGGGGCCTGTGTGTGTGTGTGTGTGTGTGTGTGTGTGTGTGTGTGTGTGTGTGTGTGTGTGTGTGTGTGTGTGTGTGTGTGGAGGGGGTACACAGAGCCAGTTCATTGGTGTTTTCACGAATCACACATGAATTCAACCGCAAATCACACATTTGCCGTCCACATGATGGACATTCACAACAACCCACCTCCTCAAACTTGAGGTCACAGGAAAGTAAGGAAGCGTCCAGCAGCTGTTGAACAGTTGGCACCCTCCCCACCTGCTCCTTTTCCAGAATGATCTGGTAGGTGTACGCCCCCTGACCCATCTCCATGTTGGACCTATGTGAAAAACACTGGGTTCCAGTTTAGCCACTCAATAAGAGTACATAAACACAAAGTCTTCACAATTGTCATCCTAGCCTCCTGACCTGAGTTGAATCAGTGGTGGTATGCAGAGGACCTTCTGCAGCAGAATGGAGATGAACTCCTCAGGATCTGCACAGAATACAATTTGGTAGCTCACTGCAAAAACGTAACGCTCTCTAATCAAGCTAATAAACAAATGTCATCTACTACGACTACATCTACAACTGCTAGGGTGTTGCGGTCCATACCTTTTTCCTCCGTTAAGAACGTGTGACAACCAAGCTGTTTGCGTAGGCTCATCACACTGTCCGCAGGAACAAAGCCAGTTCTGGAGGAAATACAGTAGGTGACATCAGTATAACCAGGCCCCGTAGTCATCAAGCCTCTCCAAGTAGGAAGTTAAGTCACAGGTTAAGAGTTGCCAGAAGGTGGCTGCATTGAGGGGACAACACATGTACATTAGCTCAGAAAGCGTGTTGACACAACGGAACCACATAGAACTGACAAATCCGGGTCCTGCCCATCTCGGAGCCAACTTCTTTTTGTCAATAAAAGATATACCTGCGTAAGCGGTTGACAATTTCTTTCCTCAGTATTCGACTCGTGGCTTCTTCTTTACCGTCCGGCTTTTGCCAGGAACTATCCAGGACGGTGGAAGAGCAGAATAAACTGCAACAAGAGAAAGAAAGTCAAGTGTGTCGTATTTTGTAGATATTAAGAAACAAAGGGATTGATCATGACACCAGGCACCGACTAGTTGTACCTGAAGAGTGTGGCATCGAGGTAACAGGAATTGAAATGCCCCTGAATTCCTCGCATTCTCCCCACCAACAGAGACAAGGCCTGGGACTCAGAGACGGGTGCAGCATCCTCTCCAGAGTCATCCAGTGTGATGTCTGAGCACAAACATGGATCATTAATATCAAATCAGACATGGGACATATGGATGAGAGGATTGGGAAGGCGGTGAGGGTCTCACCGGGAGGTAAATCAACGGTCTTATGAGTTTTCTTCCTGGACAAGGAGTGGTGGAACCTCTGGTCAGGACTGCACATTGACAAGGGAACAAACAGAGCCCGACCCAGTGGGCAGGTGAAGTACCGCTGGCCTTCGTGAACCCCGTCCAAGCAGTTCCTCACGTCATAGTCCTGGGAAGGGGGAGGAGACTTTTAAAACTCCACTCAATGTAAGATGACACACTGTTGTGTAACATTCACCATACATACTAATACATACAGGCTTCTCCACTTTTTAGTTACTGCGGCCAGGTATGCAACCACTAAGCACTTCATTAGGCCAATTATAGTTGGTTTAAGTACATCCAGTCGTTAGCTTAATTCATTCTTCACAGCCCCGTAGCGGTCTGCATCCCAGGGGTTGAGAACCACTTCTTTACATGAGATATCATATCATCATATATATATTTAAATTGAAATGGCTCACGAATGGATTTTCAATATTTCATGTGCAACACATACCAAGGACCCACACACAATCATAAAGTATAGAATAGCAACAAGAATTGTGAATCTGTCTCACCAGTTCGACCCCCGCCCACTCGCCGGTCTTCCCCACGGGGACGCCCGTCCAGCGGATGACCCCGTACACTGTGAGCCCCGTGTTGGACTTGACCTCCACCGTAGATCCCACCTCCAGGGGGGGAGCGCTGGCTGCCATGGAGCTGTGGCCCGGGAGGTCAATGCTCTGCCTCGCCCCCCGCAACGAGTTCATGTTCAAGCTCCGGGAGTTGATGCGTGAGACCGCCTTCTTGCTGACACCTGGCGACAGGTACGGCCGGTTAAAACACACATCATGTGGTGTCGAGTTCAAGAGTTGATGTCACATGCGTCACGCCGATACGTCGATAGCGCCATACAGTCATTCCGCGTAACAGGGCCACCTGCGTGTGTGTGAGCGCTCAGTGTGCCAAAAAAGGGACCAAGCATGTGACCACGTCACCTGTGTGACTCGTGCTGCATTCTCCCGTGAGACGAGCCTCCAGTTTTTCAGGTTCATTTCACGTGCTCTCGCAGATGAGGTCGATTTGATCCAAATCTGAGCTTTGTTTGCTTTTACTGTAGGGGTGTGTGTATGTAGTGTGTGTGTGTGTGTGTGGTGTGTGTGTGTGTGGTGTGTGTGTGTGTGTGTGTGTGTGTGTGTGTGGTGTGTGTGTGTGTGTGTGTGTGTGTGTGTGTGTGTGTGTGTGTGTGTGTGTGTGTGTGTAATAGGGTCATTCAACGATAGGTAGGCAAGAGAATTACTAGTCACCAGATGTCATAAGTGCATGCATCCTTCATATCAAGCCTCAGAGAGCAGAACAAGTGCTCAGGTAAAAGTGCAATAAGTTGGCTCCCTAGATTTGACCCAATAAGTAAATAAAACAGGGGCAACAAAAACCAGTGAAGCCAATAGACACGCTAATAAACCACAGAGCTGACAAGACCCAGGTGATAAGAGGAAGGCTCAGGGGAAGGCTTCCTGAAGACCACTTACAAATGGTATGCATTAAAAACCTTACGGAACATATGTGCGCCACAAGGATTATTCAGTGGAATACGTGTATTTGACTATATTTTCATATGTAAGTTCATTCCATGTGATGTTCTTATATTGCATTTTGTCATATATATTCTGTTTACTGATTGCTGCCCTGCCTTCACCTTGGTCCTCCTCTGGTTAATATTTCCCCAAGTCTGTTAAAGTGTTCTTGTTTTTAAAGGTGCTGCTATACAAAACAAGTGTTTAAATAAATGATTCTCCTTTATTACCATCTGTACTTCTGCATGCTGTGACAAACTCATTTCCTGTTTGGGATGAATAAAGATCTTTATCTGACACCCAGTACTGACCGCCAGGGTGGGATTCTGTCCGGAGAAGCCCATTGGGAACTGTGTAGTCAGGGACCACCTGAACGATTTCCGCAGCACTGAACAGAGGAACGGATGTTAACTTCTTGGTCGACGAACTCTGTTCATGTTCCTATGAAAAGGACAAGGAGAGGATGGTGAGAGGGAGGTTTGATCCAGCAGTCCTACTACCCTAAAGCAGAACTTTGTGGGGGGGGGGGGCAGCACAGAGCTTTCGTTATGTAGATGTATACAGAAGAAATCTCAATATACACCGAAAGAGGGGAATTTTTACAGCTGCTAGTTTAGACAGTGCTGATTTTACAGATCTCCGCCTTCAGAAACATGATTGGTCCAAACAAATATGAAGCAAAATAAGTGAAACACACCCAGTTTACTCAGAGTTCACCTTTTCTACCATCAGACTCTAAATATCCATCAACATCTTTAACTAAAGTCTGATTTGTGAGACTTGGTAAAAGTAAACAGCCACTTTTGCAGTAGAAATTTAAATGAAATGCTACATATTAATTAACAAAAATGTTTTTGTTAGTTCCAACCAAACATACAAAGTTTAACCAATTACACCAACGGCAAGAGTAGTTGTACCTAATGGTATTGTAAACTTGTTATTCACTATTCTTAGGTTGTCAGTACTTCTCGAACGTCGTTATGTCATGAGGTTTTCATTAGTTATGATGGCAACAGGTTACGCATTCTTGTGTTTATAGTTGTTGAAGAGATACCATATTTTTTCTCAACACGATGGGTACATTCCTCCGTCACCAAACAGCATGATGAACGAGAACATGAGGTGACGTCCCTTACCAGGAATTCCACCTCAAAGCCGATCATGAGAAGGTCCTCTGCGTTCTCCTTTCGTCCGACCTTCATCAGGGTTTTCACGAGCGCCGGCAACTGCTCCTTCTTGTGCTTCACCACCACTATGTCGTCCCGGGACAGCTCGCAGATGGCAGCGAAGAGCTGGGGGTTGCGGAGGAGCTCCAGCCGCTTGCTGGGGACGGACACGAAGAGCAGGAGCTGGGCCTGATGCCGGGTCAGGTGGTACGTGTCCACCTCCTTCACGATGCTGGGGCCGCCGGGGCTGCTGCTGCTGCTGCCGCTGTACATCACCGACAACAACTCTCCATCGCTCAGTTCCTCCTCCACACGACCGATGCATCCCCGGCAGAATCCTTTCCACGACTTCCCCCGTGTGACAATGAAGAATTTGTCCTTTCCGACAGCTGTGGTTTCCATTGTGCTTTAAAATGCCTAAAGTATATATGTTTTTTAGTTATATATATATATGTATGTATGTATGTATGTATGTATGTATGTATGTATGTGTGTGTGTGTGTGTGTGTGTGTGTGTGTGTGTGTGTGTGTGTGTGTGTGTGTGGCTTTGGTATAGCTATTGCAGACCTATACCGCCGGGACAACACGCAGGAGGCTTAGCAGCAGGAATATTGAAGACAAGAGAAAAGTCAACCTGGAGAGAAAATGTAATGCAATAAAAAGACGCTTTTAATTCCAATATGTGAAGAAGAAAAAAAAGCAAGAGTGCACAGGGTTATTAACACATGCAATCGTAAATATGCGAACAAAAAAAGGTAAACACAGGTCAGCGTTACCCAACCACCTGCAGACACCACGGACCCCCCCTGGTGCCCCCTGTGCTTTAACACCCTGATACACGCGGGGAAGTGGAGTGAAAAGAAGCTCACTTACCGCCGCGTCTGAGCGCCAGCTGTCCTTCATCACATGGAACACACCGTAGAGACTAGACTCACTGTCCTTCATCACATGGTGGAACACACCGTAGAGCGACTCACTATCACACACACGGAGCGCTGAACGAGGAAGTTTCTTAACGCAGTTGATATAAACGTGTCACTACGGCCCCTCCCACCCCTCCCTCCTCCCACTGAGGAGACGCGTTGAAGAGTCAACCACCTTGTGTAACAAGTACGTTTTGTATTTCGCATTTTTTTTTGTATTTAGGTAATTGTTGTTATTGTTGTTGTACTTTTGAGCATATCTTCGGCGCCGGCTGTAACATTGTACTGTACATTGTACTGTACCTTGTACTGTGCATTGTACTGTACATTGCACTGTACATTGTGTACATTGTGACAAACAAACCAAATCAACAATGACAGTAGAAGACACACTTCCAGTTACACAAGTAAAAATAATAATAATAATAATAAGTGACCGTAGTGCAGCACCGTAGTGAGTGGTAGCATCATAAATAAAGTACACTACAGCGCAGCAAAAAGGGTAATAAGTCAAATAATAAGTCATTGACAATAACACATTAACGACCTAATTACCTGATTGGAAGAGCCGCCCGTCGCCCTTTAACGTTGCGCGTTACGTAAGAGACCTACAGACGGAACCCCGTGACTTCCAACCGTCGCTTGGCTCTTTTGATTGACGTGTTTTCATTCGTAGATATGCATCATACGAATTCTTATTTGTCATGTTCGTGACAAAGTCTACGCTTCTTTTTGGGTGGAGGCGACGACTCGAAAGTACAGCGAATTTGGCCCGAGTTAGTGTATCGATTTATCATTCATTATTGTGTAACACGAGTGCCCTCTATTGGACAGTTAATGTAATAGTATCGATTGGCCCGATACCCTGTTGTTGGTCCTCGTCTTGCCACATGCTAGACCACAAGCCCTGAGCCAAGGCTGTCCTTAACAACAGTGCAAGTTTAAATCAAATGAATCAAAAAACATTACAATCATTGTAATGTAAAAAACAGACGCCTTTTGTCCAAAGCGAAATTCCTCCCTAACAAGCCTCCATGAGCAGAACCAGTGCTCAGGTAAAAGTATACTAAGTTGGCTCCCTAAAATATACATAATAAGTACATCACACAGGTGCAATGAAAAAGTAGGTCAGCCAACAGGCACAAGCTAATAAACAAAATATTATAAACAAGTGCCAGCAGCCAACAAACAGCTAACGAGAGACACAAGCTGTTGGAGGATGGGATCACTGGGTTGTCCTGACGTCAGCTGGGAGGGAGTTCATTCCTCCACCGTGGGTCCAAGACAGAGAACATCGGCCACAGGGACCTCACGCATCAGGTGTATAGAAAGTACCCCGACCTGTATGTCCAGAGAATATGAGGAAACACGGAGAACACCTTGTTCAACAGCCTTTCCTGACTCTGCGTTAAAGTGGTGACAAGTATGAGGTTGGCTTTTGTGGGTCAAAGATACAATCCAATGGCTCATATACACATGCAGACACCCAAGCACACCTTCATATATTCAGGAATATCTATATGCACACACACACACACACACACACACCATATATATACATAAATATCCATACACACACACACACACACATACATACAGGTATATACTCATATACATACACACACATATATAACCATACACCCATGCATACATGCACACATATATACACACACACACACATTCATTGAGTGTAGAGCAGTCAGGCCATCAGGCTGCTGAACAAGGGCGTATAGCATATAACAATGTATATTTGATTACATTGATTTATATATACATATTGCTCTTTTCTGTGCCGATATGTTGCATTTTATAAATTGCATTTTTATTTTATTTTTAACTTTATTCTATTTTTATTCTGTTTTTATCTATTTTTATCTTATTTTTATAACTGCTGTCTGTCGTCGGGTATTGCACATAAGATTTTCACACCACTGCTTTATACTAAACTGTGAAGTGACAATAACATTGAGTGTAGAGCAGCACAAAAACACCCACATGATTGACACAAATTGGTTTGCTAGCTGTGACCTAGTAACACCAAGCATGTTGCCGTTTGTCCAATTTGAAGAATACCTGAGGTTGTTAACTATTCTACTTCTCACTAGCCTGCTAACATAAATCACAATGATAATGACACTGGTCATTACCAGGTGACCGGCTGGGTCACCTGGAGGAGGGCGTATGATGTTGCGAGACCCGAAACGTCCTATGATTCCAGGAACATCACTGAAGATGTGTCCAGACTAGGCATCAGTAGATGTATGTACACAACACTGAATGTGAGTCAAAATAATGCAGTCAATGCTACTCGCATAGCATGAATTCTAGCTCCTTGCCAAAGCTTATTTCCTCAAGTCTGCATGATAAATAGCTTTCATTATATTTACAAGATGGCACGTTGTTTGCCCTCATTGTGAATAATAAACAACTATATTTTCATTGATTATGAATATGATTGATATCATTGATGGGGGGGAGCGTCTTATAGCAGAGCAGTAAACTCATTTTGCATTTACAATCCTCACCGTTTGGGGCGTTATCTATGAAACGTGGGATGACTCATATCCTACATTTAATGAACAGTATGAAAGCACCTGGTATTAAATCCACTTAAAACATATTCAACATGATGCCCTTAAACGCTGGTCTGTTAAGCTAAAACATCCTACCAAGGATACCAAGGAAACTACCAAGTGAGTTCCGTAGTGTTCATTAAAGGACGGAGACGACTTGTCTTGAGTCAGTTCATGTTTATTGCAGTTTATTGCTGCGCCGACCGGGCTGCTGGAGGTGGGTTCTGCTGCATGCGCGGGACCCGTGGCTCTGGGTCGGGTCACGGACGCTGCTCTGGTGGCGCCCTGCCCGGGCCTGAGCCCGCTGGATGCGAGGGGCGTGTGTGACCTTGGCCAGAACCGCGGCCCGGGAGGCGTCGCTCTGGAGGACCCCCCTAATCAGGGCGCTGTGGTCGATAGGGACCTCTGGCTCCGACGGCCTGGGAAGAAACACACGTGCAAGTGGAGGTTTAGTCACTCATGTGGTCAGAAATGACCGCTCACTGCGTGAGAAGGTTTAGAATACATCAAATTACAATGTTTGGCAGACGCTTTTGTCCATTTAGTGCATTCAACATGCTGTAAAAGTAGGTAAGAGATAACTAGTCACCACAAGAGAAATTCCTTTCTAACAGGTAAAAGAACAATAGGTTTTCTTCCTAGATCTTACACAATAAGGACATCAAACAGTACCACCATCGCACACAAGCTGATAAGCAAAAGCTAATAAACAAGCGCTGGCAAACAAGAAATAGAGCGGCTGTCTAGGACATAGACACTGTATTCAAGCCCCTCTGTATTCTAAACCATTTAATACTTCATGACATGTCATCTAGACTCTTGGTCATTCAAGATACAAAACAACTTTTGTTTCCTTTATTTCTTTCCTCTGTTACCTGCTGTCATCTCCAAAGTTAAGGTCAGGGTGTCCCCTAACAGAGGGCATAACATGGACCTCTACCGACCCCGGGTCCTCGTCTCCCCGACGCTCCCCACCAACTGCTTCTGTGGAGACGTGGGTGGATCAACATCACGGGAGTCACATAAGAGGAACACATCCTATACCACAGGGTGAACGTCAGGGTGAACTCCTTCCAGATAGCACCATAGTAATACAACAACAACTACAACAGACTAGCGGCCCTCAGTAGTGCACATTTGTCCGCCACACCAAAAACTCCTCTTTGCCCCCCCTCTTTGTTATCTCCGAGGCTAAACCATCCCTCTGAAGCAACGGCTCTTCACCATTTCATCTGGCCCATGTGATAAATCCTTTACCCTTATTTTGCCTGAACATTGTCGTGACCCGGATTTAGACCCGAGGGGGTCCGGCTTCATATCATGATAGTTCTTAAATCACAATTGACATTCCACCTAAACCTTCACACAAGTGTTATGCCTTGGTTCCTCGATCCGATTTGGATCAGAGTTTGCACGTAAATCGACTGTTCCTTGGCTCATTAGTAATCTAACCACCAAGTTCTGTCCAATTCCATACCATATCACATTTTGAGTTATCTTGCTTGCAGCCAAACGGATAGACACAACAACAGACAAACAAACTGACAGACAAATAAACAGACAGACAGGGATGAAAACATCTTAGATGGCGGAGGTAACCACCTTTATGGTTCAGCAGAAGCCAGCCTCCGTCGACCACTTCCCCACCGGGCAGGGCGTCTTCAGCCACCTTCTCCTCTCCGCCGAAAAGCAGGCGGGCGATTGCGCTGAACATCTCGTCTCGGTGTCTTTATGGCTCCCACCAACCAGGTGTGTATCTCCTGCTCTTCTTCCAGAGGAGACTCTGGACTCCGGTGTCACGGTGAAGGTTCTCCCAGCTTGAGTGTCTGCTGCTTCTGTACACAAAGAGGAAGAAGACTGAGTTAATAGTCTTCATTAGATACTGCAGTGCAGTATTTAAACAGAAACATCACACACCAATTTCATGTATATTATTCTATATTATAGTATAATATGTCACATAGTATTCATCAACCTTATGTTTTATAGATTACTTCATATTTAATAGATCACTAAACACAGGAACTAATGTAGTCTAGTATTTGGAAGTGGTCATTTAATATTTGGAAATGACTACAATTCAAGCCACCAGGTCAGCTGAAGCAGCCAATAGGGTGTCTTATAATATATATTCTTTTCTAAATCCATACCACTCCCCCACCCATGGGCCATATGTTTTCAGGACAAGGAGGCGTGGCCTCCATCTATGGGGGGTTGAATGCTTTATTTAACACAACAGAGCAGTTGGCTTGGAGCTGAAGGCTCTTTGAATATTGTATGGAGGACACTGTAATGCATATGCATTGCATTCATTGTCCTGTCGGGGGATTTGCATTGAGATAGTACAGGACACTTGACAGAAGGCACTAGAAGGCAGTAGCCACAGTGACCCACGACGGGTTGTTTAAATGCCAATGATTTTAAAACATCCGCAATGCCTTTACCTAAACAGTCACAACGTGTGTTTCGGTGATGCCCTTGACAGCTGCTTGTTTAAAAGCCCACACTGCGTCGATTCACTTGATGATATCTTAAGGCCTAGATGTGTTTTAATGTATACACTATATTACAACCATAGTACAGTAGCAGTAGTAATAATAATAATAATAATAATAATAATAATAATAGCGTTACAGTAGACAGTTTGCATGTCACATGTCAACAAATAACCAGCAAGAAAGCACACAACACTGGTTTATGAAAGACCAATTATGATTAGGATATTATAGCGATTTGTCGCAGTATATATATAAATATATGTATGTGTGTACATCAACAACAACAGCGATTTGTCGCAGTGTACTATATATAGATATATAGATATATAGATGTGTGTGTGTGTACATCATTAACCACGTAACATATGGCTAATAAAAACGGTTAAGTGTGTATTTGATCAGGTTGAATGTATGTATCTGTGTGGTCCTCACCTGGGAAGGATGGTTGGTTCGGAAATACGGTTATGCAGATGTGGCTGTCGAAAGGCAAACTGCAGACAGGTAGCATATATGTTATATATATGAATAAATGTTTTCCGATAAACAATATAATCTATGATATGAAACGGGATTGATGCTCTCTTTGTGTGCAGCGACTCCGACTTGAAAATACAACCGCTGCTGACATGGCAACTGTAGCTCCTCCCCTTTCACGATTTCGGCCAATCAGACGCAGCCGCTGGCTACGTTTAAAATGAGTACTTATTTAAATGGAAAAACTTTATTTTATATTTTTTATATTTTATATAATTACTTATAGCTTTAGCTAATTATAGCTAACACGAGAACTGTTTGGAGCCTTAATATATATTTATAACCTAAAAAAGGAAAATAACCTAAAATTCATTCAAATTGAACAATTAAACAAAAGTATAAACATATAATACAAACAAAAAACAACAATGCCACTGTCTCATGGAGCTATTTTTTACAAAACTGAAGATAACCCAAAAATATAAATACTAAATATCAAGTTATATTTATTGTTGCTGCCTAAACTTCGGAGGCCTTAGGCCAAGATTCGTTACCACATACTTCCTGGAGATGGCGCTGTTACTCCTCTGATGCATGTAGACCTATATTATAACTCCCTCTCATGCAATGATGACAGCTATGCGTTCTTTATGATACTGGTAGGATTTATTCAAATCCAGACCGTGAGAACTGTGAAACACACACATGAAATACAATAAATCACAGATCAAACAATAACAACATACATTCATATTATTTCTACTTCGTCTCTTAGTGTCACATGTCTTTACAATATTGTTAACCAAAATGAACTTAACCTACAAAACACATTAAATCCTTCTGCAATAATAATAATAATAAACTCACTTAGCAAACATTTCGTTAGCACTTTAGCTACCTGGCTTGAGCTTACACACAGCTAACAACCACAACACCAAACGTACCTTATTGGCTGCATGCAATAAGAGAGGAAATTATGGAACTTCACTGACTGAACTGATCGACCGAACTGACTAACTGTGACGGAACTTTCTCTTATATAGAGATTTCTACACGCGTGTGCGTCGGCATAAAACGTCCCCGGAACACTGTGCGCTTCAACCATTAGTTCCGCTCTTACTCTACAGCATTTAGGTAGGAACCAAAAACTGGTAGGAACCAAAACTCAAACTGAACACAGAGGCAGTTACACTCCCACCAAACATATCAATTGTATATGATTTTACAATGACTTAGAACCAACATACTACATAGAAAGTAAACAAAACTAAATACAATAACTTCGGTCCTTGGCCTCCACAGGAAAGGCCTGGAGGGAGACAGATAGAGAGAGAGAAAGAACTTCAGTCTGCTTCCACCAGCGTCACTGTCTTATGGATGGCCTCTCCAGGTGGACAGGTTTAGAGATGCGCTTTCCTTTCTTATCAAGGGTTGAGTCGCTGATAAGCAACTTAAGTCTTCGTACTCTCCCATCTTTCCCTGGGTACACTTCGATAACCTTCGCCAACCTCCACTGGTTACGTGGTGTGGCATCATTTTGTAGGAGCACAACGTCATTGACCTTTGCGTTCCTACGATCTTTGGTCCACTTCTGTCTCTGTTGGAGGTTTAGGAGGTACTCTTTCTTCCATCTTGTCCAGAAGTGGTTGGATAAGAGTTGAACTCGACGCCATCTTTTGCGGAGGTACAGATCTTCCTTGACGAACTTTCCAGGAGGCGGAGCGAGGATTGTGGACTTCATGGTCAGGATGTGGTTCGGTGTCAGGGGCTCTGGACTAGCTGCATCATTGAGACAATCAGTGGTCAGAGGTCTGCTGTTTACAACCGCCATGACTTCATACAGGAACGTTCGCAGAGAGGAGCAGTCAAGCTGTGTGGCTGACTGTTCTAGAATGGACGTCAAGACACTTCTGATAGTGCGTATTTGTCTTTCCCAGACACCACCCATATGACTTGAAGCAGGGGTGTTCATGATGAACTCGCATCCAAGTTCCTTGAACTCTTCCTGATCCATCTCTTTCAGTGCTTCATCGAACTCTCGTTTTGCTCCGACGAAGTTTGTCCCTTGATCGCTTCTTATCTGGCGCACTTTTCCACGAATGGCGATGAATGAACGCAGAGCGTTAATGAAAGCATCCGTGGTCAAGTCGTCGAGCATTTCAATGTGAACAGCCCTGGAACACATGCAGGTAAGTAACAATCCGTAACGCTTTAGCTCTTTCCTTCTTTCCTTTACGTAGAATGGTCCAAAGCAGTCCATCCCGCAGTAGGTGAATGGAGGAGCTGTTTCCATTCGGTCCTCCGGGAGGTCTGCCATTCTTTGCTGTTCAGTGCATCTTCTGAATTTCCTGCACATAGTGCACTTGTAGATATGGGATGATACTGCCTTGCTGCAGCCTAGTATCCATATGCCATTGGATCGAAGCGCATTCATGGTCATCCCTCGTCCCTGGTGGTGCACTCTCTCATGATAGTGCTTGACGAGTAACACCGACACATGACTGTCTTTTGGAAGGACTGCTGGATGCTTCACCTGTGGGTCTAAGGTGGCGTGAGTTAAGCGACCTCCAACTCTGAGGACACCTTGCTCATCCAGGAATGGACCTAACCGGTGCAACTTATTGGCTCTGCCCTTGACTGGTGTCTCCTTGTGACTCTGGAGTAACTCTATTTCTTGTGAGAAGGTTGCTTCTTGAACCATCTTGATTATGGTCAGCTCCGCTTCTCTCCTTTCCTCTAAACTGGTGGCTTCACAGGACTTTGGCTTGAGACCTTTAATTTCTTTCACGTGGCGCCGAAGTCTGGCGATAGCTTTCACCATTCTGGCCCAGTCTGAAAACTTGTGTAAGCGATCTAGTAGCGACCTGACTTCTTTCACCTGTGTGTTGAGAACCTGAACCTTCTTAAATTCAGGGTCGTCACTTGCGATCTCTCCCACCTTGACTTCTCCACTTGGTAACTCTTTCTGCCAAAGAAAGTCTGGGCCTGTGAACCAGTTAGAGCAGGGGTTCCCAACCTTTTTCACCCAGAGCCCCCCCAAATGACTCCTGTTTTGCCCAGAGCCCCCCCCCCCCCGGAATTTTTTAAAACATATACTCAAAGTAAGCCGGATTTTGCCGATGTGTTTATGTGGATTCAAAAGTCTACAAAATGGAGGATACCGATTTGATCGGAGCAACTGTGACAAATAATCCAACTGAAACCGACACCTTACGCGCAGAAGAAACATTTCTATTAAAGAAAAAATGATACATTTCTGTCTTTTTATGCCTTTATTAGCTACTAACTTGCAATTGTATGCATCATATTTATTTAAAATTTCGAAGAACAGGACACTTCAAAATAATAGACTATGCCTAATAAAAAGAATCCACTGCAGTAAAAATGTCCTCACCCCGGGTGGTAGTGGTAAGGTTGACTGACATAAGAATGTCCTGCTTCAAATCTTCCCCATCGATATATTGCACATAAACGATGAGCACAGCCTCGTCTGCTACAGTTGTAGTTTCATCAAGTTGTATGGCAAATGGCCCCTTTCCAAGCTTTTCGAGCAGCTGCAGCTCGCAGTTACTTGCCATCTTGTCAATTCTGTCTTTCACCGTATTGTTTGACAGTGGTACAGTTTTTAGCTTCTCCGCCACCTGCGGGCCGCACAGTTTCTCAACCATTTTAATGCAAGCTGGCTTAATGAGCTGCTCGCCAATGTTGTGCGGTTTCTTTGCCTTTGCTATTAAAAGTGCACATTCAAAAGAGGCCTCGGTGGCCTTCTGTACATCGCTGCCAGCCCTAACAAACTGTTAGGGACATGTGTGTGTGTGTGTGTGTGTGTGTGTGTGTGTGTGTGTGTACGTGGGTGTGTGTGTAGGTGTGTGTGTATGTGCTGTGTGAGAGTCTGAGCTACAAAAGCAGCACAGTGTCAGGGGGTTGTGTGTTGAGACAATAATGCACAATAGTCGTTTTTGGGTTTTTTCAAAAGAGGCCTCGGTGGCCTTCTGTACATCGCTGCCAGCCCTAACAAACTGTTGTTTCTTTATGAAAAAGTCCCGATCACGCCCGACCGTTTCTGGGTGCATGGTCTGTTGGTGTCTCTTCATTTTGCAGGGTTTCATGCTGTCGTTGGCTAGCTTCTCTCTGCATATCACACACTCTGGGCGGGTTTTGTCCGTTCCCTCCATGAAACCTAAGTTAAGATAGCTCTCTAGGTAGGTCCTCATTTTCTTTTTGATTGCAGATGAGCTGTCATCTCCTTTACGTTTTTCAGACATTTTTAGACAAAATATTCACCTTATGAAGTTGGTCGCTAGCTAGCAAGCACAGCAAACTGTTACTACTACAGAAGCTGACACAGTAACGTCAATGTTGGCGCGAATCGGAGGAGTATCAGATTAATTTGTAGAATTTTTATTAAAATGAATTAATCAATACATTTCTATATTTTATTGTAATGTAGAGACAAGGCTTTTAGCGACAATCATGTATTGCGTTACAATTATATGTAAAAAACTTTATAAAAAAAAAAAAAAAAAAAAAAAAAAAAATCGAAATATGATATTAGGCCTCAAATCATCTGAGGCCTGGCGCCCCCCCTGCGATCTTTGGCGCCCCCCCAAGGGGGGCGCGCCCCCCAGGTTGGGAACCACTGAGTTAGAGGATATCAGTTGCTCTGCTGTGAGACCTCTTGAGGCATGGTCGGCTGGATTTTCTTCCGAAGCCACATACCTCCATTGTGTAGACTCTGTGCTTTGCTTGATGCGTTCTACACGATTTGCCACAAACACATGAAATCTTCTGGCTTCATTATTGATGTACCCAAGGACAACCCTTGAATCAGTCCAGAAGACTTCTTGTAGGCACTCTATGTCCAGTTCTTTCTTGAGCATGTCACTGGTGCGGACAGCTACAACTGCTGCTGACAGCTCAAGCCTTGGTATGGTTGTGACTTTAGTAGGGGCAACTCTTGACTTTCCCATTACCAAGGAACAGTGGACTTCACTTGACGTACTCACTGCTCTGAGGTACGAGCACTCTCCGTAGCCCGACACACTGGCATCGGAGAAATGATGAAGTTCGTAATGTTGGACCTTGAAGCTTGATGGAACGTAGCATCTTGGAATCTTCACACCAGCCAGATTTTGTAGGTCTTGGAGCCAGCATTCCCACAGAGGTCGTAAGTCATCAGGTAAGGTGTCATCCCAACTGAGCTTGTCACGACACATCTGCTGCAGGATCTGCTTTCCCACCAGGATGAAGGGCGCCACAAAACCCAGAGGATCGTATACCGAAGCGACCGTGGACAAGACTCCTCTTCGGGTAAGTGGATTCTCTTTGACGATCACCCTGAACTGGAACTCATCGGAAGACACGCACCACTGCACACCGAGTACTCTTTCCATGTGCAGTTCACCCAGTGCCATGTCTTTGTCTCTGGGAGCTTCAGCACACTCCTCTTTTGGGATTGTGGCTAGGACTTCCTTACTGTTCGAGATGAACTTATGCAGCCGGAGCTTGCCTGTGCTGCAAAGCTCTCTTGCTTCTTTCACCAGCTGGATTGCTTGGTCTTCAGATGCTACACTTAACAAACCGTCATCAACGTAAAAATTCCTTTGGATAAACTTTATGGTCTCTTCACTAAAGTTTCCTCGTCCTTCGGCAGCGATGTGCTTCAGTCCATAGTTTGCACAGCCAGGTGACGAAGCTGCACCAAACAAGTGGACTTTCATCCGATAGATGGAAGGTTGGTCTTCAAGATTTCCATTGTCCCACCAAAGAAATCGTAGGTAATCTTGGTCTTCTGCCTTGACATGGAACTGGTGGAACATGCGTTCTATGTCACACACGATTGCCACAGGACCTTTTCGGAAGCGATACAGAACTCCCACTAAGGTGTTTGTCAACTCTGGACCCGTCAGGAGATAGTCGTTCAAGGATGTCCCTTGGTACTTGGCGGAGCAATCGAAGACAACACGTATCTTCCCAGGCTTTTGTGGATGATACACCCCATGATGTGGGATATACCACGCTGGAGCTTTGTAGATGTCTTTCTCTGGGACCCTTTCTGCATCTCCGCGGGTTATGGTCCCATCCATGAAGGTCTTGTAGTCTTTGTGGTACTGATCGTTTCTTCTCAACTTTCTTTCTAAGCAATTGAGACGATGGATAGCACAGATCTTGTTATCAGGTAAGTTAGGCCTTTCCTTCTTGAATGGCAGCGGCATTTCATAATGACCGTCGCTCTTTAACTTGATGCCCTTCTCCATTTTCGACAGGAACCTTAGATCCTCTTGAGAGATGGGGCTGGCTTCTGACACTCTTTCAGCGAAGTCAGACTCCAGCATCTTCATGACATCTGCAGGTAACACAACTTCTTTGATCTGTGTTCTACAGACATAGTGCACTTCACTTGTGAGGTCTGAAGAGGACGGTAGACCTGGCGTCACTTGCTTCACAATGACTTGGTGACTGATTCCGATTGTATCTCCATAGTTGAGACACGGGTTACCATATCCCACCACACTCCAACCCAAGTCTGTTCTCTGAGCAAACGGCTGATGTTCCTCACCAGTCACCACTTGTCTTGGAACGAGGGCTTGAGCACAGTTGTAGCCAATTAACAGGCCGACATCACAGCTTTGCTGAGAAGCGATCTCATCTGCAATGTGTTCAAGATGAGGCCATGCCTTCGCTGTCTCTGGTGTGGGAATATGGTCTCTGTTTGCAGGGATAAACTCTCTTGAGTAAGTCACTGGCAGAGTGATTATCTTGTCTGAATTGAATCCTCTTACTTGTAGACCTGTCAGCTTCCAACAGGACACGACTGTGTTTCTTGAAGCTAGCGTGGAGAGCTTTAGCTGAACTGGTTCACCTTTTGTGTTGAGAGCCTTTGCTGTCTCTTCGAGGATAAAAGTTGTGTCACTTTGTGTATCGAGGAGTGCGTACACCAGAACCTCACGACTTGGCTCACTTGTAGATGACACCCACACTGGAACTATTGTGGATGTATGAGTGTTCCCATCATTCTGGATGACTCTAAACGATGTCGCCTCACGTGATGGTCTCTCTGCCTGGTTTTGTGGCTGATTATTCTCTCTTTCTTTGTACTTTTCACTGTTCCTTGCTCCATCCGGCCTTGTTGACATCCTTTCTTCCTTGGTGCGATCATCATGGAGGCAAGTTGGATGTTTTCTCTCACAGGTGTCGCAGGTGTTTCTATCTCTACAGTCCTTGGAGCGATGGCCAGACTTCAGACAACCGAAACACAAGCTCTTCTCTTGGACAAACTTAATTCGTTCACTGATTGTCATCTGCATAATCTTGCGACACTTCTGCAGACTGTGTCCTGCCCTCTCACAGAAGACACAGCCTGTGGCAACGGCTTTCTCATCTGAGCTGGTTGCTAAAACCCTTGCTCCAGGATCTCTGCTTCTGGAACCCTTGTCCAGAATACTCTCCCCTGCCTTCAGAGCATGACGAGCGGTTATTGGGTGACAAGCGATTCTGGCTTCACGTGTGAGGAACTTGACAAACTGGCTGAAACTCGGGAACATGCGAGTTTCTTCTTCTGTGGCCATGACCTTCCTATGCCATTTTGAAGTCAGCCAATCTGGAAGTTTGAAGAGTATTTTCTGGTTCTCGTTGCAATCATTAAGTATTTCAAGACCTCTGACCTGAGACATGGCAGCCTCACAGCTGCGCAGGAAGTCGGCGAGTTCTTGAAGTTCCATACTGCATTTGGAACTTATCTTGGGCCATGACTCAATCTTATCTCTGAAGGCCTTGGCAATGAGGAATGGATCGCCATATCGCTCATCTAGGATGTGCCATGCTGCATAATAGGCTGACTCTGTGCCTAGTAAGAAGTAGCTCTCTATGGCCCTCTTGGCAGATCCACCCACGTACTTGCGCAGATAATATATCTTCTCTTCGGCTGGTATGTTCTTCCTGCCAACAAGCGTCTGAAAGGACACCTTCCAGTCGTTGTATCTGAGTGGGTCGCCATTGAACACTGTAGGTTCAGGTATAGGAATGCGACTTGCACTGATGGTTTCTGCGAACAATCTGACAAGCGTTGCGGTGCTGTCTTCAGATCTGTCTTCTTGCCTTGTTTGTGATACAGCTCGTGGTGGAGAACGGTGCTGTAATAGACTAGTTTGAGGCTTGATTTCCACTTCACTCTTCACAGAGACATGTCGATGGAGAAGCTCATTTACTTCTTCATCTGAGCAATCACTTCGTTTAGCTGCTTGAGCTGAACATTCGCTCTGCTCATACACTTGCTGTCGTGCCTTGGCAGCCTTTAACTTCTTAATAGTTTCCAATCGATTTAGTTCTCTGCGTTTGACTTCTAGCACTCTTTGTATTTCTGCAGTTTCAGCCTCCTGCTTGGCTTTTAACTGGGCGGCTATAGCCTCCATCTTGGCTTTTAACTGGGCGGCTTCAGCCTCCTGTCTCGCTTTAAACTGTGCAGCTTCAGCTTCAAGTCTCTGAAGTTCTTCAATATGACGCTCTTGCTCTAGCAGGACTTTTAAGGTGGCTTGGTTAGCAGCAACCTCAGCAGCTGCACTTGTTCTGCTTGCAGAGGAGAATTTAGTGTGGCGAGAGCTGGTGCCTGTCTTGCCTGAGGCTACAGACACTATCTCTTCCATGAATTGTTCTTCATGCATTTGACCTTTAGCCTTTCTTGTGTCTAAAAGGTCCATTGCATTATTACAAATCTTCTTTGTTACTGATTCACAGGTGTCGACTCTGCGACGTGTGTTATGGTCAGGCACCTCAATGCGCTTCCAATCGTCATAAACCTCATTCAGACTCCTAGAGGCACTGCATACTTTAGTGACGTGTCCATCCAGCAGGTCGTCTGAGCTCGGTGCACACAGCGCTTGGTTAGCTTCTTTAGCAACATTTTTCCACTTCTCATAGCCCACACTGAAACGATGTGCAACTTTTCTTATTTGCTCATCATGCAGTTCTTGACCCTTTTCCGTCAACATGCGGACTCTTTGGCCTCTTCGTGGCTCTTCTGAGGAAGCGGGGTTGCTAACTATTGTGCCTTCTTCCCTTTGTGGTTGCACGGTTGCGCTGTCTTCATTTGCACCCTCTTCGTCAGGTGCTTGTGCCTGCATGTCTGTGCAATGTACATCCACAACAACCACACGCTGGCTGCCACTCTGACATCTTTACTTGGTTTAATGCTGTTACTCACTGCTTTCTGCTGCTGTCTTATGGAGCAGTAAGTTCTCACTATAACTCCCTATACAGATATATAGATGTGTGTGTGTGTACATCATTAACCACGTAACATATGGCTAATAAAAACGGTTAAGTGTGTATTTGATCAGGTTGAATGTATGTATCTGTGTGGTCCTCACCTGGGAAGGATGGTTGGTTCGGAAATACGGTTATGCAGATGTGGCTGTCGAAAGGCAAACTGCAGACAGGTAGCATATATGTTATATATATGAATAAATGTTTTCCGATAAACAATATAATCTATGATATGAAACGGGATTGATGCTCTCTTTGTGTGCAGCGACTCCGACTTGAAAATACAACCGCTGCTGACATGGCAACTGTAGCTCCTCCCCTTTCACGATTTCGGCCAATCAGACGCAGCCGCTGGCTACGTTTAAAATGAGTACTTATTTAAATGGAAAAACTTTATTTTATATTTTTTATATTTTATATAATTACTTATAGCTTTAGCTAATTATAGCTAACACGAGAACTGTTTGGAGCCTTAATATATATTTATAACCTAAAAAAGGAAAATAACCTAAAATTCATTCAAATTGAACAATTAAACAAAAGTATAAACATATAATACAAACAAAAAACAACAATGCCACTGTCTCATGGAGCTATTTTTTACAAAACTGAAGATAACCCAAAAATATAAATACTAAATATCAAGTTATATTTATTGTTGCTGCCTAAACTTCGGAGGCCTTAGGCCAAGATTCGTTACCACATACTTCCTGGAGATGGCGCTGTTACTCCTCTGATGCATGTAGACCTATATTATAACTCCCTCTCATGCAATGATGACAGCTATGCGTTCTTTATGATACTGGTAGGATTTATTCAAATCCAGACCGTGAGAACTGTGAAACACACACATGAAATACAATAAATCACAGATCAAACAATAACAACATACATTCATATTATTTCTACTTCGTCTCTTAGTGTCACATGTCTTTACAATATTGTTAACCAAAATGAACTTAACCTACAAACACATTAAATCCTTCTGCAATAATAATAATAATAATAAACTCACTTAACAAACATTTCGTTAGCACTTTAGCTACCTGGCTTGAGCTTACACACAGCTAACAACCACAACACCAAACGTACCTTATTGGCTGCATGCAATAAGAGAGGAAATTATGGAACTTCACTGACTGAACTGATCGACCGAACTGACTAACTGTGACGGAACTTTCTCTTATATAGAGATTTCTACACGCGTGTGCGTCGGCATAAAACGTCCCCGGAACACTGTGCGCTTCAACCATTAGTTCCGCTCTTACTCTACAGCATTTAGGTAGGAACCAAAAACTGGTAGGAACCAAAACTCAAACTGAACACAGAGGCAGTTACACTCCCACCAAACATATCAATTGTATATGATTTTACAATGACTTAGAACCAACATACTACATAGAAAGTAAACAAAACTAAATACAATAACTTCGGTCTTTGGCCTCCACAGGAAAGGCCTGGAGGGAGACAGATAGAGAGAGAGAAAGAACTTCAGTCTGCTTCCACCAGCGTCACTGTCTTATGGATAGGCCTCTCCAGGTGGACAGGTTTAGAGATGCGCTTTCCTTTCTTATCAAGGGTTGAGTCGCTGATAAGCAACTTAAGTCTTCGTACTCTCCCATCTTTCCCTGGGTACACTTCGATAACCTTCGCCAACCTCCACTGGTTACGTGGTGTGGCATCATTTTGTAGGAGCACAACGTCATTGACCTTTGCGTTCCTACGATCTTTGGTCCACTTCTGTCTCTGTTGGAGGTTTAGGAGGTACTCTTTCTTCCATCTTGTCCAGAAGTGGTTGGATAAGAGTTGAACTCGACGCCATCTTTTGCGGAGGTACAGATCTTCCTTGACGAACTTTCCAGGAGGCGGAGCGAGGATTGTGGACTTCATGGTCAGGATGTGGTTCGGTGTCAGGGGCTCTGGACTAGCTGCATCATTGAGACAATCAGTGGTCAGAGGTCTGCTGTTTACAACCGCCATGACTTCATACAGGAACGTTCGCAGAGAGGAGCAGTCAAGCTGTGTGGCTGACTGTTCTAGAATGGACGTCAAGACACTTCTGATAGTGCGTATTTGTCTTTCCCAGACACCACCCATATGACTTGAAGCAGGGGTGTTCATGATGAACTCGCATCCAAGTTCCTTGAACTCTTCCTGATCCATCTCTTTCAGTGCTTCATCGAACTCTCGTTTTGCTCCGACGAAGTTTGTCCCTTGATCGCTTCTTATCTGGCGCACTTTTCCACGAATGGCGATGAATGAACGCAGAGCGTTAATGAAAGCATCCGTGGTCAAGTCGTCGAGCATTTCAATGTGAACAGCCCTGGAACACATGCAGGTAAGTAACAATCCGTAACGCTTTAGCTCTTTCCTTCTTTCCTTTACGTAGAATGGTCCAAAGCAGTCCATCCCGCAGTAGGTGAATGGAGGAGCTGTTTCCATTCGGTCCTCCGGGAGGTCTGCCATTCTTTGCTGTTCAGTGCATCTTCTGAATTTCCTGCACATAGTGCACTTGTAGATATGGGATGATACTGCCTTGCTGCAGCCTAGTATCCATATGCCATTGGATCGAAGCGCATTCATGGTCATCCCTCGTCCCTGGTGGTGCACTCTCTCATGATAGTGCTTGACGAGTAACACCGACACATGACTGTCTTTTGGAAGGACTGCTGGATGCTTCACCTGTGGGTCTAAGGTGGCGTGAGTTAAGCGACCTCCAACTCTGAGGACACCTTGCTCATCCAGGAATGGACCTAACCGGTGCAACTTATTGGCTCTGCCCTTGACTGGTGTCTCCTTGTGACTCTGGAGTAACTCTATTTCTTGTGAGAAGGTTGCTTCTTGAACCATCTTGATTATGGTCAGCTCCGCTTCTCTCCTTTCCTCTAAACTGGTGGCTTCACAGGACTTTGGCTTGAGACCTTTAATTTCTTTCACGTGGCGCCGAAGTCTGGCGATAGCTTTCACCATTCTGGCCCAGTCTGAAAACTTGTGTAAGCGATCTAGTAGCGACCTGACTTCTTTCACCTGTGTGTTGAGAACCTGAACCTTCTTAAATTCAGGGTCGTCACTTGCGATCTCTCCCACCTTGACTTCTCCACTTGGTAACTCTTTCTGCCAAAGAAAGTCTGGGCCTGTGAACCAGTTAGAGGATATCAGTTGCTCTGCTGTGAGACCTCTTGAGGCATGGTCGGCTGGATTTTCTTCCGAAGCCACATACCTCCATTGTGTAGACTCTGTGCTTTGCTTGATGCGTTCTACACGATTTGCCACAAACACATGAAATCTTCTGGCTTCATTATTGATGTACCCAAGGACAACCCTTGAATCAGTCCAGAAGACTTCTTGTAGGCACTCTATGTCCAGTTCTTTCTTGAGCATGTCACTGGTGCGGACAGCTACAACTGCTGCTGACAGCTCAAGCCTTGGTATGGTTGTGACTTTAGTAGGGGCAACTCTTGACTTTCCCATTACCAAGGAACAGTGGACTTCACTTGACGTACTCACTGCTCTGAGGTACGAGCACTCTCCATAGCCCGACACACTGGCATCGGAGAAATGATGAAGTTCGTAATGTTGGACCTTGAAGCTTGATGGAACGTAGCATCTTGGAATCTTCACACCAGCCAGATTTTGTAGGTCTTGGAGCCAGCATTCCCACAGAGGTCGTAAGTCATCAGGTAAGGTGTCATCCCAACTGAGCTTGTCACGACACATCTGCTGCAGGATCTGCTTTCCCACCAGGATGAAGGGCGCCACAAAACCCAGAGGATCGTATACCGAAGCGACCGTGGACAAGACTCCTCTTCGGGTAAGTGGATTCTCTTTGACGATCACCCTGAACTGGAACTCATCGGAAGACACGCACCACTGCACACCGAGTACTCTTTCCATGTGCAGTTCACCCAGTGCCATGTCTTTGTCTCTGGGAGCTTCAGCACACTCCTCTTTTGGGATTGTGGCTAGGACTTCCTTACTGTTCGAGATGAACTTATGCAGCCGGAGCTTGCCTGTGCTGCAAAGCTCTCTTGCTTCTTTCACCAGCTGGATTGCTTGGTCTTCAGATGCTACACTTAACAAACCGTCATCAACGTAAAAATTCCTTTGGATAAACTTTATGGTCTCTTCACTAAAGTTTCCTCGTCCTTCGGCAGCGATGTGCTTCAGTCCATAGTTTGCACAGCCAGGTGACGAAGCTGCACCAAACAAGTGGACTTTCATCCGATAGATGGAAGGTTGGTCTTCAAGATTTCCATTGTCCCACCAAAGAAATCGTAGGTAATCTTGGTCTTCTGCCTTGACATGGAACTGGTGGAACATGCGTTCTATGTCACACACGATTGCCACAGGACCTTTTCGGAAGCGATACAGAACTCCCACTAAGGTGTTTGTCAACTCTGGACCCGTCAGGAGATAGTCGTTCAAGGATGTCCCTTGGTACTTGGCGGAGCAATCGAAGACAACACGTATCTTCCCAGGCTTTTGTGGATGATACACCCCATGATGTGGGATATACCACGCTGGAGCTTTGTAGATGTCTTTCTCTGGGACCCTTTCTGCATCTCCGCGGGTTATGGTCCCATCCATGAAGGTCTTGTAGTCTTTGTGGTACTGATCGTTTCTTCTCAACTTTCTTTCTAAGCAATTGAGACGATGGATAGCACAGATCTTGTTATCAGGTAAGTTAGGCCTTTCCTTCTTGAATGGCAGCGGCATTTCATAATGACCGTCGCTCTTTAACTTGATGCCCTTCTCCATTTTCGACAGGAACCTTAGATCCTCTTGAGAGATGGGGCTGGCTTCTGACACTCTTTCAGCGAAGTCAGACTCCAGCATCTTCATGACATCTGCAGGTAACACAACTTCTTTGATCTGTGTTCTACAGACATAGTGCACTTCACTTGTGAGGTCTGAAGAGGACGGTAGACCTGGCGTCACTTGCTTCACAATGACTTGGTGACTGATTCCGATTGTATCTCCATAGTTGAGACACGGGTTACCATATCCCACCACACTCCAACCCAAGTCTGTTCTCTGAGCAAACGGCTGATGTTCCTCACCAGTCACCACTTGTCTTGGAACGAGGGCTTGAGCACAGTTGTAGCCAATTAACAGGCCGACATCACAGCTTTGCTGAGAAGCGATCTCATCTGCAATGTGTTCAAGATGAGGCCATGCCTTCGCTGTCTCTGGTGTGGGAATATGGTCTCTGTTTGCAGGGATAAACTCTCTTGAGTAAGTCACTGGCAGAGTGATTATCTTGTCTGAATTGAATCCTCTTACTTGTAGACCTGTCAGCTTCCAACAGGACACGACTGTGTTTCTTGAAGCTAGCGTGGAGAGCTTTAGCTGAACTGGTTCACCTTTTGTGTTGAGAGCCTTTGCTGTCTCTTCGAGGATAAAAGTTGCGTCACTTTGTGTATCGAGGAGTGCGTACACCAGAACCTCACGACTTGGCTCACTTGTAGATGACACCCACACTGGAACTATTGTGGATGTATGAGTGTTCCCATCATTCTGGATGACTCTAAACGATGTCGCCTCACGTGATGGTCTCTCTGCCTGGTTTTGTGGCTGATTATTCTCTCTTTCTTTGTACTTTTCACTGTTCCTTGCTCCATCCGGCCTTGTTGACATCCTTTCTTCCTTGGTGCGATCATCATGGAGGCAAGTTGGATGTTTTCTCTCACAGGTGTCGCAGGTGTTTCTATCTCTACAGTCCTTGGAGCGATGGCCAGACTTCAGACAACCGAAACACAAGCTCTTCTCTTGGACAAACTTAATTCGTTCACTGATTGTCATCTGCATAATCTTGCGACACTTCTGCAGACTGTGTCCTGCCCTCTCACAGAAGACACAGCCTGTGGCGACGGCTTTCTCATCTGAGCTGGTTGCTAAAACCCTTGCTCCAGGATCTCTGCTTCTGGAACCCTTGTCCAGAATACTCTCCCCTGCCTTCAGAGCATGACGAGCGGTTATTGGGTGACAAGCGATTCTGGCTTCACGTGTGAGGAACTTGACAAACTGGCTGAAACTCGGGAACATGCGAGTTTCTTCTTCTGTGGCCATGACCTTCCTATGCCATTTTGAAGTCAGCCAATCTGGAAGTTTGAAGAGTATTTTCTGGTTCTCGTTGCAATCATTAAGTATTTCAAGACCTCTGACCTGAGACATGGCAGCCTCACAGCTGCGCAGGAAGTCGGCGAGTTCTTGAAGTTCCATACTGCATTTGGAACTTATCTTGGGCCATGACTCAATCTTATCTCTGAAGGCCTTGGCAATGAGGAATGGATCGCCATATCGCTCATCTAGGATGTGCCATGCTGCATAATAGGCTGACTCTGTGCCTAGTAAGAAGTAGCTCTCTATGGCCCTCTTGGCAGATCCACCCACGTACTTGCGCAGATAATATATCTTCTCTTCGGCTGGTATGTTCTTCCTGCCAACAAGCGTCTGAAAGGACACCTTCCAGTCGTTGTATCTGAGTGGGTCGCCATTGAACACTGTAGGTTCAGGTATAGGAATGCGACTTGCACTGATGGTTTCTGCGAACAATCTGACAAGCGTTGCGGTGCTGTCTTCAGATCTGTCTTCTTGCCTTGTTTGTGATACAGCTCGTGGTGGAGAACGGTGCTGTAATAGACTAGTTTGAGGCTTGATTTCCACTTCACTCTTCACAGAGACATGTCGATGGAGAAGCTCATTTACTTCTTCATCTGAGCAATCACTTCGTTTAGCTGCTTGAGCTGAACATTCGCTCTGCTCATACACTTGCTGTCGTGCCTTGGCAGCCTTTAACTTCTTAATAGTTTCCAATCGATTTAGTTCTCTGCGTTTGACTTCTAGCACTCTTTGTATTTCTGCAGTTTCAGCCTCCTGCTTGGCTTTTAACTGGGCGGCTATAGCCTCCATCTTGGCTTTTAACTGGGCGGCTTCAGCCTCCTGTCTCGCTTTAAACTGTGCAGCTTCAGCTTCAAGTCTCTGAAGTTCTTCAATATGACGCTCTTGCTCTAGCAGGACTTTTAAGGTGGCTTGGTTAGCAGCAACCTCAGCAGCTGCACTTGTTCTGCTTGCAGAGGAGAATTTAGTGTGGCGAGAGCTGGTGCCTGTCTTGCCTGAGGCTACAGACACTATCTCTTCCATGAATTGTTCTTCATGCATTTGACCTTTAGCCTTTCTTGTGTCTAAAAGGTCCATTGCATTATTACAAATCTTCTTTGTTACTGATTCACAGGTGTCGACTCTGCGACGTGTGTTATGGTCAGGCACCTCAATGCGCTTCCAATCGTCATAAACCTCATTCAGACTCCTAGAGGCACTGCATACTTTAGTGACGTGTCCATCCAGCAGGTCGTCTGAGCTCGGTGCACACAGCGCTTGGTTAGCTTCTTTAGCAACATTTTCCACTCTCATAGCCACACTGAACGATGTGCAACTTTTCTTATTTGCTCATCATGCAGTTCTTGACCCTTTTCCGTCAACATGCGGACTCTTGAGCCTCTCGGGCTCTTCTGAGGAAGCGGGGTTGCTAACTATTGTGCCTTCTTCCCTTTGTGGTTGCACGGTTGCGCTGTCTTCATTTGCACCCTCTTCGTCAGGTGCTTGTGCCTGCATGTCTGTGCAATGTACATCCACAACAACCACACGCTGGCTGCCACTCTCAGACATCTTTACTTGGTTTAATGCTGTTACTCACTGCTTTCTGCTGCTGTCTTATGGAGCAGTAAGTTCTCACTATAACTCCCTATACAGATATATAGATGTGTGTGTGTGTACATCATTAACCACGTAACATATGGCTAATAAAAACGGTTAAGTGTGTATTTGATCAGGTTGAATGTATGTATCTGTGTGGTCCTCACCTGGGAAGGATGGTTGGTTCGGAAATACGGTTATGCAGATGTGGCTGTCGAAAGGCAAACTGCAGACAGGTAGCATATATGTTATATATATGAATAAAGTTTCGATAACATATAATCTATGATATGAAACGGGATTGATGCTCTCTTTGTGTGCAGCGACTCCGACTTGAAAATACAACCGCTGCTGACATGGCAACTGTAGCTCCTCCCCTTTCACGATTTCGGCCAATCAGACGCAGCCGCTGGCTACGTTTAAAATGAGTACTTATTTAAATGAAAAAACTTTATTTTATATTTTTTATATTTTATATAATTACTTATAGCTTTAGCTAATTATAGCTAACACGAGAACTGTTTGGAGCCTTAATATATATTTATAACCTAAAAAAGGAAAATAACCTAAAATTCATTCAAATTGAACAATTAAACAAAAGTATAAACATATAATACAAACAAAAAACAACAATGCCACTGTCTCATGGAGCTATTTTTTACAAAACTGAAGATAACCCAAAAATATAAATACTAAATATCAAGTTATATTTATTGTTGCTGCCTAAACTTCGGAGGCCTTAGGCCAAGATTCGTTACCACATACTTCCTGGAGATGGCGCTGTTACTCCTCTGATGCATGTAGACCTATATGTTCTTGCACTTATATTTAACAGCGATCGGGACATCGTTCAAAATGAATAATCTTGTATCTATTTATTCAGGTATTGGTTTTGTCAATCAATTAAGTTGGTGTTTATATAATTAGGCCTATTTATGCCGGGTACATTGTAGTTCAGGCCTATATCAATGTGTAATTGTATATAAGTGTGATCTATTTAGGCTTAAGGCAGCATGGCCTGCTCGTCCTGAGATGCCCTGACAGGTACAGCTGTGACGTCACGCATCCCTTCAATCTCAATTATTAAAACACAGAACTAAAACAAGATTGTTTTGATAACCCTTGAATCGTGTATATGATTGTTGAACTGGGTCGGCATAGGCCTATATGTTGGGATGGGGCACAGACGATCGTAGGCTAGGATACGGTACACCACGATGCGAATGTATAGCCTAGTATATTGCAATCATTTAAGCATATATAAAGTTCCCTGATATATCGTGCTCACGTCATAGCCAGGGAATACGTTTGCAACTGGGGTTTACCACAGGGTGAAGTGCCTCGAATCGGGCGAACATCCTGCACACTCATAGCCTACATTTCCTACGAAGGGCAACTTTAATGAAACCGTATTTATATACAGTAGGGCGGTTTGTTGAGGAGCGATGCTACTTGTGCTGTAGAATCTCATTGCGTAAAATGTCTGTGCGTAAAAGTCTGACTTGTTGCGCACATTTGGCCCAGTGGCTGGAGGAGGAGGAGGAGAGGAGGAGGAGGGCCCTCGGGCCGAGCACACCCCTGCTTCTTATGTCACCGTTTCAACACAGACGAACATTTAGTTATCTTGGGACCGCCGCACTCACAGACTGTAGGCCTAGTTTAGAAGTAGAAGAAAGGACCACATTTTGGATGTCCCCCCCCCCCCATATTATTTATTATTTTTAGAATCCGAGGGACATATTCGTTGGATACGTTTGCGTCGCGGATGCGGGATACTTTTTTTCCATTCACATTATTTTTCTAAACACCAAAACATTAAAAATGCCTCGATCATTTTTGGTGAAAAAATATTTTGCCAAACAAAAGCCGAACTACAGTGAATTGGAATGCTACAATGGTGAGTACAAAACACCTAACGTTTAACAATGTTGAATGCTTTCGTGCACAACTGGATACCATATCGCTCATAATAGCCTATAAAGTGGAACCACCTGTTTTCTCAAACAGCCTAATGTATGGTCGTAAGTGGGTTCTTCTAATGTCGCAATATTGGCCCACTCCTACAAGAACCACCAATCGCGTAAACGTTGTTATTGAGCATGCCTACAAAACCAGAAAATCCCCGATCAAGTTGGGGCCCGTTAGACGCACTTTCCCCCTTCCCGCAGCGAGACAGAGCTCCATTCATGTTACAACCCCTTGTGAATACGTGGGAGGAAACGGCCCATGAAACTCCACGGCTCTAGCTTCGTTGCTCTCTAAAATGACAAGAGGCAGAGGGTGTTAAGACAGACCCTTAAACACAACATCGACAATAGACAATGTCATTTAAGAAACGTCAAGAGTCACACATCTCGGATAAACTCTAAAACTTGAACTGTGACAGCTGATTGATAGCCTCTGTCTCCTTATCAGTGCTTTATTTTAAACACGTGACTTGTTTTGCTTTCAACAAACCGCCTTCCTCTTCCAGAGATCTCTCTGGAGCGGTACCCTCTGGCGGAGCTGGCGCCGGGGGACAACATGGCGACCACCACCTGCTTCACCGCCAGCCTAGTGTGGGACCTGAGCGTGCTGCCGGCCCTCTACCTGCCCACGTCCCCCCTGGAGCCCTCTCCCGCCACGGGGCCCCTGGACCTCAGCTCTCCCTCCAGCCTCAGCAGCAGCGCCAGTAGCAGCGGCGAGGAGGACGAGGGGCGCACCTCTGACCCCCCCAGCCCGGAGCCCACGCACACGCACACACACAAACACACACACACCTACGGCCCCCGGCAGCGCATGAAGTGCACGGGGGTGAAGAGCCTGGCTGTCTTGTCTCCGCGGGGGGGGGAGGATGAGGAGGAGGAGGAGGAAAGAGAGGTGGTCGTGGCAGTGGTGGCGGCGGCGGCATCGCCCACAGCGACCCGGCCGGCCTTCCTCTGCAAACACTGCCCCAAAGAGTACACCAGCCTGGGGGCCCTGAAGATGCACATCCGCTCCCACACCCTGCCCTGCGTGTGCACCACCTGCGGCAAGGCCTTCTCCCGGCCCTGGCTTCTGCGCGGCCACATCCGCACGCACACAGGTGAGACCATGAGGGGTCGTAGGCTCTAACGGGGGAACGTTTCTTAACGGGGGTGATGGTTCATAGATACGGCTGGTGATGGTTTGTGATGGTTCATAGATACGGCTGGTGATGGTTCATAGATACGGCTGGTGATGGTTCATAGATACGGCTGGTGATGGTTCATAGATACGGCTGGTGATGGTTCATAGATACGGCTGGTGATGGTTCATAGAGGGCACATGCCTTTTACAGGAATGAAAAACCTCCAAAAGGGCCATTTAGGTGGATTTGATATCAATCACACTGGACTCATCACTGGCTGGATCTATGGATCTTTTACTCTTAATTAATCACTTGTTTTGTTTCATGTTCCTGCAACCTATACTGGGGGGGGGGGGGGGGGGTAATCTAATCACAGAATGTTCTGGGGGGAGTACAGGATAGGGGTTAGAGTTCTTCTGACAAAGGGTACAAAGAACATCGAGGAAACCCCCCCCCCCCCCCCACACACACACACACACACACACACACACACACACACACACACACACACACACACACACACACACACACACACACACACACACACACACACACACACACACACACACCCCATGCCTGCAATCACTGAGCATTTACTACCTGCCTGCATGCTCCTACATACTCGCCGGTGAGCTAATCTCATTTGCTCTCCCGATTAAATCATGATAATTCGGTCGTCGTCCCCCCCCCCCCCTATTGACCATGTGCCTGCTCATTATCTTCAGAATGTGTTGGGAGCCCAGGTCCTCAGAGGTGTTAACGGTCCACTCCTGTGAAGCCGGAGACGCCTGACTGGCTCTTTGTGTTGGGGGGGTGGGGGTGTGGGAGACTATCGTTAGCACCACCTGCCAAAAGGCCATCCACCAGCAGGGACAAAAGGGAGTCGTAGGCCACTAGTCATATGATGTGTCTGACCTTTTTGGTTTCCTTTCCTTCCTCCTCCACCACCACCTCATCCTCCTTCCCCCACCCCCCCCCCCTGTTACAGGTGAGCGCCCGTTCTCCTGCCCCCACTGCAACCGGGCGTTCGCCGACCGCTCCAACCTCCGCGCCCACCTGCAGACGCACGCCGAGGTCAAGAAGTACCAGTGCCGCGTGTGCTCCCGCACCTTCAGCCGAATGTCCCTGCTGCAGAAACACAGCTCCTCGGGCTGCTGCTCCAGCTCCACCACGGGCTGAGAGGAGGGCAGAGAGGGTCCTCGGGCCTCCGAGGCAGGAGGGAGAGGGGGTAGGTGGGGGGGGGGGGGAGGCTGAACGCAGCTCGTAGGACAACCAGCAGGACCGTAGGAGCATGACACTCGGGGCTGGGGGTGAAGTTGGAAAGAACGGCGGACGTTGCGTCAGAACCCGAGGCGGCGTGGATTGCATTAAAAAAAAAATGGAGAAGATACGATGTCTTGTTTATGGACCCTAGTTCGTATTTCTGGTCGTTCATACTTAATGGGCTGCTGGATCAGTGCTGAATTGAGGGATTCTGCTCAGGTGCTGGCTGTGGTAGGACAGGCCAGTTCTAAAACAGACCAAATATGTTAAAGACTCAGTAGGGCTTAGAGGTGCCAGCTCAGGACCAGCATCAAGTCAGATCTGCCCAGAGAGAGAGAGAGCGAGAGAGGGGGGCGGGTAAATCTCTCAACATTCTCTACCACACACACACACACACACACACACACACACACACACACACACACACACACACACACACACACACCACACACACACACACACACACACACACACACACACCACACACACACACACACACACACACACACACACACACACACACACGCGCACACACACATATAAGTGACACAGCTGTCTCTGGTACTATAGCGCAGAGAGACGAGGTGCCAACAGGTGCAGCAGCCTGACCTTCAGTGCTGGTGTCAGCAGGTGACTTCCACCGGCCCGGGTTAGCTGAGGAACAAGAAGGAAGTGTGGCCACACAGAAGAAGAATGGCGTCAGTTAGTCTTTTCCGTGATGTTATTCTGTTGTTTTTTATTTTTATCCTGGTTTGTAAGCCCCAACCAAATCCACGCCTAAATCCGACGATCGTTCGGTCGATAGCGAAAAAGCCATGTTGCCCGCCGTCCTCAGGATGAGGAACACGACACAATCTATGCACTCCAGGTTACCACAGTGTTTGCCATGCCTACTTAAGCCATTCTGTTTTTCTATTGTTTCTTTTTATTGCCTTGAAATCGTGTTACCGTTGAAACCAAAAACGTGCCTTTGTTTTATTTTTGACCTCATTTGGTAAGTTCTGTTCTTGTTCACGTGTCAGTTGCAGTATTAGTAGAAATTAGCACCAGATAGTTGGGGGAAAAGAAAAGTAGGTTTGGACCAAAGAACGTGTGCCTTTTTAAAATTGTTTACTCCATGGACCGTGGACGCCTAATATGTGATCAGGACCGCTAAAAGGCCTGTATGGAGATGGATTTGAAACTTTCCTTACAATGTTATGGCTTTTTTTAGTGCAATTTTTAAGATGTCTTATTTCAATTTTTATACCATGCTTGTGTGTGTTTTTTTTTTTTGGGTCATATTTCATAACTGATGAATTCTCATTCAATAAAGTAATTTATGTTTATTAAAACTCCTGATTGACAATCATCTGATCCAGATTTACAATTCCACAGTGGAAGAAAAGCAACAATTCAGAATCCACCATGAAAAATCCCCCCTAGTAAAAATAAGAAGCAGTATACCAATGGAATTGTAATATTGTACAGTTGGTTATCTTGTTAACCATTAACTGGTTTATTTAAGCTCAACTGATGGCGTCTTGGTTTCCCGTGTGAGAAGTCAATAGACCATTGTACTGGAGTTGAACCCAACGATGGACAGGAACAACTGAGTGCACCTGCTGCTGATCTCCACCTGCCAAACGCTCTCAGACGCACTACGCAAACACTGTGTGTGTGTGTGTGTGTGTGTGTGTGTGTGTGTGTGTGTGTGTGTGTGTGTGTGTGTGTGTGTGTGTGTGTGTGTGTGTGTGTGTGTGTGTGTGTGTGTGTGTGTGTGTGTGTGTGTGTGTGTGTGTGCGCGCACCTGCAAGTTGGGTGTGTGAGTGTAGGAGGTTAACGGGCTTGCGAGTTTGGAAAGAGAAAGTAGTTCTTCAGACCTTGGTCTGCATACCGAACCGTCCCAAGAATGTCAGAAGGTTTTTTTAATTTTTTCTTAATCGTTTTTCTCATGAAAAAAGATGTCATCCTGCTGTGTTGCAAGGTGTTTAGTCCCAACCTCTGGTTTATCTTAGTGCCGTGTCTCATCCGTGAGTCACCACGCTGCCCAGACTGCAGCTGAACTCCACTGAAGTCAAGCATGCCCTGTACCGCTGTCTGTGTGTCTGTCTGCTTGCCTGTCTGTGTGTCTGCCTGTCTGTCTGTGTGTCAGATGCGTGGGTGTAGGGCCGGGGGCCGAAAAGAGTGAGGTAATGTCTTCCATGTCTTTCTCTCTCTCTCCATTCCCCCACTGAGTCAGGGAAATCTTTGCTGGTCCACCCCCCAGCCAGCATGGAAGGCGGTCATGGCGTGAATAAGTGATTGGCTGCGTTTCCCGGTCACACGACGGAGACCGAGTTGTGTATTTGTCCTGCTCACAGTTGTGTGAGCAGGACAAATACACAACTCGGCCGCCGACACGACTCGAGCTGTGGCCTCATTTTGTTTGGTCTTGTATATCTGTATGTGTCTTGTGATTATCTGAAACGTGTGTGTGTGTGTGTTTTATGTCAGATAACCGTCTGGTTGACATCATCTGGTGACATGTCCCCCAGGTGGAGGTATGGGGAACACAGCGTCACCCCCCCCTGCCTTGTCACACTCATCTCCCTCCGCTCCTTCCTTCGTTTTTGTGGTGACATTGAAACTTTGACCAAGTCACAGTTTTTCTTTGATGCTATGACTGGTGAACTAGGCTCTACTGTAACAGGCTCTTTGCTGCATCACAAAGTACTGTTTTCACCGGTTTTTCCCTCTTTTCTTTTTATAGAGAAATGAAAATACATCATGGCTCCTCGTTTCTCTCCGGCGGGGGAGAGACGGGAGGTGGGTTGGATCTGAAACGGGAGAGCTCCTTCCTGCTGCGCTGCTAACACTGCCAGAACACTCACTGTAATTTACCAAAAGTGCCTGCTATTTATTCCATAAAGCATGTGTTTAACATTCCTCAGGCCCACTGTGTTTGTGTAGTGCTCTCTCTCTCTCTCTCTCTCTCTCTCTCTCTCTCTCTCTCTCTCTCTCTCTCTCTCTCTCTCTCTCTCTCTCTCTCTCTCTCTCTCTCTCTCTCTCTCTCTCTCTCTCTCTCTCTCTCTCTCTCTCTGTACTGTTCCCTCGGCCTGCCTCTACAGCTGCTTTTCTATTTATGTATAAGCGTTCCTACGTTTGTGTGCGTGTGTCGGTATAGGTTGAGGTGTGTGTGTGTGTGTGTGTGTGTTCGCCACTGGGTCCCTGTTGAGCAGCAGCCGTAGCTTCGCCAGAAGGATCCTCTCTCTCCCCCCCCTCTCTCCCTCTCCCCCCCCCCCCCCCTCCCTCTGAGACAAGGCCGACAGGAAGAGGGAGTTTATGCTGTCCTACTTTACAAAAAACCAAGAAAGAAAAAAAACCTCCCAGCCAGCCCCCAGTGCTGTGTATGTTTCTGCTGCTGCCGCTAAGCCGCCCTCCTCTCTCTCCCTCCCTCTCTCTCTCTTCCTCCCTCCCTCTCTCCCTCCTCTCTCTCACTCCCTCCCTCTCGCTCTTCCTCCCTCTCTCTCTTCCTCCCTCCTTCTCTCTCTCTCTCCCTTCGCTACCACAGCCAGCAGCGTTGCATCCCATCCCCCCGCTGGACGTCCCACCCACGCAGGCTCATAGGCTACAGCTTCTTTTCTCAGGGCAGGGTGGACGGTGGTGGTGGATGTGGTGGTGGTGGTGGGGTGGACGGGTGGTGGATGTGGATGGTGGTGTTGGTGATGGAAGGTGGGGGGGACACACACACACACACACACCAGAGTTTATATGGAGAGAGAGAGAGAGAGAGCACAAGCTGCCATATTGTCCCGCCGAGAGGCGAGCCTATCACTGCACTCGCTCAGAAGACAGAGAATAAACCCAGCACCAGATTCAGGGCGGAGGCTTCTGACGGCTAGGCTGAACAATTTAGTTCTTTATAATTGTTGTTGTATTGTTGTTGTTGTTGTTTGGTCTCTAAGCAGATGAACAGAACCACATAGGCTCTCGTGGCGCTTCGGTTGTGCGAGAGCATGGAGACAACAGCAGCTCCCAGCTCCCCTCTCTTCAGACAGGAAGTGGCTGTCAACATCCAATAAACATCACTCCCCGCTCTCCCCTCCACTGTGACAGGCGCAACCCCAGAGGTTTTCTCCCAGGGAACCTCTTCAGTCTAGACCAGGCCAAGGACCCTTTTATATCCAGCGACTGTTCGTATGAATTCTCTCAACGCCATACGCCAGCAAAGTTGGCGCACACAGCAAACTTCTTTAAACTTCCCGTGGGTCTTGGACCAACTGACGATCTTCTGACGATCCCGATTGGTCCGCGGTTCCTACTTTCATATGAATACTTTCATCACCCTCCTCGAAGCTCCCCTCACCTCATCACGTTATTTAATTTGGCGGTGGTGCAACCATAATAAAAACTGCCAGCCACGACCAGCCAAGTCATTTCTCCGTGCACACCTCCTGCTTGTAGGTCATGTTGCTCCAGAGCCCTTCTGCAAGCCTCTTTGGGATGTTCTCCTTACATATTACTGGTCTGCATATTAGCTGACTTAGCACAGACGTTCGCTAAGAAAAGAGAAGATCTCACTTTTTCAGCTGCAGGGAAAGCGCTACTAAGGACGGTGACGCACCACATCTGGTGGATGGAGGAGAGAGAGAGAGAGAGAGAGAGAGAGAGAGAGAGACAGCGAGAAAGAGAGAGAGGGACAGCGAGAAAGAGAGAGAGAGGGTACAGCGGTGCTAACACCACAAGTATGTCTAATGATGGATTCCACCAGACCAGGCCATGGCTGGCAGGGCTGGGATCGAAGAGGTGGTGGTCGGGTTGGTTGGGGGAGGGGGGGGGGGGCATATTGAAGACTAATGAATCACACACTCAGTCACAGGGTCGCCGGCTATGAATGTGCTCTCTGTTGGTTTTCCTGGAGCCTGGAGTTTACTAACTGATGACGCAGGCCGGAGTTGATCAGAGACATGTGTTTTCTGTGGACTCCGTGGCAGTGAGAAGCGCACGGTGCCGAGAGAGAGAGGGGGAGAGGTGGGAGAACTTAAGGGAACGGATGGCGCCTGAGCTTTATGCTTTCCTCTTCCCCCCCGCCCGCCGCCCCCCATTTCTCTCGCTCTCTCTCGCTCTCTCTCTCTCTCTCTCTCTCTCTCTCTCTCTCTCTCTCTCTCTCTCTCTCTCTCTCTCTCTCTCTCTCTCTCTCTCTCTCTCTCTCTCTCTCTCTCTCTCTCTCTCTCTCTCTCTCTCTCTCTCTCTCTCTCCCTCCCCCCTTCTAGGCATGGCCTCACTCTGGGTCAGATGGGATTGGAGCAGGGCGGGGAGAAGTAAGGGGAACATAAACCCAGAGACAGGAAACAAGAGGTTCTCAGAGAGTAGCTTGACCTAAACTCCTTCCACTATCATTACTCCCAAATTCCTGTGTGGCATCTCCGCACAGGACGCTTGCTAAAACAATCACATTTGCATACAAAAACATCAATAAAACATTTTGAAAAGCTAAGCACAAAAAGTAAGGACCCCCCCCCCCCCCAAACACGGTCGATGGAAGTCAATGTGTATCGGGCGTGGAGAGAGAGAGAGAGAGAGAGAGAGAGAGAGAGAGAGAGAGAGAGAGAGAGAGAGAGAGAGAGAGAGGAGAGAGAGAGAGAGAGAGAGAGAGAGAGAGAGAGAGAGAGAGAGAGAGAGAGAGAGAGAGAGAGAGAGAGAGAGAGAGAGATTGCTTGTTTACCAGCTCTCTTCTCCA